>CM076677.1:121157828-121255328 GCA_038501925.1 Xenopus petersii | reverse complement strand
AAAAGCTGCATTTAATGAATATAAACACTGTAATAAATGTTGTAAATCAGCAATCTGGAAGGCTAAGGAAAGAAATGAAGAGTTAATTGTGGTGGAGGTGAAAACTAACCCTAAAAAGTTTTTTAAATATATTAATAGTAAAAAGATGCAGGTTGAGAGTGTTGCTCCATTAAATAATGGTACCAGTATGGTTGTAACAGATACAGAAAAGGCAAATGTGTTAAATCAGTTCTTTTCTTCAGTGTATACCATAGAGGAGTCTGGGTTCACAAGCTCACTTTATAACTGCACGAATGGTTCATCTCAATCTAGTCAGTGGCTGACTCAAGATATGATTCAAAAAGCTTTAATACAAATTAATGTAAACAAGGCTCCAGGGCCAGATGGCATACACCCCTGGGTTCTAAGAGAGTTTAGTTCAGTTTTAGACCAGCCCTTATTTCTGATTTTCTCAGATTCACTGTCATCTGGTATGGTGCCTATGGATTGGAGAAAAGCTGATGTTATTCCAATATTTAAAAAGGATTACGATCTCAGCCTGCCAATTATAGGCCAGTAAACTTGACATCTGTGGTGGGCAAATTATTTGAAGGCTTGTTAAGGGATCACATTCAAAATTTTGTCCTAATGAATGGCATTATGAGCAACAATCAGCATGGCTTTATGAAGGATAGGTCATGTCAGACGAATTTGATTGCATTTTATGATGTGGTAAGTAAGATTCTGGACAGTGGGGTGGCAGTAGATGTGATCTATTTGCATTTTGCCAAAGCGTTTGATACTGTGCCCCACAAACGACCTTTCTAAACTAAGGTCTGTTGGGCTTAATGAAGTTGTTTGCACGTGGATAGGAAACTGGCTACAGGATCGGGTACAGAGGGTGGTTGTTAATGGAATATTCTCTACTTGGAGTAAGGTTCTTAGTGGGGTCCCCCAGGGCTCAATATTGGGTCCACTTTTATTTAACTTGCTCATTAATGACTTAGGGGAGGGTGTTGTAAGTAATGTATCAGTGTTTGCAGATGACACAAAATTATCCAGCCCAATTAATTCCATCCAGGATGTGGTATCCTTGACAAACTGGCAGCTAAGTGGCAAATGAGATTCAATGTTGATAAATGTAAAGTCATACACCTGGGATGTAAAAATATTCAAGCCACTTATACCCTTAATGGGACTGCTCTAGGCAAATCCATTATGGAAAAGGACCTTGGAGTCCTTGTAGATGATAAACTTATTACAATAAGCAATGCCAGTCGGCAGCATCAAGGGCAAATAAGGTCTTGAGCTGTATTAAAAGGGGCATAGAGTCAAGGGAGGAGGGGGTCATTCTTCCACTGTATAGAACACTTGTAAGGCCCCATCTAGAATATGCTGTACAGTTTTGGTCTCCATCACTCAAACAGGACATTATTGTATTAGAGAGGGTACAGAGAAGGGCAACTAAGCTGGTAAAAGGTATTGAAAATCTTAGCTATGAGTGAAGACTAGCCAAATTGGGGATGTTCACACTGGAGAAGAGGCGCTTAAGGGGTGATATGATGACTATGTATAAATATATAAGGGGATCATATAATAATCTCGCTTATGCTTTATTTACCAGTAGGTCTTTCCAGCTGACACGAGGTCACCCATTCCGATTAGAAGAAAAGAGGTTCCGCCTAAATATTCGGAAGGGGCTTTTTACAGAACTGTGAAGATGTGGAATAGGGATGTCGCGGACTGTTCGCCGGCGGACTTGTTCACGCGAACATCAACTGTTCGCGCTCGCCAAATGTTCGCGAACGTCGCGCGACGTTCGCCATTTTGGGTTCGCCTTAGCTGGCGCTTTTTTTTGACCTCTCACCCCAGACCAGCAGATACATGGCAGCCAATCAAGAAGCTCTTCCTCCTGGACCACCCCCACACCCCCTGGACCACTCCCCTTCCATATATAAACTGAAGCCCTGCAGCTTTTTTTCATTCGGCCTGTGTGTGCTTGGAAGAGCTAGTGTAGGGAGAGAGCTATTAGTGATTTGAGGGACAGTTGATAGTAAGTTTGCTGGCTAGTAATCTACTTGATACTGCTCTGTATTGGAGGGACAGAAGTCTGCAGGGATTTGAGGGACATTTTAGGTTAGGTAGCTTTGCTGGCTAGTAATCTACCTTCTACTGCAGTGCTCTGTATGTAGCTGCTGTGGGCACTGATCTCTTCTGATCTCATCTGCTGACTGCTGTAATAACCCAATAGTCCTTGTAAGGACTGCTTTTATTTTCTTTTTTGTTGTTTTACTTTGCTACTATAAGAGCCCAGTGCTATTAGTCTAGCAGTGTTGGGGAGTGGGACTGGTGTGCTACTGTGCTGCTCCTAGTAGTTCAGCAGCACCAACCCGAGTAATTTTTTTTTTTAATATACATATATATATTTTTTTATTTTACTTATCTTACTGTTCTTTAACGTGTACAGTGCTGTTTGCTGTTCTTCATAGTAGTGCACCAATAGTAGTGCACTTGCAGGCAATATTTGCCCAGTGTGTTCTTCAAACAACTGCCATCTAGCTGTGTGAGCTTGTTCACATTCTGTCTAAATATCAATAATAATACCGTCTCCAGAAACACCACCCGAGTGACGTTTTTCAAGCAGCAATAATATATTCCGTATCCACTGCTGTAGTAGTGTATACGTTGACCTTGTAGGCATTGTTTGCCCAGTGTGTTCTTCAAACAACTGCCATCTAGATGTGTGAGCTTGTTCACATTCTGTCTAAATATCAATAATAATACCGTCTCCAGAAACACCACCCGAGTGACGTTTTTCAAGCAGCAATAATATATTCCGTATCCACTGCTGTAGAAGTGTATACGTTGACCTTGTAGGCATTGTTTGCCCAGTGTGTTCTTCAAACAACTGCCATCTAGCTGTGTGAGCTTGTTCACATTCTGTCTAAATATCAATAATAATACCGTCTCCAGAAACACCACCGTGACCTGAGTGACGTTTTTCAAGCAGCAATAATATATTCCGTATCCACTGCTGTAGTAGTGTATACGTTGACCTTGTAGGCATTGTTTGCCCAGTGTGTTCTTCAAACAACTGCCATCTAGCTGTGTGAGCTTGTTCACATTCTGTCTAAATATCAATAATAATACCGTCTCCAGAAACACCACCCGAGTGACGTTTTTCAAGCAGCAATAATATATTCCATATCCACTGCTGTAGTAGTGTATACGTTGACCTTGTAGGCATTGTTTGCCCAGTGTGTTCTTCAAACAACTGCCATCTAGATGTGTGAGCTTGTTCACATTCTGTCTAAATATCAATAATAATACCGTCTCCAGAAACACCACCGTGACCTGAGTGACGTTTTTCAAGCAGCAATAATATATTCCGTATCCACTGCTGTAGTAGTGTATACGTTGACCTTGTAGGCATTGTTTGCCCAGTGTGTTCTTCAAACAACTGCCATCTAGCTGTGTGAGCTTGTTCACATTCTGTCTAAATATCAATAATAATACCGTCTCCAGAAACACCACCTGAGTGACGTTTTTCAAGCAGCAATAATATATTCCGTATCCACTGCTGTAGTAGTGTATACGTTAACCTTGTAGGCATTGTTTGCCCAGTGTGTTCTTCAAACAACTGCCATCTAGCTGTGTGAGCTTGTTCACATTCTGTCTAAATATCAATAATAATACCGTCTCCAGAAACACCACCGTGACCTGAGTGACGTTTTTCAAGCAGCAATAATATATTCCGTATCCACTGCTGTAGTAGTGTATACGTTGACCTTGTAGGCATTGTTTGCCCAGTGTGTTCTTCAAACAACTGCCACCTAGCTGTGTGAGCTTGTTCACATTCTGTCTAAATATCAATAATAATACCGTCTCCAGAAACACCACCGTGACCTGAGTGACGTTTTTCAAGCAGCAATAATATATTCCGTATCCACTGCTGTAGTAGTGTATACGTTGACCTTGCAGGCATTGTTTCAATTTGTTTGTCCAGTGTGTTCTTCATTTTCAAACAACTGCCACCTAGCTGTGTGAGCTTGTTCACATTCTGTCTAAATATCAATAATAATACCGTCTCCAGAAACACCACCTGACTGACGTTTTTCAAGCAGCAATAATATATTCCGTATCCACTGCTGTAGTAGTGTATACGTTGACCTTGCAGGCATTGTTTCAATTTGTTTGCCCAGTGTGTTCTTCATTTTCAAACAACTGCCACCTAGCTGTGTGAGCTTGTTCACATTCTGTCTAAATATCAATAATAATACCGTCTCCAGAAACACCACCGTGACCTGAGTGACGTTTTTCAAGCAGCAATAATATATTCCGTATCCACTGCTGTAGTAGTGTATACGTTGACCTTGTAGGCATTGTTTGCCCAGTGTGTTCTTCAAACAACTGCCATCTAGCTGTGTGAGCTTGTTCACATTCTGTCTAAATATCAATAATAATACCGTCTCCAGAAACACCACCTGAGTTGTTGTTGTTGTTGTTTTAAAAATAATGCCAGACAAAGGCAGGCCGCCACGCAGAGGCACTAGGGGCCGTGCTGCTATGCTATCCTGTGGCCCTAGGAAATTGCCCAGTTTTAAAAAGGCAATGACCCTGAACTCCCAAAATGCTGAAGAGGTAGTTGACTGGCTTACACAGCACACCCCATCCTCTACCGTTTCTAACTTTACCACAACATCCTCATCCTCCACTGCTATGGGCACCCCACGTAACACTTCCTCCACCACCGGCGCCCCTTCTTCACTGGAGTCAGAGGAGTTATTTTCACATGAGTTTCTTGAACTGAGTGATGCGCAACCATTATTGGCAGAAGAAGATGAAGGAGATGAGGACGTTACACCAGATTTAATTCTGGCAGAGAACACAACAGAGATGGACATAATGAGTGATGAGGATGTCCCCGCTGCTGCTTCCTTCTGTGAGCTGTCAGAAGAAATTGATGCATCTGAGGAGAATGAGGATGAGGAGATTGATGTTTTGTGGGTGCCCAGTAGAAGAGAGCAAGAGGAGGATAGTTCAGATGGAGAGACGGAGAGTCAGAGAGGCAGGAGGAGAATAAGACTTAGAAGAAGCAGGGAGGACAGCTCGCAGGGAACAGTAGGGCAACAACATGTATCGGCACCTGTGGTCAGAGGCCAACGCCGCCAACTTCTACTGTTACCGCCAGATTGCCAGCTTCAAAAAGGTCAGCAGTGTGGGATTTTTTTAATGTGTGTGCCTCTGACAAAAGCGTTGTAATTTGCAATGAGTGCAGTCAGAAACTGAGTCTTGGGAAGCCCAACAACCACATAGGTACAACTTCTATGCGAAGGCACATGAACGGCAAGCACAAAGCACTTTGGGAGCAACACCTCAAAGGCAACAGGCAAACTAAAAGCCACCCTCCTTCTGGTCCAGCATCTTACTGCTCTACCTCTGCTGTCCTTGACCCGTCTGAACCACCCTCCACTCCGCCTTCCACCTTGACCACCAGTTCCCATTCCCAGTCATCTGCCCCCTGCCAAGTTTCTGTGAGGGCCATGTTTGAGCGTAAGAAGCCAATGTCTGTGAGTCACCCCCTTGCCCGGCGTCTGACAGCTGGCTTGTCTGCACTCTTAGCCCGCCAGCTTTTACCATACCAGCTGGTGGACTCTGAGGCCTTCCGCAAATTTGTAGCAATTGGGACACCGCAGTGGAAGGTACCCAGCCGCAATTTTTTTTCAAAAAAGGGAATACCACACCTGTACCACCATGTGCAGAGCAAAGTCACCGCATCTCTGTCACTTAGTGTTGGGCCAAAGGTCCATATGACTACTGACGCATGGTCCTCCAAGCATGGTCAGGGCAGGTATGTCACCTACACTGCCCACTGGGTGAACTTGGTAATGGCTGGGAAGCAAGGAATGTGTGGCTCAACAACAACAGTGGAGTTGGTGTCACCGCCACGGATTGCACGCGGTTCTGCCACCACCTCTACTCCTCCTTCGCTCTCTACCTCGTCTTCTTCCTCTTCTTCCTCCTCTGCTGCTGGGTCCTCCTCCTCCACACCTGTGCACCCCCAGCTCCCCCTAGGCTATTTGACGTGCCAGGTACGCCGTTGTCATGCTGTCTTGGGGATGACGTGCCTGGAAAGCAGAAACCATACCGGATCTGTACTCCTGTCATCTCTGCAGTCACAGGCCGATCGGTGGCTGACCCCACACCAACTGAAGATCGGAAAAGTGGTGTATGACAACGGAAGCAATCTGTTGGCAGCACTGAGACTGGGCAATTTAACACGTGTCCTGCATTTAATAGTCCAACGTTTTGTCTCGAAGTACCCAGGATTCCAGGATGTTCTCAGGCAGTCCAGGAAGGTGTCGGCCCATTTCAGACGTTCCTACACAGCCATGGCACGCCTTGCTGACATTCAGCAGCGGTACAACATGCCAGTCAGGCGTTTAATTTGCGTCAGCCAGACTCGCTGGAATTCAACGCTCCTCATGTTGGAACATCTGCTGCAACAACAAAGAGCCGTCAATGAATACCTGTTTGAACTGGGTGGTAGGACTGGATCTGCAGAGCTGGGGATTTTTTTCCCCCGTTACTGGGTGCTTATGCGCGATGCCTGCAGGCTCATGCGCCCTTTTGAAGAGGTTACAAATATGGTCAGTCGCACCGAAGGCACCATCAGCGACCTAATACCCTTTGCTTTCTTCCTGGAGCGTGCCGTGCGACGAGTGACAGATGAGGCTGTAGACCAGCGTGACGATGAGCAGGAAGCGCACGATTTCTGGTCGGAATCACCAGAACAAACCCAGGCACCTGCTGCAACGCAGGGAGAGGTGTCAGAAGTGGAGTCAGAGGAGGAAGGTGGCTTTGTGGAGGAGGAGGACCAACAGGAGCAGGCTTCCCAGGGGGCTAGTTGTGACCTTTTGGGGACCCCTGGTCTTGTACGTGGCTGGGGGGAGGAGACCGTGGATGATGCAGTCCTTGATAACGAGGAAGCGGAGATGGATACCTCTGCATCCAACCTTGTGAGAATGGGGTCTTTCATGCTGTCATGCCTGTTGAAGGACCCCCGTATCAAGAGGCTTAAGGAGAAGGACCTGTACTGGGTCGCAACGCTACTAGACCCTCGGTACAAGCATAAAGTGGCAGAAATGTTACCAACGTACCACAAGTCCGAAAGGATGCTGCATTTACAAACCAGCCTGCAAAACATGTTGTACAATGCTTTTAAGGGTGATGTCACTTCAGGAACTCATCAACATTCCAGGGGCAGAGGTGCCAGTAATCCTGCCACGAGCGCACCTGCAAGGACAAAGCACTTTGGCCACTCTGTAACGTCAGACATGCAAATGTTTTTCATTCCAAGGCAGCTCCAGAACCCTTCTGGATCCACCCTCAAAGAACGCCTCGACCGGCAGGTAGCGGACTACCTGGCATTAACTGCAGATATCGACACTCTGAGGAGCGATGAACCCCTGGACTACTGGGGGCGCAGGCTTGATCTGTGGCCAGAGCTGTCACAATTTGCCATGAACCTCTTGTCTTGCCCCGCCTCAAGTGTCCTCTCAGAAAGGACCTTCAGTGCAGCAGGAGGGATTGTAACTGAGAAGAGAACTCGCCTAGGTCACAAAAGTGTGGATTACCTGACCTTTATTAAAATGAATGAGGCGTGGATCTCAGAGGGTTACTGCACGCCGGAAGACTTGTTCTGACTCCCCATGCAGCTGTCCTTCTCTGCACGCCTCATGACTCCACACACAGCTGTCCTTTAGCGTCCTCCTCCCTCCGCCACCGTTACAAACTAGGGTGCAAACCCTACTGGTTTCATTTGAATCCAGGTAAATCCTGAGTTTTTCTGGCCTCTGTGCTTCAGTGGCTGCAACCAAAAAAATTAATATTTTCAGCATTTATATGGCATATTTTTTCTGGCCTCTGTGCTGCAGTGGCTGCGACAAAAAAAAAATTAATATTTTCAGCATTTATATGGCATATTTTTTCTGGCCTCTGTGCTTCAGTGGCTGCGACAAAAAAAATTTATATTGTTAGCATTTATATGGCATATTTTTTCTGGCCTCTGTGCTTCAGTGGCTGCGACAAAAAAAAATTATATTGTTAGCATTTATATGGCATATTTTTTATGGCCTCTGTGCTGCAGTGGCTGCGACAAAAAAAAATGAATATTTTCAGCATTTATATGGCATATTTTTTCTGGCCTCTGTGCTTCAGTGGTTGCGACAAAAAAAATTTATATTGTTAGCATTTATATGGCATATTTTTTCTGGCCTCTGTGCTTCAGTGGCTGCGACAAAAAAAAATTATATTGTTAGCATTTATATGGCATATTTTTTCTGGCCTCTGTGCTGCAGTGGCTGCGACAAAAAAAAATTAATATTTTCAGCATTTATATGGCATATTTTTTCTGGCCTCTGTGCTGCAGTGGCTGCGACAAAAAAAATTAATATTTTCAGCATTTATATGGCATTTTTTTTCTGGCCTCTGTGCTTCAGTGGCTGCGACAAAAAAAACATAATTTTTCAGGAAAGTACACATGCCTAATTTTTCAGGGTTCTGCAACAGTGGCAAAATCGCATCTTTTATGGTCACCGCAGGTGATCAATAAAGTAGACCAAAACTGGGCCCACACTGCAGAATCGGTGTTTTTTGGTTCACTTCACTGTACATTGAATTACCTCTGCCTGACCGTGCACGTGCGCACAAGCACGGTGACTGCTAAACACACCACTTCAGAAATATTGCCACCAACAGGACGAACATCCTGGAGGTGACAAGCTCAACTAGTGATTAACAACTATTATTTGCTCACTTGACGGTATCATTCATTAAAGCTCTTTGCGTTTTTTTGCGTTGCAGTAAGCGCCGCGTTTCGTCTTTGCGTGTGAACAGGCTGTTGTAACCTTTACACGACTTGATTGGCATGTAGACGCCGGACGTTTTAAAGCAGTTTATTACACAGGTTTAGAAATGTAGTGTGATTTCTGTCCTTTACAGCACAAAACGCAGCGCTGTGTCAACAATGTATTTTTTAGATACATTTTTGCCCTTGATCCCCCTCTGGCATGCCACTGTCCAGGTCGTTGCACCCTTTAAACAACTTTAAAATCATTTTTCTGTCCAGAAATGTCTTTTTAGCTTTTAAAATTCGCCTTCCCATTGAAGTCTATGGGGTTCGCAACGTTCGCAAACCGTTCGCATTTTTGACGCAAGTTCGCGAATATGTTTGCGAACTTTTTTCCCGACGTTCGCTACATCCCTAATGTGGAATTCTCTCCCTGAATCAGTTGTACAGGCTGATACATTAGATAGCTTTAAGAAGGGGTTGGATAGCGTTTTAGCAAGTGAGGGAATACAGGGTTATGGGAAATAGCTCATAGTCCAAGTTGATCCAGGGACTAGTCCGATTGCCATTTTGGAGTCAGGAAGGAATTTTTCCCCCTCTAAGGCAAATTGGAGAGGCTTCAGATGGTTTTTTTTTGCCTTCCTCTAGATCAATTGGCAGATAGGTAGTTTAAAAAAAAAAAGGTTGAACTCGATGGACATATGTCTTTTTTCAACCTTACTTACTATGTTACTAGAATTCCATTTAGTTTCACAGCTTTGCAGCCCCCTCAACAACTGTCTTTACAGAAACCAACCATAATTTTAAATATATTCTCCTCTGGTCCATCCTTCATTTTTTCAACCCCCTGTCACTTGGCAGAGCATGTTCTAGACAAAGCAAGTGATATCATGCACCATTCGCCATCTACAAAACTATTTTGATGAGCAGTGTTTCTTTAACAAGTCTAGTTCAATAAGATAAAAGTATTATGTACCATTTCAGAAATAATTAAGGGTTCATCCACCTATGCAAATTAATTAAGAACTTTTTACCTCGGAATAACGAGCAGATGGAAATCTATAATTATACAATGCATGGGCAAAGAATCACATACAGTACATAGTTCCAACACTTGATTATTTAGAGGCAATTTTATTACTAGACTTTGTAAACAGAAAAACTTTCATAAACGCCAAAGACTGAGATTTTTCTTCATGGTTTAATTCTGTTCTGGCAATAAATCGAATAGCACTGACGGACCATATCTAGGCTGCTTAATGAATTACAGAAACATATCAAAAGATATGATATCAAGGTATGAAATAAGTCAATTTTGGGAATGTTAATTACGGAGTACATCCAATGACAGAGGCTTATTAGCAAACTGTACGAACACATTTTAGCGAGCAGTCAAATCCTTATTGCAAAGGTATAGCTTCATGCAAAATGCTTTGCAGGTGTTAATACTACTGAAAATTAAAAGGGAAGCTTATAAATGAACCATTGAGAGAAGATAAGGACTCATTTACTTGCGAAACTGCAGTGAGCAACTTGCTCTTTTCCCTGCATAGAGTTGCACCTAAATGCTCTCCCTGCACTTACGTATAGGGCCATTTGGCGCCACTCAGTCCATCCTCTCTTCTGTTTCAAATCAGAAACTGCTGTAGCTATTGACATAGGGAACCCTGGAGCTATTGCCACCTCCTGACCCAGCAGTAATTCCAGGGTTCCCTTCAGGCCTTGCATCAATAGGAGCAGCACACTTGCATATAAAGAATCGGGTGCAGAAGTCACTCTCAATCATCAGAAATGAAGCCACCTAACACCAGAAATATAGAAGCCTTAGACCGGAAATGACATCAGACACACTATGAAAATATTTGCTGCAAATGTGCTCGAATTGTGACAAAGCACATATACGGTTGTGTCCATTTTGGCGAATTGGATACTATTGTGCCAAATCTACAAATCCCCCAAAGTCAAATCAACTGGACTTGCTGTGGTTTTTCTTGAAGATGTTTTACTAGTGATGGCCGAATAAATTTGGCAGACACGAATTTCCGGTGAATTTCCACATTGCACCAGAAGCAAAAAATCCACTGCGTCCAAAAAAAATTGATGCACATCAAAATTGCTGCTTGCTTCAAAATTGTTGCAGATCAAAATTATTTTGATGCCCATCGACTTCAATGCGTTTCGCAAATTATTTGCCATTTCACATATGTTCTCCTAAACTATATTTCACCAGTCATCTCAATTCAGAATAACTTGTAAATAAAATCTAAAAAAATATATCCTCAGGAATATTGCTCCAATCAGCATAATCTGTTTATCATAATCAGCAAGGATGTCATGAAGTTAGGTGTTGATTGTATTAGCATGATTGGAGCTTTGAGGCATTATTAAACCCACCAGGGAGAGGTGCAAAACAACATTTTATGTGGCACACAAATTTTTTGGTGAAGTGAAACGTGACAGATTTGCTCACCACTATATATTATATGGTTTCTTAAATTGTGCCGAGTCTTAAAACCGTAAAGCATTTTAAAGTTAGATTTAAAAATATAATGCACTGTTGCCCTACAGTGGTAGAACTGGTGTGTTTGCTTCAGAAACTCTACTACAGTTAATATAAACAACCTGATGTGTAGCCCATGGGGGCAGCCATTCAAAGCTGAAAAAGGAGAAAAGGCACAGGATACACAGTAGATAACAGATAAGTTCTGTAGCATAAAATGGGATTCTTCAGAACTTATCTGTTATCTACTGTGTATCACGTGCTTGATTGGCTGCTCCTATGACTAAACACCAGCTTGTTTATATAAACTATAGTGGTGTTTCTGAAGCATAAACACAATTTTTAACAGTGCAAGGCAACAGTACATTATTTTTCATTCCTTTAAAGCACTTTAATTTTATTGGTCTTACTGTTCCTTTAGGATGGACAGAGAACTGCAGAACAAGGATGATGATTTATGCCATGCAATCTACCCCATGAAAGAAGAAAAGGTTAAAATGTTAACATGGGGGAAAAATCTTAACCACCTATTGTGGCTGCATTGGTATACTAAATGAATCAATCTTTGCAACAAATCAAGTGGTTGTGCTACAGTGACCACTTAATCACCCACATGGCTTATTTAATTACTGTTAGGGTACAATGACATGGAAAAGATGTGCCACAACTATACACAACTTTCCAGGGTCCAAATTTATTAGGGCATTTCACAAAATTGGAGAAACTGGGGAAACTGGCTGTTGTCACGGTCGGCACCCTAAACCAGAACTAATGCCAAGCTCCCTTGTCTCGGCTCGGCTTCACCAGTAATGTGACCGCCTTTGGCTTCGGGAGGAGCCCTCAGCGTACTCAGATGCCACCTGGACTTTTCGAGAGGAGCAAGGCGAGGAGTTCTGGCAAGCAAAGGGGCACGACTGTAGTTATACAAAGTCTTTGGACAGAAGATCGCAGTACAAGACGTTAGGCAAAGGAGTAGTCAGAACAGGCCGGGTCGAGGCAGGCAGAGAGTAAACGTTATCAGGCAGGCAAGGGTCAAACCAGGAAGTCAATCAGAGGGTAAATCAGAAGCGGTAGTCAGTAATCAGGCAAGGGTCAGAATCCAGAAGTCAGAGTAGTCAAAAAGCCAGGCAGGGGTCAAAACAGGAATCAGACAGGTCTCAGAATTAACAAGCTCAAAAGCACCAGGAACTAATCCTATCACGGGCAATGGTAACCTGTGGGAATGCCCTTTAAATACTATTTGAATTTGGCGCCTCTCGCGCTGACGTCATTACGTCAGCGCGCCTGCGCCTTTAAATCGGAGTGCGCATGCGCGCACGCTAGGAAGCCGGCACCGGAGCAGCGCGGCGTGACGGGCGTCCCCGTCGAGGGGGCGGCAGGCATCCCTGCCGTCCCCACACACCATGCCCAGGTAATTTTATTACATTTGTAGTGTGTGGGGATGGAGTCAAGTGCTAATTTGTTGGGGCTGACATGAATGATCTTGTGTGAGTAGGCGATTCAATTATCACAGAAACCAGCTTATTTCTTCAAATACTCCAGTGAATATTGGCCAACAGTGGCTATTAGTTAAAATTCAAACTTAATTATATAACCCTTTAATATATACTTTCTAAACTAGCCTGAAACCTTATCTTGTTCATGCCATTCATCAGTGCAGCCCAGCAAAAAGATTACAGAGGACACATCTAATGTTTTAGGTGAAAGTCTATATATTTTTAGTCATTTGTATTCCAAGTGCATCTTTTCATTGTTTTCATTGTGTACCTTCCTTAATGGAATGTACAATGTGTCTCACGCTATTATCCAACAGACGGAAAGGTAAAAAGATTTGGCAGCATTTATATTAATGAATCTTTCTGGATGTTCCTTTGTGGAGGAGATAAGCATCGTGGTGAAGTACCAGTTTGAGCAATAAGCTGGACTGCAGTGTCATTTGCATTGCAATTACAATGGAAAGGCAGCTTATACTTCACATTGCAGATCTAGCATACCGAAAGTCTTATTGTAAAACAGAACACTAAAGATAAAATACAAGTTGCTTGATTCAAAGTTCAAGTTAAAAAAAAAACAAGATGTAACTTGTAGAAGGCTGAAAATATCTGTACTAGAGATATGAAGAGCTCCCCATTGAAGTGGATGTGAGCTGCGGCCAACGTAAACAGGGTTGGACACCAGGGAAAAACTCATTGAGCCCAGGCTCTTGTGGGCCCAACCAGCCCAGACCCACTCCCTGCACAAACCATCTTCCTGCTGTTGACCCCCTAGCTGTCGCAGCACTATGGGGTTGGGGGATCAGGCGGGGTAAACTCGAGCTGCAAAAGGGGGGCCTGAAACAGCAGTCCCGGTGTTGGACTGGGGTATCCGGGACCCACTGGGTCTGCTGCTTAGTCTTTTACTCCTCTGTGTACAGCATAACATTTACTACTTCCTCTCTAAGGCTGCAATCGAGGGTGGAGCAGCTGCAGCTAGAGCAGGGGGCCCTAGAGTTAGCAGAGGGGCAGGGGTCCAGGGCAGGTGTGTGCGAGCCTATGATGTGGCAGTCCCAGTGGGCCCAGACCTCTCTGACAATGCTATAATAGGCACAATTCCACAAAATGACAATTCACACGAATTTGCCAATTTACTAGCAAAAAAATTCACCGGGTGAAGATCCAGTAATTTATAAAAGTGCACACGTTACCCTTTTCACCAAAGTGTAATTCACCAGGTTCGGGCTGGCAAACTCCCATTATAAATATATAGCAGCCACTTTTAAATCACAATCAAAATCACCTTTTCCATGTTTCCATGGCGAAAATTCTCTAGAGATTTTTCCCCACTCTTCTCTAGAGAATTTTCCCCACTACTTTTGTATGGGGAAATATACTAATTTTCGCCAGGAGAAAATTCACATTTCTCTTGAAAAAGTGAAGTTACAATTTTAGTAAACAAGGAGGTGTGTTGCGAAAATGCACCTGACAAAGTGAGGGAACTTTGGTGAAGTTAGGTGAAGAAAAAATCCACACTTAAATGTTCTCCCCTTTTTAGCAAAATCTGTCCCATAGACACAATATGAACTGCAACTATAATTAATTGCCCCATACGTAATAATTATTTGGTTGATTCCCTGAAACCTTAATCCCAGGGGCTTGTCCTCCTCACCCCCTTGGAACGATTCTATCATCTCATAGTGATGTTATCATTACTGTCTACACAATCTACTACTCCCCTAAGGACCTCCCATATTCAAACCAATGACTTTTCCAGTAACACGTTTTATTACCCACACAGTGCCCTTTAAAATTTGCGATTTGGAACAGGTTTGCAATGCTGAAAAAATACTAAAACACACAAAGGAAAAATTGACCTGGTGAATAAATGGTTTGCACTTCACATGTTTTCCATTAATTACTTTTATGAGACCCCCCCCTTAAAAGTGTTTGCGGTCTGTGACTTCAGACGACGCAGGAAGCTGCTCATAAAAAATTTTCTAGTCTGTAAAAAAATGAATCACACAAAAGAGCCAAGCGTTATTGAGTAGCCTTGATTCACACAGGAAGTCCCACCTCAATGGCGAAATGTTATTTAAAAGTTTACTATGATAATCCACAGTGGTAAGAGTTAACTGTGTTACGCATCACTAATTAAGAGGTGGGACTTTCTGTATGATCCTTTAAAGCAATTTTTTACTGTGATTTGCACACACTTGAAAAAGGGCCTTTGCTGCCCAAAACATGTCGTGGGGATGCATAATAAACACTAATTAGCAGGTATTCTGCTTTTTGCCTTTTGATTCACATACCATTTGTAAAAAAATGACATTCCCTAAATAGTCCACATTATTACCCTCTGGCACTAATACTTTTGCGTCTTACAAATGGGAGAGCTAAGTTTTTATTCTGATGTAACAATTCCTCTGAAATGTCTACTTAGAGATTCTGCTTTAACTGAAATGTGTCTGCATGTGCCATTTTCCAGAGATCCATGGCCTATAGATTCTACAATTTCATACTACATAGGTATCCAAGCAATCCTAATGTTGTTCATGGTGTTCAGAGTTCAGATTCTATAGCATTAGAAGGTAGAAGCAGACAGTATTTATACTTCAAGGCCTCCTGGATTTGATCCAACCTGATTTTGCAGGGACGTTCTGTCGTTGTCATTATCCAAAAAGCCATTCAGAATTGTAAAAAGAGAGTTAAAAAACTATTTTAATGTTTTTGTTTTAAGCAAAGTGATGGACTAAACATATCACAGAAGTTTGATAGGAAGTTCTAACTTTGGACAGCACCTTTAGAAAATCCCGACCCTGGCTATTTAGCCAAGAGTAAGGTTATCTACACAAACCATTGGATGAGGAACCTATTCTTCTGTGCCACATTGATAAATACTCAAATTATTTGCAGTTTATTATTTTGCTCCTCAAAGTGTATGTGTCCAATTAACTACAGATGCAGCCACTTTGGTTTGTCTGTTTGACACAGAATAACTAAACACAGATATCCCATTTATCTCATTTAACACAGAAAACTGCGTCACAACATCCCATCTAATTAAAGCATTCACCATTGTGAACAATGGAGCTTTGGTATGCTAATGAAAAGGTTAAATGCATTAAATGAGTTAAGATGACTTAAGATAACACAGTTTCTTCAATTACCCCTGAGTCATGACGCATTTAACTCACAAATCCAAGTGGCTTCATCTGTATATTATAGAGCTACTGGTGCCCTTATTGCTCAGCACCAACCATCATACGAGCCCTTATTAGTGGTGAAAACAAGACTCCAGAGTTCCCCAGTATAATACAATAACTTGGACCCCTGTTTTTATTTATCCTTTCCTCTTTACATTTTTCTCACTACCTTCAGCTCTTGTATACTCTCTAATTCTTCATTGCAAACACATTACTCACACCATTCTGTTACTCTTCTTGATTAAACTTCTTAAACTTAAACAGGTATTGTACTGGAAAATTATTAGAAATGATTAGAAAGTGAGTGGGCTTACAGGGAAGGACCCCCTGATGGCCACCACTGTAATGCACTGCAAATTTAAAGGGATTCTGTCATGGGAGAGCCTGATGCATCAGTTATTAGTGCTCCTCCAGCAGGATGCAGTATTGATATCCATTTTCAAAAGAACAGATTTTTTTTTATATTTAATTTTGAAATTTGACATGGTGGCTAGACATGTTAGTTTCCCAGGTTCCCTCAGGCATGTGACTTGTGCTCTGATAAACTTCAGTCACTCTTTACTGCAAGTTGGAGTGATATCACCCCCCTTCCTTTCATCCCCTCAGCAGCCTATCAACAGAACAATGGGAAGGTAACCAGATTAACAGCACTCAATAGTAAAAATCGAAGTCTGTCTAGCCCAAGTTTGACTTTTTCAGTTACAGTGAAAAGGAGAAACAATAGCTGATCTAAAAGTGGTTCCCACTGGCACAATGGCCTGAGATGGCTGCCTACACACCAATATTACAACTACAAAAACACATTATTATTGGTTCAAGAATAATATTTTAAATGGTAGAATGAATAATAATAACTTAACTACACACAATGAAATTTAGAAATAAAAATAATACCATAAAAATCATGACAGAATCTCTTTCATAGTCTCTCATCTGGTCACAAAGTTAGACATATTAATTTCTTTCCTGAATAGTCATCTCTTAATATTATTTTCTTTCTATAATAATGTGCATGTGCATTAGGTAGGCTACTCTAAGTCATTTAATTAACAATTGCATGGAAAGGTAACAGGCATAAAGGCAGCATGGCAGGCAAGTGGCCTTGCCAGATCCTGGTGATCTTAGATTTTAGTCACACAGTTTAGGAGAAAATCATATCCAGTAAATCCTCACACAGGAAAACCCAAAATATGTAGAACATGTTTGGGATCACATGTCAATTTTTTTAATTCAAAAGGTATTTTAAATAAAATATTGAATCTGTAAGGGTGTTACCCTTCATAAATGTATGAATTCAATCAGCAAAATGTTAATCAGGTCCACCATGCCTGCTGGAGGCAAATGCAGTACAAATGATGTAAGCGTAGAGGCTCCATTTGCACTTATGCTAAAATAGTAACTAACATGTTTATTAAAATAAAACAAGTGGTATCGGTATGGGACCTAGAGTTTTCCAGAAACATATATTTCCTTAAGTTGGATCTCCATAAGTCTACTTTAAAAATCATATAAACATTAAATAAACTCAATAGGCTGGTTTTGCTTCCAATAAGGAGTAATTATATCTTAGTTTGGATCAAATACAAGGTACTGTTTTATTATTACAGAGAAACAGTAAATAATTGTTAAAAATTATTTTATTAAAATGGAGCCTATGAGAGACAACCTTTCCAGATAATGGATCCATACCTGTATCACAAGATATACAAGTGAATGTCAAAAAAAATAATAAAAACACTTAGATGATTTAACATCACTGTTGTTTCAATAGCTTCATAACTGCCAGCAACTGACAACCTCATGGAAGCACCAAAGTGCTCAGATCCATTTGAGAATGCCTAGACCATTAATCTTATAGGGCTGCTGAACCTCTCTGTTGGTACAAAATGTTCACTATATAAACTACAGCATTTCTAGTCATAATCATTTTCAGGTTGTGGTTCTCCTTTAAAGATTACCCTTATCCTGCTGCTAGTTAATTCAATGGAACATATTGGGTAAGGGAGAAAAGAAAAGGTCTACCCTGACCATGTTCTACAGCTGTGGCAGACATTTAGGAGCACATTTACTAAAGGGCAAATTGTGGGGTTTTTTTGGCAAAAATTCACCAAAGTGACAATTCACAGCGACATTGCCTATTTACTAAAAGGCAAAGAAGACAATTCACTAACAAAATACATCAGCACTAGAGTACTTTTGCGCCAACTCACCAGGCCGATCCACAAATTTATCAAAGTATTAACTTTCCAATACATTACCCTTTTCATCAAAGTCTACTTCGCCTCGTTCTACTGGACGACTTGTTAAGATGAAACTACATCCTCAACATTACTATGTCAGTGACATCATATCTTGTATTCAATACTGAAATTTTTTCCATATATTAATGTGGGACTATGATTAAAAGTTGTAACTGTTAAATATATGTTATTTACATTTGTTAACCATTTGAAGCTCATGCCACATTTGTTTTAGGGTAGGCTCATGTCTAGGATCTCTTTTGTCTTTATGTTCCTTCCTTGGACATTTTTAATAATAAGTGGGCCACTTCCAGCAATTTTACCAACATCACCAATAAATACATATGACCTTTGACCTTTATGTAGTAGCCATATTTAAATTGATGTAATTGTATGTTAACAACGTTTCGATAGGAAGAAATTAACAGTAGAGAAAATTCACTAAGAAAATTTTGCGCTAACAAAGTTTACTAGCGAATATACACCAGCGTTCATTTCCGATACGAATTTTTGCACTTTAATCAATATGTGTAGTCGCAGTGAATTAATGTCTGATATAGTTGCACAAAGTTTGGCAAAGCTTTCCAAAGGGAAGCACAAATTCAGACCTAAGTAAATGTGCCCCAAAAAAATAAATTTAGCTATCTAGGAGAGCTAGGAAGTACTAATTCAATGATGCAAGCAAAAAAATAAAAAAAGAATTTCCATGTCCTTTAATTAAAAGAAGATATAGAATACATTTTCAATAGAAGCCTTAATTATTTTAAGCATGTTGAACACAAGCATATTGCCCCATCAGCTAGTCAACTAGGCCTCATGAAACAGAAATGTCATAACATAACAAAAAAAAAAAATAAGGAAAGTTGTCAATAAAGACTCATTGATTGCTTATGGCATGACGCTGCCCACCTGCGTGCTAGCAGGAAAGTGCTGCTAATGTAACAAATTCCTGTAAGTTTGAGTACTGGAGACAATAGGCATTATATGTCACCACAGTTGATAACTAAAATAGTACATTCACGTATACCAGGGATCAACTTCTGAAGAGGTTGCAATGTTATCAGCCAGTGCTCTTGACTCTTTAGGCATGTTTGACCAAGGGTGTAAGCGGCTCTTGTTATCATTACTCATTGTCAGCCTATTGGTTTGAACTATTTGCAAAGGGAATTGCCCATTATGGGAGTTGTCAAGTTGGCAGGAGGCCAATCAGCAGTATGATATGAATAGTGTGAGGAATAGTTCATACACACGCATAGTTTTTTCTTTTTTGTGTGATGATCAGAAATATAGATATCCTGAGTACCCAAACTAAAAAAAAAGGGAATGACAATGCATAGTGAAATCTATTGCTCTCAAGTCTATTTTAAAACACAATTGTAATATATTTTAAAGATTGTTTTATCTTTCTAATCATACACCAGAAAGTAATGAGGATTACTGAAACAAATGGGTAGAGTTTAGGAAAATAGGGTCATGGCTGTTTCAGCCCAATCCTGCAGGTCTTGCAGTTGTTGGGTCAGCCCACACATCACTAATGGCTGTGCAAGACAGGTAATGGCTCCAGTAAAGATGATGGATATTAAAATATAAGCTAATTACAGAGCATGTTATTACATTGGAGGGAAGCTATAAAGGTTATAAGGGAGATATGTGAAATAAGGGTAATATTTGTTTGTCTGAAAGGGTGGCATCCTCTATTTCTCATTAACTGTAATATATATTGAATTTAATACAAAAGGTAACTTATTATGGAATGTCCTTTTTATCAGATACACAAATGTAACCACTATTTTCAAGGCATGCTCAAAAGCAAATAAATGTATTATTTATATTACATGCAGGAAAGGATAGTTGATTCATCCTAAGATACTAATAGGTGGGACAATCTGCCCAGTTATTAGTTGCCGCCTCAAGATTTTGAGGGAGAATAAAAACAAAATAGAGAAAACTATAATGAGGTAGAGCTAAAATGGAGGTAAAATAGCATGCAGTTGGACAATATTCACAAAAACACTTTGCTCCTATACACTAATAAGCCAGTCCATCCTCCTCTGATAAACTGCATGCACTTTCCCACAAAGAATGCCAGAACAAGCACTAATTTGCCTAGGCACAAGAATCCATAGGACAATAGAATACCTCATATCCAAGAGGCCAAACTGTGTAGTTTGGCTGATTAGATATCCTTGGTACTCCTTATTTTGTGTGCTTAGCACCCTCTTCTAGAAGTTGATTCTTCCCAGGCTGTACTCTATAGTTTTGAAATTCTGCTACCAACAGCTTCCATACTGTGACTACTCTGGGCTACTCTAACATGGAACAACTTTGAAGGACACAAGAAACACCATTTACATTCAGGACAAAGGAAAGGAATAAAACATACATACAACATGGTCATTTACTTCCTCAAGTGCAGTGTGCATCATAACAACATCTGTGCATGATCCTTTAGGCATAAATCCACTGTCAGTATTGATGCTGGCCGCCGTGGGAAACCTGGAAGGACCATGAACCTGAAGGTGATAGTAGCTCCAAAGTTTCCCAGCAGCAATAGAGACTCTTGCACACATTCGAAACACAGTTCAAAAAGAACTTTAGAGACCAGCAGTGCAGTTTTGATCTCCAGTGTTCAAACAAGATATTATTGAATTAGAGAGGGTCCAAAAAAGGGCAACTAAATTGAGTAAGCCAATGAAAAGTATCAGTTATGAAGATGAGCTAGACATGGTGGGAATGTTTACACTGGAGAAGAGGCACAGAAATGATAACTACATTTGAAAATGTAATAAAGGAGATTACATCATAATATTAAAAAAACAGTTTGATACAGTGAGAGCAGTGAAGTTGTGGAATTCTCTCCCTGCATCAGTTGTATTTGCAGATACATTAAACAGCTTCAAGAAGGGGTTAGATGGCGTTTTAGCAAGTTAGGATATACCAAGTTACAGCAAGAATTTAAAAATAAGCACCTGCTTTGAGTTCACTGGGAGCAACATCCAAAGGGTTTGTGAGCAACATGTTGCTCATGAGCCAATGGTTGGAGATCACTGATTTAGACCAAAAGGGTGAACTTGATTGATGTGCGTCTTTTTAGTTTTGTTGTTGTTTAGGCTAAATTAGTAATAACGCTTTCAAATATGACATCAGATGTTTTAAAGGGACACACCTAAAGAATGATAGTGGTTGGACATTTATTTTTTCTAATGAAACGTTATAGTCCATGTATTCTATAAGATTTCAGAGCTTATTAGAAAGCGATAATAGTATACAGATACATTCAATTCAACATGAAATACTCATGTTGATGATGTTTGCACAAAAGGAATGCTCATGAACACACACAGTATTTCTAAAGACTAAAAATGCCTGTATATTATGTAATAAAAAGCAATACCTAAACTACCAACTTCACAAAATAAACTTTGGATATAGAAGGGTTTGTTTAGAGTCATCAAGTCATCCAGATGTGCACGGTAAGGAGTGTTGATGGGCACAGAATTCTAATGAGCCTTGAACTTACTGCCCACCCAATTGTGTGCACTGCATTTGCATGTATTTAATAAAAAGACATATCAATTTTAATTAGAAAGACAAATTGAACGGTCCAATTGAAAAACCAAGATTTAGTCTAATGTGTCTAAAACATCCCCAGAACTCAAAACTAGTGATGCCCTGAATCTTATGGGCACCAGGGCTATTGATGTATGGATACTTGAGTCACCCACTCATGGAAATATAATGGAAATATAAAATGTAATATTAAATACACACTCAAAGATACACTTTTAGTTTAGTAATAGATACAAAATCATTTTCACCATCTATTACAGTGCTAATCCTTAATTATCAGAAAGTGATATATTATTTAAATGCCCTATTTAGGACAAGTGAAACCCAGCTGCTATTGCATTAGAGCCATTATATCATCGTGGAAGCATAAAAAGAAATCTGGCACTGCGCAAAAGAGGGTACAGCCATTTGTCTTGAATTGCCCTCAAAATTATTGTTTCTGTTACCAATCTGTAAGCTGACAAAATATATTTTTTAATGTCATTCGTACAAGCCTAAAAAAAAACTATTACAATCCTGAACTATATTTGCAAGTAAAAAAACACTTACTGCTCCATTAATCACAGAAGCCATTAAGTTGTAAAGAGTAAAGTATTTGATAGCACATTCGGCATGCTAGCTGACATTATAAATCTGAGCGGGGCGTACACACCATGGTAAATAAATCTTGGTTTCCTTCCACACAGCCTTAAAACTCCCAGAGCGGATATTATCTAAGCAATGCAGGGACTAAATCAGAAAAGGAAGAATATACTATGTATACTTTTGATCCACAAAAGTGGCAATTTAGATTTTTCTTAAATAACTGGGAACTGGATTTTTTGACAAGGCTCCTAAGAGGTGAGCTAGATCTCATAATTTATAGCTCCCACAGTATTAAAGGTTTTACAGTAAAGTCAAGAGAGAGATAAAACAACATAAAGCTCCCTTGAGCTACCAATTGTTGTCAACATATTTCCCATTCCTTATTAATTGCTTTGATTTATCCAGACATTTAGAAGTGTGGCAGTGCTCCCCAGATGTGTTTGGTGCATCAAGAGTGCAAAACATGCCCATGAGGGACCGAGCGGACAGATGAAGATAAACTAGCCAGCAGGCTTGGTTTCTGAGTATCGAAAGCGCCTGGCTCTCGCTAGGAAAAATCCCCCTCAGATATGGAATATAGAAAAAAAACAAGTTTGCTCTGTTGATTGATTAATGGTATAAAGCTTTCTATTGTATGCTTTTCTCTTAAAAATCATGCATGTTTCAAAGAAAATAGCCTGTTATCCATATAATGCATAATTACCGCCAACAAATCTTCCTGGGGATTTTGCATTAATTTTTAATTTCGGAAACAAGAGGATTTAATTCAAATCCCAAATGATTAGACTGATCAAACTATAATATGTATAATGTATATTTAGCACATGGATAAGTATAATTTTCTGTAATAGTTTTATCTCTTACGGTATCCTTTTGTTGTGGCTCAGTTTATTTTTTGTCGTAGGCTTTTAAAGAAGAACTAAAGCTTAACAAAAGAAGTAGGTAGAAATGTTGTAAATAATGTTTTGTACTTGTGTAACAGCCAAAGGCAACCACAGACCTTTAGATTTGTGCCTCCAAGAATGCCCTTCTTTTCTGCTGATTTACTGCACATGCTCTGTGTTGCTGTCACCTACTGAGCTTAGGGACCGATGCATAATATACTCAACATATAGGATATAAATTTCACAATATAGTGCTAAGAAAATAACATAGATTATAGTACATGGCATCTTAAAAAGCACAATTAGCATAACAATTTAATAATCAGTGCTGTAGCATCAGCTTATATGAAAACTTCAAACGGCTTGATAGTTTATGACCACCCCTAAGCTTAGCTTCTCAGCAGCTGCCCAGAGCACACTGAGCATGTGAGTGTCACAGACACTCCTAACAAAATCAAAGACGGGGAGCTCATGTTGACAACCTTGAAGGCCTGGATCATTGCGACCATAGAGATGTTGAACCTTTAGGCTGATGCAATAAATTTGATATATAAAATACAGCATTTCTACCCATATTCCTCTCCCTTTTCAATGCCTTCTTCAGGTCCAGACGGATTTCCAACCTGCACACCCCAGGTTACAAACAAACTTTTTTTTTGACTGATAAGACACTTGCATTTACACTTACAAATACACACATATAGTAGAAACCCCATTTTACATTTCCAGGGGAACAAAAAAAGAAATATGGAAAAAATTATGGAAAATCTGGGATAATATAAAATCGGGGAAATTTGTTAAACCAACTTTGTGAAAGGATATAAGCACAGAAGTCAGTTTTACTTTGATATACAGTATTTAAAGCATTACTAACCAAGTTTAAGCATTGCAGCATTAATTTAACGTTAAGGGGGGCATGTGCAAGGCCTCTCTGTCACTCACATGCACAACCTACAGCAATAAGTGATTGGTGCAGGACTGTATGAGGGGCGCTCTAAATCTTGCTCCAGAAGTGGAAATGCATAAAAACTCCAGCAGAATTAGAAAGCTCAGGTTCCTTGAAAAAAAAAATCCTAGGTCAACTAAAACTCCTCCCTGGAAATGACTCTAAAGTGAGAGAGCACAAAATGTTCAAAAAACATCTGACAATGAGTGCAAATGAAATGGGGAAGTTTGCTGGCACTTAAAGGGTTAATGTATTAGTAACATACATAGTAAGTAAGGTTGAAAAAAGACACGTCTTTCGAGTTCAACCTTTTTTTTTTTATTAACTACCTATCTGCCAGTTGATCCAGAGGAAGGCAAAAAACCCATCTGAAGCCTCTCTAATTTGCCTTAGAGGGGGGAAAATTCCTTCCTGACTCCAAAATGCCAATTGGACTAGTCCCTGGATCAACTTGGACTATGAGCTATTTCCCATAACCCTGTATTCCCTCACTTGCTAAAAAGCTACCCAACCCCTTCTTAAAGCTATCTAATGTATCAGCCTGTACAACTGATTCAGGGAGAGAATTCCACATCTTCACAGCTCTCACTGTAAAAAACCCCTTCTGAATATTTAGGCGGAACCTCTTTTCTTCTAATCGGAATGGATGACCTCGTGTCAGCTGGAAAGACCTACTGGTAAATAAAGCATTAGAGAGATTATTATATGATCCCCTTATATATTTATACATAGTCATCATATCACCCCTTAAGCTCCTCTTCTCCAGCGTGAACATCCCCAATTTGGCCAGTCTTTCCTCTTAGCTAAGATTTTCCATAGCTTTTACCAGCTTAGTTGCCCTTCTCTGTACCCTCTCTAATAGAATAATGTCCTGTTCGAGTGATAGAGACCAAAACTGTACGGCATATTCTAGATTAGGGATGTAGCGAACGTCGGAAAAAAAGTTCGCGAACATATTCGCGAACTTGCGCAAAAATGCGAGCGGTTCGCGAACGGTTCGCGAACCCCATAGACTTCAATGGGAAGGCGAACTTTAACATCTAAGAAAGACATTTCTGGCCAGAAAAATGATTTTAAAGTTGTTTAAAGGGTGCAACGACCTGGACAGTGGCATGCCAGAGGGGGATCAAGGGCAAAAATGTATCTGAAAAATCTGCCTGTGTGTGCTTGGAAGAGATAGTGTAGGGGCAGAGCTGTTAGTGATTTCAGGGACAGATGATAGTAAGTTTGCTGGCTAGTAATCTGCTTGATACTGCTCTGTATTGGAGGGACAGAAGTCTGCAGGGATTTGAGGGACATTTTAGCTTAGGTAGCTTTGCTGGCTAGTAATCTACTGTTCTCTTTAAACAACTGCCATACGTTGACCTTGTAGGCATTGTTTGCCCAGTTTTTTTGGACGCAGCCACTGAAGCACAGTTGCCAGAAAAAATATGCCATATAAATGCTGAAAATAGTCATTTTTCGCCATACGTTGACCTTGTAGACATTGTTTGCCCAGTTTTTTTGGACGCAGCCACTGAAGCACAGTTGCCAGAAAAAATATGCCATATAAATGCTGAAAATAGTAATTTTTCGCCATACGTTAACCTTGTAGACATTGTTTGCCCAGTTTTTTTGGACGCAGCCACTGAAGCACAGTTGCCAAAAAAATATGCCATATAAATGCTGAAAATAGTCATTTTTTGCCATACGTTGACCTTGTAGGCATTGTTTGCCCAGTTTTTTTGGTCGCAGCCACTGAAGCACAGTTGCCAGAAAAAATATGCCATATAAATGCTGAAAATAGTCATTTTTTGCCATATACGTTGAGTCAACGTATGGCAAAAAATGACTATTTTCAGCATTTATATGGCATATTTTTTCTGGCCTCTGTGCTTCAGTGGCTGCGGCCAAAAAAACTGGGCAAACAATGCCTACAAGGTCAACGTCGTTGACCTTGTAGGCATTGTTTGCCCAGTTTTTTTGGCCGCAGCCACTGAAGCACAGAGGCCAGAAAAAATATGCCATATAAATGCTGAAAATAGTCATTTTTTTGGTCGCAGCCACTGAAGCACAGTTGCCAGAAAAATTATGCCATATAAATGCTGAAAATATAAATTTTTTTGGTTGCAGCCACTGAAGCACAGAGGCCAGAAAAATTATGCCATATAAATGCAGAAAATATGCATTTTTTTGGTCGCAGCCACTGAAGCACAGTTGACAGAAAAATTATGCCATATAAATGCTGAAAATATAAATTTTTTTGGTTGCAGCCACTGAAGCACAGAGGCCAGAAAAATTATGCCATATAAATGCAGAAAATATGCATTTTTTTGGTCGCAGCCACTGAAGCACAGTTGACAGAAAAATTATGCCATATAAATGCTGAAAATATAAATTTTTTTGGTTGCAGCCACTGAAGCACAGAGGCCAGAAAAATTATGCCATATAAATGCAGAAAATATGCATTTTTTTGGTCGCAGCCACTGAAGCACAGTTGACAGAAAAATTATTCCATATAAATGCTGAAAATATAAATTTTTTTGGTTGCAGCCACTGAAGCACAGAGGCCAGAAAAATTATGCCATATAAATGCAGAAAATATGCATTTTTTTGGTTGCAGCCACTGAAGCACAGAGGCCAGAAAAATTATGCCATATAAATGCAGAAAATATGCATTTTTTTGGACGCAGCCACTGAAGCACAGTTGCCAGAAAAAATATGCCATATAAATGCTGAAAATAGTCATTTTTCGCCATACGTTGACCTTGTAGACATTGTTTGCCCAGTTTTTTTGGTTGCAGCCACTGAAGCACAGAGGCCAGAAAAAATTAAACCAGTAGGGTTTGCACCCTAGTTTGTAATGGTGGCGGAGGGAGGAGGACGCTAAAGGACAGCTGTGTGTGGAGTCATGAGGCTTGAAGAGAAGGACAGCTGCATAGAAGTCAGAACAAGTCTTCCGGCGTGCAGTAACCCTCCGAGATCCACCCCTCATTCATTTTAATAAAGGTCAGGTAATCGACACTTTTGTGACCTAGGCGAGTTCTCTTCTCAGTTACAATCCCTCCTGCTGCACTGAAGGTCCTTTCTGAGACCACACTTGAGGCTGGGCAAGACAAGAGGTTCATGGCAAATTGTGACAGCTCTGGCCACAGATCAAGCCTGCGCACCCAGTAGTCCAGGGGTTCATCGCTCCTCAGAGTGTCGATATCTGCAGTTAATGCCAGGTAGTCCGCTACCTGCCGGTCGAGGCGTTCTTTGAGGGTGGATCCAGAAGGGTTGTGGCGCTGCCTTGGACAGAAAAACATTTGCATGTCCGACGTTACAGACCGGCCAAAGGGCTTTGTCCTTGCAGGTGTGCTCGTGGCAGGATTACTGGCACCTCTGCCCCTGGAATGTTGATGAGTTCCTGAAGTGACATCACCCTTAAAAGCATTGTACAACATGTTTTGCAGGCTGGTTTGTAAATGCCGCATCTTTTCGGACTTGTGGTATGTTGGTAACATTTCTGACACTTTATGCTTGTACCGAGGGTCTAGTAGCGTTGCGACCCAGTACAGGTCCTTCTCCTTAAGCCTCTTGATACAGGGGTCCTTCAACAGGCATGACAGCATGAAAGACCCCATTCTCACAAGGTTGGTTGCAGAGCTATCCATCTCCGCTTCCTCATTATCAAGGACTGCATCATCCACGGTCTCCTCCCCCCAGCCACGTACAAGACCAGGGGTCCCCAAAAGGTCACCACTAGCCCCCTGGGAAGCCTGCTCCTGTTGGTCCTCCTCCTCCTCCTCCACAAAGCCACCTTCCTCCTCTGACTCCACTTCTGGCACCTCTCCCTGCGTTGCAGCAGGTGCCTGGGTTCGTTCTGGTGATTCCGACCATAAATCGTGCGCTTCCAGCTCCTCGTCACGCTGGTCTACAGCCTCATCTGTCACTCGTCGCACGGCACGCTCCAGGAAGAAAGCGAAGGGTATTAGGTCGCTGATGGTGCCTTCGGTGCGACTGACCATATTTGTCACCTCTTCAAAAGGTCGCATGAGCCTGCAGGCATCGCGCATAAGCACCCAGTAACGGGGGAAAAAAATCCCCAGCTCTGCAGATCCAGTCCTACCACCCAGTTCAAAAAGGTACTCGTTGACGGCCCTTTGTTGTTGCAGCAGACGTTCCAACATAAGGAGCGTTGAATTCCAGCGAGTCTGGCTGTCAGAAATCAAACGCCTGACTGGCATGTTGTAGCGCTGCTGAATGTCAGCAAGGCGTGCCATGGCTGTGTAGGAACGTCTGAAATGGGCCGACACCTTTCTGGACTGGGTGAGAACGTCCTGGAATCCTGGGTACTTGGAGACAAAACGTTGGACTATTAAATTTAACACATGTGCCATGCAGGGCACATGTGTTAAATTGCCCAGTCTCAACGCTGCCAACAGATTGCTTCCATTGTCACACACCACTTTTCCGATCTGCAGTTGGTGTGGGGTCAGCCACCGATCGGCCTGTGACTGCAGAGATGACAGGAGTACAGATCCGGTATGGTTTTTGCTTTCCAGGCACGTCATCCCCAAGACAGCGTGACAACGGCGTACCTGGCACGTCGAATAGCCTAGGGGGAGCTGGGGGTGCACAGGTGTGGAGGAGGAGAAGGAGGACCCAGCAGCAGAGGAAGAAGAAGAAGAGGAAGAAGACGAGGTAGAGAGCAATGGAGGAGTAGAGGTGGTGGCAGAACCACGTGCAATCCGTGGCGGTGACACCAACTCCACTGTTGTTGTTGTTGAGCTACCCATTCCCTGCTTCCCAGCCATTACCAAGTTCACCCAGTGGGCAGTGTAGGTGACATACCTGCCCTGACCATGCTTGGAGGACCATGCGTCAGTAGTCATATGGACCTTTGGCCCAACACTAAGTGACAGAGATGCGGTAACTTGGCTCTGCACATGTTGGTACAGGTGTGGTATTCCCTTTTTAGAAAAAAAATTGCGGCTGGGTACCTTCCACTGCGGTGTCCCAATTGCTACAAATTTGCGGAAGGCCTCAGAGTCCACCAGCTGGTATGGTAAAAGCTGGCGGGCTAAGAGTGCAGACAAGCCAGCTGTCAGACGCCGGGCAAGGGGGTGACAGTCAGACATTGGCTTCTTACGCTCAAACATGGCCTTCACAGAAACTTGGCTGGTGGCAGATGACTGGGAATGGGAACAGGTGGTCAAGGTGGAAGGCGGAGTGGAGGGTGGTTCAGATGGGTCAAGGAGAGCAGAGGTAGAGCAGTAAGATGCTGGACCAGAAGGAGTGTGGCTTTTAGTTTGCCTGTTGCCTTTGAGGTGTTGCTCCCAAAGTGCTTTGTGCTTGCCGCTCATGTGCCTTCGCATAGAAGTTGTACCTATGTGGCTGTTGGGCTTACCAAGGCTCAGTTTCTGACTGCACTCATTGCAAATTACAATGCTTTTGTCAGAGGCACACACATTAAAAAAATCCCACACTGCTGACTTTTTGGAAGTGTGCGATCTGGCGCTAACAGTAGAAGTTGGCGGCATTGGCGGCAATGGCGGGTGCGTTGGCCGGCTGAACACAGGTGCCGATACATGTTGTTGCCCTACTGATCCCTGCGGGCTGTCCTCCCTGCTTCTTCTAAGTCTTATTCTCCTACTGCCTCTCTGACTCTCCGTCTCTCCATCTGAACTACCCTCCTCTTGCTCTCTTCTACTAGGCACCCACAAAACATCAATCTCCTCATCATCATTCTCCTCAGATGCATCAATTTCTTCTGACACATCACAGAAGGAAGCAGCAGCGGGGACCTCCTCCTCATCACTCATCATTATGTCCATCTCTGTCGTGTTCTCTGCCAGAATTAAATCTGGTGTAACGTCCTCATCTCCTTCATCTTCTTCTGGCAATAATGGTTGCGCATTACTCAGTTCAAGAAACTCATGGGAAAATAACTCCTCTGACTCCAGTGAAGAAGGGGCACCGGTGGTGGAGGAAGTGTTACGTGGGGTGGCCATAGCAGTGGAGGATGAGGAGGATGTTGTGGTAAAGTTAGAAACGGTAGAGGATGGGGTGTGCTGTGTAAGCCAGTCAACTACCTCTTCAGCATTTTGGGAGTTCAGGGTCATTGGCTTTTTAAAACTGGGCAATTTGCTAGGGCCACAGGATTGCATAGCAGCACGGCCCCTAGCACGGCCTCTGCGTGGCGGCCTGCCTTTGCCTGGCATTATTTTTAAAAAAACAACAACAACAAAAACTCAGTTGGTTTTTCTGGAAACGATAATACACACAGCTAGATGGCAGTTTGAAGAAAACAGTGTGCAAATAATGCCTACAAGATCAACGTATACACTACTACAGCGGTGGATACGGATTACGTAAAATATATGAATGCTGCTTGAAAAAAAGTAACTCAAGTGGTTTTTCTAGAGACGATAATATTATCAATATTTAGACAAAATGTGAACAAGCTCACACAGCTAGATGGCGGTTTGAAGAAAACACTGTGCAAATAATGCCTACAAGGTCAACGTATACACAGTGGTGGATACGGATTACGTAAAATATATGAATGCTGCTTGAAAAAAAGTAACTCAAGTGGTTTTTCTAGAGACGATAATATTATCAATATTTAGACAAAATGTGAACAAGCTCACACAGCTAGATGGCGGTTTGAAGAAAACAGTGTGCAAATAATGCCTACAAGGTCAACGTATACACAGCGGTGGATACGGATTACGTAAAATATATGAATGCTGCTTGAAAAAAAGTAACTCAAGTGGTTTTTCTAGAGACGATAATATTATCAATATTTAGACAAAATGTGAACAAGCTCACACAGCTAGATGGCGGTTTGAAGAAAACACTGTGCAGATACTGCCCACAAGATCAACGTATACACTACTACAGCGGTGGATACGGATCTCGTAAAATTTATTATGGCTGCTTGAAAAAAGTCACTCCGGTGTTTTTTCTGGAGACGGTAATATTATGGATATTTAGACAGAATGTGAACAAGGTCACACAGCTAGATGGCAGTTGGTTGAATAACACACTGGGCAAAAAATGCCTACAGGGCAAATAATGCCTAAAAGGTCAACTTATACACTACTACAGCGATGGATACGGATTACGTAAAATATATTATGGCTGCTTGAAAAAAGTCACTCCGGTGTTTTTTCTGGAGACGGTAATATTATGGATATTTAGACAGAATGTGAACAAGGTCACACAGCTAGATGGCAGTTGGTTGAATAACACACTGGGCAAAAAATGCCTACAGGGCAAATAATGCCTAAAAGGTCAACTTATACACTACTACAGCGATGGATACAGATTACGTAAAATATGTTATGGCTGCTTGAAAAAAGTCACTCCGGTGTTTTTTCTGGAGACGGTAATATTATGGATATTTAGACAGAATGTGAACAAGGTCACACAGCTAGATGGCAGTTGGTTGAATAACACACTGGGCAAAAAATGCCTACAGGGCAAATAATGCCTAAAAGGTCAACTTATACACTACTACAGCGGTAGTAAAATAAAAAAAAGTAAAATAAAAAAAAATGAATATTAAAAAAAAAAAAATTAAAGTTGGTGCTGCTGAACTACTAGGAGCAGCAGATTAGCACACCAGTCCCACTCCCCAACACTGCTAGACTAATAGCACTGGGCTCTTATAGTAGTAGTAGTAGTAGTAGTAAAACAACAAAAAAATAAATAAAAGCAGTCCTTACAAGGACTACTGTTATTGCAGCAGTCAGCAGATGAGATCAGAAGCAGGACAGCTGCCCACTGCAGCTACATACAGAGCACTGCAGTAGAAGGTAGATTACTAGCCAGCAAAGCTACCTAAGCTTAAATGTCCCTCAAACCCCTGCAGACTTCTGTCCCTCCAATAACAGAGCAGTATCAAAACGATTACTAGCCAGCAAACTTTCAACTTTCCCTGAAATCACTAACAGGCAGCAGCTCTCTCCCTACACTATCTCTTCAGCACACACAGGCAGAGTGTAAAAACGCTGCAGGGCTTCGGTTTTTATAGGGAAGGGGAGTGGTCCAGGGGAGAGCTTCCTGATTGGCTGCCATGTACCTGCTGGTCTGGGGTGAGAGGGCAAAAAAAAGCGCCAACAATGGCGAACCCAAAATGGCGAACGTCGCGCGACGTTCGCGAACTTCCGGCGAGCGCGAACACCCGATGTTCGCGCGAACAAGTTCGCCGGCGAACAGTTCGCACCATCCCTATTCTAGATGGGGCCTTACAAGTGCTCTATACAGTGAAAGAATGCCCCCCTCCTCCCTTGACTCTATGCCCCTTTTAATACAGCTCAAGACCTTATATGCCCTTGATGCTGCCGACTGGCATTGTTTGCTACAACCAAGTTTATCATCTACAAGGACTCCAAGGTCCTTTTCCATAATGGATTTGCCTAGTGCAGTCCCATTAAGGGTATAAGTGGCTTGGAAATTTTTACATCCCAGGTGCAAGACCTTACACTTATCAACATTGAATCTCATTTGCCACTTAGCTGCCCAGATTGCCAGTTTGTCAAGATCATGTTGCAAGGATGCCACATCCTGGATGGAATTAAATGGGCTGGGTAATTTTGTGTCATCTGCAAACACTGATACATTACTTGCAACACCCTCCCCTAAGTCATTAATGAACAAGTTAAATAAAAGTGGACCCAATATTGAGCCCTGAGGGACCCCACTAAGAACTTTCTCCAAGTAGAAAATGTACCATTAACAACCACCCTCTGTACCCGATCCTGTAGCCAGTTTCCTATACACGTGCAAACGACTTCATTAAGCCCAACAGACCTTAGTTTAGAAAGCAGTAGTTTGTGGGGCACAGTATCAAACGCTTTGGCAAAATCAGAATAGCTCACATCTACTGCCCCCCCACTGTCCAGAATCTTACTTGTTCTGTTGTATAATGCTGTGTGCACAATAACACCATATATATAAAAATACTCATAAAACATGCACAGTCTTTTGTATCCAAACACATGAAATTATCTTATAAAGAAGATACATACATACAGAAGAGAGTCCCTGCACAAGTCATTCTACGCAATGACCCCAATAGTGACTGCCATTTTTGGTTGCATCGCATTCTGTTAAAGTGTCCATTTAAAAGGGGCTTTGCATTGCGCCCTACAGCAGCCCCCATTTATTCCAAGTGCATTGTGTATACTGTAATTTTTTTTTCAGAACAGGATGCAGTCTCTTTAAAAATTAATGGTACAATGCAAATACACATAATTAATACTCATGGGGGCAGATTTATCAAGGGTCGAATTTCAAGGGTTAAAAAACCCTTGAATTCGACCCTCGACGTACAATCCTTCGAATTCAAATATCGAACGATTTTAAGCGATCAATCAAATTATTTTTATTCGATCATAAAAAGTGCCCAAAACCTATCTACATCTACAATGTCCTCATAGGCTAACATCAAAATTCGGTAGCTTTTATTTGGCGAAATATTGAGTCGTGTGATTTTTTTTAAAGAGACAGTACTTCGATTATCGAATGGTCGAACGATTTTTACTTCGAATCGTTCGATTCGATCCAATTTGATCGAATTTGACCAATTCGATGGTCGAAGTACCCAAAAAATTACTTTGAAATTTGAATATTTTTGGATTCAAACTTTTTACTCGAGCTAAGTAAATCTGCCCCATAATATACACAATAATGTGTCATCCTGAAACGACAAATGCAGATTAAGAAAGGTTAGCACAAGGTTGAAGAGGAGGAGGTTTGTGTTATATCATGCTCTTTAACATGATGTATGAGATTCACATTTAATGGGAATGTAAAGTGGCTAGGTCTCATTTAGCTGTTGTGTTGTAAAGCTGGAAATCTTATTTATAAAGTATGGATTTAGGGGTGAAACCAGACATAGGCAGCCATTCTTATTTCGGCAGTAAAATAGTGATGGTCTCCAGTGACCACATAAGGTAAAGAATAATTTATTATGCTGTAACATAGTCTTAAATTATCTTCCCAAAACTTGTAAATATCAACCTTGAGGAAAGCTCTGTGGAGCACAAGCAGAAAACAGGGTTATCGGAGTTGAAAACAAGATTTTCTCCTGCGCCACATTTGCCTTAAAAAGCTATTATTGCATTTCATTTTCCTGAGCCGTTGTCGAGAGCATGAATGTTTATTTGGGTCATTTTAAAAGCATCTCTATATCTGTTTAGTAAACTGTGGGATTTTTAATGGGATCTATTTCATTAGAAACATCAAGGTAAATACGATTTAAGAACCAGGTCACGTTGGTACAAAAAAAAAAAAAAAAAAAAAAAGAATTCCACTAACACAGATTTTGACTTAAACAGAATTAGATGTTATGAAAACATAAGTTGAAACACTTACAGATACAGATGTAATGAGCAAGACATACATTAAGATACCTTTAAGATCCATGCAGTACAAAATAACCTATTAAAGCTGTGTGGGGTTTGAATTTGGCACTTAGCATGGCTATCTGCTGTGTCCAGGTCCCTAACTGGCATAGCCTTGCCTAGCAGTAATGTACAGGCTGGCCCAGAATGTAAGGGTCAATACCGGACGCCACGTCCAGAAGGGCCGCCAAGCCCAAAATGGCGGCGCCCAGAGGGGACCACGCGGTCGTCGGACGCCAGCGCGTCGATCCGCGCACAGTATTGACGCGAATGCGTCAAACGTGATGCGAATGCGTCAAACTTGACGCTGCGTATTGACGCTTGCGTCAAAAACGTGCAGCGTCAGCACGCAATTGGCGCATGGCGCATGACGTCATGATTCACGTTTTGGCGCCAAACTCTGCATATTTAAGGACGTCTGATGCTACACTCTGGGCCCGATTATAGGTCTTACTCCTGTTAAGTTCCTGGGTGTTTTCTGCATTGATTGATTCCTGTTTACGACTCCTTGCCTGAATTCTGATTACGTCTGTCTTGCCGCCTGTACTGACTCCAGCCTGTTTCTTGACCACGTCTGATTGCCGCCTGCACCGACCCTGCCTGAACTGACAACTCTTTCGCTCACCCCCTTGTACCTCGAACTTTGGCTTCCACCACTTCCTCCTTGGTCCACACTGCAACTACGCCTTCGGGCCTGACAGTATAATCGGGCCATGGACCCCACTGAGGAAGTGACTCCTCCTCCGGATTTCGGAAGAGCCTTCCGTGGCTTAGCCTCCCGTATGGAGTCTTACGAGAGTCAACAGGTCCATTTTGGGCAAGCCCTGGAGGCAATCTTGGACAAGCTGTCTGTGAATCCCCCTGCTGCCGCTGCTGCTTCCTCTCCAGTGGTCGTTGCTGCTTCTGCTCAGAGTACTGGACCCAAGGTGCCGGCTCCTCCTCTCTACCATGGTGATCCGCAGGCATGCCGAGGATTTGTAAACCAGTGCCAGATCCAGTTCGAGCTCCAGCCTACTCAGTATCCATCCGAGAGGGCAAAAGTGGGGTACGTTATCACCCGCCTGCAAGGAAAAGCTCTGGAGTGGGCATCTCCCTTATGGGAAAAGAATTCACCGCTCACTTACGATATAGACCTTTTCCTGCACTCCTTCCGCAAAGTCTTTGACGCTCCTGGGCGGGTCACTACTGCCGCCTCTCGTCTCTTGCAGATCCGTCAAGGCAACCGCCCAGTCAGTGAGTATGCTATTGACTTTCGTACTCTAGCGGCCGAGACCACATGGAATAACGATGCATACCATGCGGTCTTTTACCAAGGACTTTCCACACGTCTGAAGGACGATTTAGTGTCCCGTGATATTCCTGACAATTTGGAAGATCTTATTACCTTGGCCACCAAGGTGGACACTCGAATGCGGGAGCATCTGTCCGATAGAGATAGGAGCAAGAGATTCCAGCCTCTCCTAGCTCCAAATTTTCAGAAACCCTTCATTCCTACTTCCTCTTCTTCTGCTTCGCCCCCTGTTGAACCCATGCAGATCGGGGGGGCACGCCTGACCGAGGAAGAGAAGCTCCGCAGACGCTCTGCCGGCCTATGCCTATATTGTGGAGGCAAGGCACACTTCGCCTTTAACTGCCCTGTGAAGCAAGAGAATCTTTCTCGCCTTGGTAAGTGTGGGGAGACACACTGGGGTGGAATTGTCTCTTATCCTGAACAGACCCCTCAACGTCTTTTGCTTCCTGTACAGCTTCAAGTAAACACTAAGCAGATTTCTTCGCAAGCATTTCTGGATTCTGGGGCTGCTGGGAACTTCCTGGACCAGTCATTTGCCTTTCTGCACAAGATTCCTTTGAAGCCATTGTCTACACCTCTCCGAGTATTGGCCATCGACGACAGACCTCTGTCCAATGCCTATATCTCACATGCCACTACAGAACTTTCCGTTACAGTTGGGGCACTGCATGTGGAGAGACTTTCTTTTCTTATTATAAGTTGCCCTTCCACACCTGTTGTTTTGGGACTACCCTGGCTTCAACTCCATAATCCTGTCATAGACTGGTCGGAAGGCCAGATTTCTCAGTGGAGTTCGTCTTGCCAACAGAGTTGTTTGCCTTCCAATGCTGTTATGAAGTTGTCCTGCTCTTCAATAAATCTTCCTTCACTTCCCCAGGCATATCTGGACTTTCGTGATGTTTTTTGTAAAAAATCCGCAGAAACCCTTCCTTCCCACCGTCCCTATGATTGCCCCATTGATCTCCTTCCTGGCACCATGCCCCCTCGTGGCCGGACCTATCCGCTGTCTCCGTCCGAGACTAAGGCCATGAGAGAATATATACAAGAGAATCTCCAGCGTGGCTTCATTCGTCCTTCTTCATCGCCTGCTGGAGCGGGGTTCTTCTTCGTTGAGAAGAAGGATGGCACTCTACGACCTTGTATTGACTACCGGGGCCTTAACAAGATTACAGCCAAGAACCGTTACCCTTTACCCCTTATTTCGGAACTCTTTGACCGTCTTAAAGGGGCTAATATCTTCACCAAGCTAGATCTCAGAGGGGCATACAATCTGATCCGAATTCGGAAGGGCGACGAATGGAAGACGGCATTTAATACTCGGGATGGACATTACGAGTATCTCGTCATGCCGTTCGGACTTTGCAACGCCCCTGCAGTTTTCCAAGAGTTCGTCAATGATATTTTTAGAGATCTTTTGGGACTGTGTGTGGTTGTTTATCTTGACGACATCCTTATTTTTTCCAAGCATCTTGACGAACATAGAGGTCATGTCCGAGAAGTCCTTTCACGTTTGAGAGAAAATTCCCTCTACGCCAAGCTGGAAAAATGTTCTTTTGAGATCCCGAAGATTCCCTTCCTGGGCTACATTATTTCGTCTGAAGGTTTTGAGATGGATCCAACCAAGGTTTCTGCTATTCTAGAATGGCCTTTGCCTACCAGTACTAAGGCCATCCAGAGATTTATTGGCTTTGCCAATTATTACAGGCAGTTCATCCAAGGATTCTCTTCTAGAATTTCTCCTATCTTGGCCCTTATTCGCAAGGGGGGAAGGCCTGATATTTGGACTGCTCCAGCCAAAGCAGCTTTTGAATCCCTGAAGGAATCCTTCTCTTCCGCCCCAGTCCTAAGACATCCTGATCCTCTTCTTCCATTCTTCATAGAAGTTGACGCCTCTGATGTTGGGGCAGGTGCAATTCTCTCCCAGAGACAACTCAATGATGGGAAGCTTCATCCTTGCGCCTTTTTCTCCAAGAAATTTTCCCCGCCTGAACGGAATTATGATGTTGGCAATCGGGAACTTCTGGCAGTTAAATTGGCTCTGGAAGAATGGAGACATCTTTTGGAAGGTTCCACTGTTCCTGTGACTATTTTTACGGATCATAAGAACTTAGAATATATCCAAACCCTTAAGCGGCTGAATCCCAGACAGGCACGGTGGTCCTTGTTCTTTTCCCGCTTTAATTTTATCATCACCTTCCGACCTGGCTCCAGGAACAAAAAGGCAGATGCTTTATCCCGAAGTTTTTCTTCCGTGAATTCCACGTTTGAAGATGAAGAACCAATTGTTCCATCCGCCAAAATTATCGCTGCCTTATTTCCTCCTATGGCTTCCCAAATTCTGTCTGCTCAAGTCTCAGCACCTGCCAATACTCCTTTTGGGGTAGCCTTTGTACCCCCAGATCTTCGTCAGTCTATTTTGCTTCAATCCCACAGCTCCAAGCAGGCCGGTCATCCCGGAGTTAAGAAGACGATTGATCTGCTGTCTCGGTTGGTCTGGTGGCCCTCCTTACGAAAGGATGTTAAGGACTTTGTTGCTTCCTGTTCCATTTGTGCTGCCTCCAAATCTTGTCATACCTCTCCCAAGGGATTATTGTTACCTCTTCCCATTCCCTCCCGCCCTTGGACACACTTGGCCATGGACTTCATCGTGGAACTTCCCTCCTCCCAAGGTTTTACAGTCATCTGGGTAGTGATCGACAGATTCAGTAAGATGGCTCACTTCATTCCGCTCCGTAAACTACCCTCTGCATTGGAACTGTCTAAACTGTTTATTTTACACATTTTTCGTCTGCATGGTTTTCCTCTAGAGATTGTGTCTGACAGAGGTCCACAGTTTATTTCCAAGTTCTGGAGGTCTCTTTGCAAATCCCTCAATATTTCCCTTAATTTTTCTTCTGCCTACCATCCTCAATCCAATGGAGCTTCTGAGCGGGTTAACCAAGCTCTTGAACAGTTTCTAAGATGTCATGTCTCATTGTGTCAAGATGATTGGGCTGAATTGCTTCCCTGGGCCGAATTTGCTCACAATAACTCTCTTCATGCTTCGTCAGACCAATCGCCTTTCTTTTGTGTCTATGGACTTCACCCCTTGGCCTTCTCTCAAGATTTTCTTCTCTCCGATGTGCCGGCTGCCAACGATCAAGTTTCTCATATGTCCGCCATTTGGCAAACCACTAAGAAGAACTTGGAGAAGAGTTCCTCCAGCCAGAAGTTTCATGCTGATAAGAAGCGTTCTCCAACCCCTCAGTATGCTCTCGGTGATAAAGTCTGGCTCTCATCTAAGAACATTCACCTCAAGATCCCGTCTGCTAAATTAGGCCCTAAGTTCATTGGCCCTTTTCCCATAATTGAACTAGTAAATCCTGTGGCTGTCCGTCTTCAGTTACCTCCGGAGATGAAGATTCCAAACGTTTTTCATGTGTCTCTTTTGAAGCCAGCCGTGGCGGGTCACTCTTCTCCCTTTCCTGCTCCTGTATCCGTCGATGGGTACCAAGAATTTGAGGTTGAGACTGTTTTGGATTCTCGGATTTCTAGAGGTTCTCTCCAGTATCTGGTGAAATGGAAGGGGTTCGGGCCTGAAGAGTGTTCCTGGGTCAAGCATTCGGACATTCATGCTCCTCTTCTGGTTCAAAGATTTCACAGAAGATTCCCTTCTAAACCCAATCGTGGTGGTCCTGAGGCCCCCCGTAGAGGAGGGGGTACTGTAAGGGTCAATACCGGACGCCACGTCCAGAAGGGCCGCCAAGCCCAAAATGGCGGCGCCCAGAGGGGACCACGCGGTCGTCGGACGCCAGCACGTCGATCCGCGCACAGTATTGACGCGAATGCGTCAAACGTGACGCGAATGCGTCAAACTTGACGCTGCGTATTGACGCTTGCGTCAAAAACGTGCAGCGTCAGCACGCAATTGGCGCATGGCGCATGACGTCATGATTCACGTTTTGGCGCCAAACTCTGCCTATTTAAGGACGTCTGATGCTACACTCTGGGCCCGATTATAGGTCTTACTCCTGTTAAGTTCCTGGGTGTTTTCTGCATTGATTGATTCCTGTTTACGACTCCTTGCCTGAATTCTGATTACGTCTGTCTTGCCGCCTGTACTGACTCCAGCCTGTTTCTTGACCACGTCTGATTGCCGCCTGCACCGACCCTGCCTGAACTGACAACTCTTTCGCTCACCCCCTTGTACCTCGAACTTTGGCTTCCACCACTTCCTCCTTGGTCCACACTGCAACTACGCCTTCGGGCCTGACACAGAAACCTTAAACCATCGGGTCAGGTACCCACGGTTACCTACGGAATACCGGAAAGGTGGTCGTGTTTCGGCCGAAAAATTACCGATTCCTTTGCCGTGTGGGTTAATAGAGCCAGCATTCCAGTTGGGGGTAACAATAGTTTTCTTTATTTTTTTTTAATTCTTATCCGCCAGCGCTAGGAAACCCACCCCGAGAGGGAGCTCCTGGTTTGGGCAGCCACGTGGGGGCACAAGCAGGCACATAATGAGCAAATACAGCAACTGCTCATTATGCACTTGTGCTCTGCACAACATGGCCACTCACACCGGGAGTGTGCTACCACTGGCGGGCCAATTTTTTTTTTTTTTTTTAAAGAAAAATAGTGTTACCCCCAACTGCAGTGCAGGCTCTAGTCTGTACTTTTTGTTGGGCAAAATGTTTTCAGCCAACAGATGCCCTTTAAGAAACAACTCAAATGTGACTCATAGTGGAAAAGTAACCTGCAGAGTCTTACTTGTGTAAAAGAACTAAACAAACACAGGAACAATGTCACTTACTTGAGGGGAGCAGCATGAGGTGCAGGACTTTAGGGCAACACTCCCCTTTTTTCCTGGAAAAAAATAGAAAATAGGTATGACAATTAGTGCTTATGTTTTATATTAAAAGAAAAGAATACAGGCTAAAATATATTTATCTTCCAGTTTTGCAAGTCTATATTCCAAACCTGATTACATTTGCTTCAGTTAGGAGAGCTTCTCACACAGAACTCTGGAACTTGACTCAGGCAGTTACATCAGAAGTTTTGGCAGAGAACATAAACTTGCTATTTCAGCTCTCAAAAAACTAGGAAAATTGCAGAGGGATGGCACGCGTATCACAAAGATAATAACCCAGTGGCAACATGTTATACCTTATTCCTCCTTCTACCAAACAGTAAAAGAGTCAAAACCTCAGCTGGTTCATATATTACTCAAGTAGTTTGACCTTTCTGTGGATACTTGGCAGAGTTATTTAATAACAGCAACAAAAATATAAATAACAGCAATAATAATAATAACACTAATAATAATGCAGCCATATGAATTTCAAATAAATCTGTACAGTAAGCATGTAAAATAGCCTTTAAAGGAATTGTTCAGTGTAAAAATAAAAACTGGGTAAATAAATAGGCTGTGCAAAATAAAAAATGTTTCTAATATAGTTAGTTAGCCAAAAATGTAATGTATAAAGGCTGGAGTGATTTGATGTATAACATGTCAGTCAGAGCACTACTTTTCAGTTCTCTTGGTTTACACTGACTGGTTACCCTGGTTACCAGGCAGTAACCAATCAGACACTTGAGGGGGACTACATGGGTCATATCTGTTGCTTTTGAATCTGAGCTGAATGCTGAGGATTAATTGCAAACTCACTGAACAGAAATGTACCATGTGGCCCTCCTTCAAGTCGCTGACTAACTCAGAGTTATAGAACTGAAAAGCAGGAAGTTGGATTCTGGCTGTTTTATTAGACATCTTCACTACAGCCTTTATATATTACATTTTTGGCTAACTAACTATAGTAGAAACATTTTTTATTTTGCTCAGCCTATCTATTTACACAGTTTTTATTTTCACACTGAACTATTCCTTTAAGGGGCCACATGTGGACCTCTCAGTGCTACTTTGTGGCCCCCAGCTGTTTTCAATTATAGGCTTTTTTTATATATATTTTTATATTGTTAAGTCATTGAGTTTTACATTGGCTTTTGTGTCTTTAATTGCATTAGGAGTTAGTTCACTGTGCATCACAGCCTAAATTTTAATAAAATTTAAATGTACTGATGTATTTGCTACAATGCATAGATTCTAGTAAAAGACTTATAGTACCAGTGTTTGCACAGAACCAAGCATTTCTGCCAAGGCTAACATACACATACTGTACTGCATCTTATCAAAATCTTGGCTTTGCAGCCCAACTACACAAAAGCTGTAGATTTAATATTTCCAAAAGTATATATTTGCCAGTAAGGCAGTAAGATTATTTTTAATTTGTTCACTAAGGTAAAAAAAAACCTAAAGAAAAGGTAAGTGTATCCATCCTATTGTCATAAAGCAGTTGTTTAGTAGTAGAAACAAGACATAACACTCATTGGGCCATACTGTACAGTGCTACATATGTAAATAATGCTATATAAATAAAAAGATACATGCAAACATACTAAGAAGTGTTTTTTCCTTCTTTCATAAAGACAATGCACAAAGTATTATACTGAGGCTGTAATAAAAATATACTGGATTTGGGATATGCATAACTATAGAGGAAGCAAACCTCATAGTCATGGGGGGACCCTCCAAAAGGGCCCAGGACTGTGGGGTCTACATCCTCAATAGCTCTTTAGCAGGCGGGGTGGAGGTGGCACATGGGCAGGAAGTGGGCAGGAGGATGGGGCTCAGAGTGTGCTGGGCCCTTCTAAAGAAGATTTTTTTGCAGGGGGGCCTGGCGCACTCTAGTTACCCAACTGGATATGTTCATGTCTTTGTTTGTTATATAAACTATATCTGGGGTAATAAAAGCCACTATGTTTGCCCAGGTGCAGAAACCCACAATAACCAATCAGCAGTAGCTTTACTGGTTACCTGCAAACATCTTATTGGTTGATATGGGTTATTGCACCTGGGCAAGCTTCTGTTACACATGGGAATTTGTTTCTTAGAAATGCAGGACAGGCCAACTTTAGGCTTCACAACATATTTCCGTTTCTTTGTAGTAATAAAGGTGAGCCGTGATGGCCTATTACAAAAAGCTATGTGTACTTTAATAGAATAATAATCTGTATTTTTCTGAACAAAATTATGGAATATTATAATTTGTGCATAATTTGCATAATCACTTGGTGGAACAGAGTTTTATCTTGCAGTCTCAAATGCAGTGGAGAGAAATAATGTGTTAAAATGCTGTGCTCTAGGTAAGGACTAAAGTTTGAATGGATACATTCCAATGAACAATAAAATCAGTTCAGGTATGGGATCCATTATCTGAAAAACCACTCTCCAGAAAACTCAGAATTATGGAAAGGTCATCTCTTAACATTTTTAAAAATGATTTTCTTTTTCTTTGTAACAATAAAACAGTACCTTGTACTCTATCCCAACTATGATATTATTAATCCTTAATAAAGGCAAAAAATCCTATTGATTTAATACTTAAATGATTATTTTAGTTGACTTTAAAGTATGAAGAACCAAATTATGGAAAGATCGGAAAACTCCAGGTCCCTAGCATTCCGGATAACAGGTCCCATTCCTGTACATTCCCATTTTACTGAGGAAACGCATCAAGTACATTCAGGTGGATCTTGACTGTTTAGTGACTCAATGAATATTCCTTAGATCCTGCTAATCATTGCAATTGTACAGCAGTACACGTATGGGATCCGTTATATGAAAACCCATTATCCAGAATGCTCCGAATTATGGAAAGGCCTTCTTCCATAGACTCCATTTTATCCAAATAATCAAATTTTTTAAAAATTTTTAAAAAATGCTTTCCTTCTCTGTATTAATAAAATAGTACCAAATAGTACAAATAGATCCAAACCAAGATATAAATACCAATAGATCCAAACCAAGATATAAATACCAATACCAATAAGTACCAATAGATCCAAACCAAGATATAAATAATCCATATTGGAAGCAGATCCAGTGCGTTGGTTTTATTTAATGTTTACATGATTTTCTAGTAGACTTATGGTATGAAGATCCAAATTATGGAAAGATCCCTTATCTGGAAAGCCCAGAGTCCGACACATTCTGGATAACAGGTCCCATACCTGTACAAGGGACTATCTATTAAAACAAAACAAAATACTTCTTTCAGTATTGTCAGGACCGTTTGCAAGCAGAGGCTCAGGTGGTTCAATGAAATTAAATAAGACTTCCCATGGGGCCCCAGTTCTGGAAGTAGATACAATAAACAGAGGCTGCTGCAGGCACAAGTCATGGGTAAAAATAATTCCTTACGTCAGGTTCATAATAGCAAGGGGGGGGGCAGAAACATCAACAACAAAATAAATCTGTTTTAGAAACATTAATAACCAGTGCTTGCAGAAGTATAACTGATGGTCACTTTCCACCATAGAACCTGAATTATTTCTCATTTACATAGGAGCATGAATTGTGCCTAATCATTGATGATTTTTCTGTATCTGACTGCATTACTAAGCTTTGCTAGGCAACAATACGTTCTCTAACACTAGCACCTGAACTGAATTCATTTATCCATCCTATACAGTAGGTATCAACTGTACCTTCTCCTATGGCACTTTACAGTGATGTAATTAGATATTACTGGGTACCACAGTAAATTATTTTTCAGGCCCCCAAAATGTCTGGAGGTTGACCTGTTTTACCAATATTTATTTTGCATTATCCACCCCCTGATATTAAAGGTTTAACCAGTGCAGGGCATCAGCATATTGCCCTTTTCATTGCCTGGCTCTTAATGAAAATGGTTTAGATAAGCCTGATCTATTGGTATGTACTGTCGTGCTAGGTAAATGGAAAATAAATATCAATACACTTTGTTTTATGCAACATAAGGCAACATTTTTAGCCAACTACTTCCTTGTTGCTGCTATATACAGTAATAAAATGACATCTGGGACAAAGGCCACACCTTAGAAAATGTGGAGATTACATTCTATTTTTATCTGAATATAGCACAAAGGGTAATAGTCACTGCTTTATGCTTATAAGTAACATAATGAGTCTTTGTGTGTCATATTTAGAGAGATTTGCACACAATAACATTGATGTAAGTCCTGCATCCTTGAGCTTTAGCTCCAGTCCACACCGAAACTGATGAGTCCCCCACTTAGATATCTGTGGAGGAAGTGGAGCTGCCTACTGTATTTATAAACAGTGTTCAAGTCATCCAGCTTATCCACTATAGGTGGGAGACAAGGAAGAAAAGGCAGGTTGTAGTTATAGGAATACAAATATTAGGAAAGTGGATAAAGTTTATGGTTTGCCCAGTTCTAGGATTCGGCTTGTGGTGGAGCAAGTGGGAAGATTATTAGTGAGGCTGGGAAGGCCCAATGGTCTTGGTACACATTGGTTGAAGGAAAGGACTTCTAGGGTTATTATCTCAGAGATACTACTTGTGCCACATGCTGTGAGTAGGCATGAGCAAATATTTTCACCAAGTTTCGCTGGGGAAATGATGCCCATAGACTCCAATGGGAGAAACAAAAATGTTGAGACTTTTATACATTTTTACAGGTTAAATTTGCCAATCCCTAGTTGTGAGCTGATAACTGTAAGATGTAAAAAAAAATGCCTGCCACTTAATGGGACTATGTTGGGAAAATCTATTAAGGAGAAGGACCTGGGGGTCCTTGTAGATAATAAACTTAGCAGTAGCCAATCAGCAGATGCAAGGACAAACAAGGTTTTGAGCTGCATTAAAAGTGGTATAGATTCACTGGAGGATTATCCCCCTCCTCCTTTACATAGCACTGGTATGGATTCATCTGGAATATGCCCTGCAGCTTTGGTCTCAAGTGCTTAAAATGGATGTTAATGAATTAGAGAAGGTTCAAAGAGTGGCTAAGCTGGTAAAGAGTATGGAAAGCCTGAAAGTTATGAAAGTTATTAGGAAAGCCAAATTGGGAATGTTTATACAGGTATGGGACTGATTATCTGGAAACCCCTTATCCAGAAAACTGAAGTACAGCAAGGCCGTCTCCCATAGGCTCCATTATAATAAAATAATCAATTTTTTTTTTTAAATAATTTCCTTTTTCTCTGTAATAATAAAACAGGACCATGTATTTGATCCAACTAAGATATAAGTAATCCTTACTGGAAGCAAGACCAGCCTATTAGGTTTATTTAATGTTTACATGATTTTTAGTAGAATTAAGGTACAGAGATCCAAACTAAGGAAAGATCCATTATCCAGAAAATCCCAGGTCCAGAGCATTGTGGATAACAGGTCCTATACCTGTACTGAAAAAGAGGTGCTTAAGGAGGGATATGATAACTATGTATAAATATATTATGGGACCATATAAGAAACTCTGTAATTCTTTATTGACCAGTAGGTATTTCCAGCATACATAAGGGCATCCATTCCAATTAGGATTTCTTTACAGTGAGAGCTATGAAGTTGTGGAATTTTCTCCCTAAAGTGATTGTACTACCAGATACCGTTTATACTCGGCTTATACTCGAGTCAGTGGGCAGTAGCTGAGATTGCAGTCACTTTTAATCATTCCTATACCAACAGTTCACTTGGGGAAAGACTGCAATATCACACAGTGCCCTCTGTTGGTTATATGAAAGCATAACAGTGCACCCTCTGTTGGTTATATGAAAGAATAACAGTGACTGCAATATCACACAGTGCCATCTGTTGGTTATATGAAAGAATAACAGTGACTGCAATATCACACAGCGCCCTCTGTTGGTTATATGAAGGATTAACAGTGATGGCAATATCACACAGCGCCCTCTGTTGGTTATATGAAAGATTAACAGTGATGGCAATATCACACAGCACCCTCTGCACATGGTAGTGGGACAGTGGGACAATGCACACAGTAATCCGTTTGGCAATTCTCTGTCACCATCAACTTTGCAAAGAAGTCTGGTTGATCGCTGGGGAGGGGCGCTTTGGCGGAATGTGCGCTGCTGGGAGACAGGGCTGTAGTTGTGTCTAAGCTTATACTCGAGTCAATAAGTTTTAGTTTAGGTACCTCGGCTTATACTCAGGTCGGCTTATACTCGAGTATATACAGTACATTAGATATCTCCAAGGGTTACATGACTTTATACCAAGGGTTAATGAAATAAGTTTTTGGCATGGCTGCAGTCACTATAATGTTATGAAAAAATACCAAAGTATGGCTAATAGTCTGTATGGTACATTCAGTAATAGTTGCTGCCAGGGTTTTACAACAATATACAGCTCCTTATATGTAGAACCAGAACATCTATTAAAGCCCAGGCAAGTACAGAAAAGGTCTCGGGCAAGACAAAACCTTAAAATAAAAAACCTCCTTAACAAAAGTGTTCCCTATTCTTTGGATTCTACCTAGAAAAGTCAGCAATAAACAAGAATAAAAAGTTTTTTTTTTAGTGTATTATTTTATTAAAGGGGAACTGTCATGAAAATAAAAAAAATTTGTAAGCTTCGTCCCACTGAATTAAGAAACTTTCTAAATACAATCAAATAAGTTATCTGAAATAATGAAGTTTATCTTCACTATTCTCTTCATGCAGCAGTTGGGTGTCAGATATTCATTGCCAGTTAGATCCAATATATCTTATAAGGGGCTTCCTTTCCTAGCAGATGAATTAGAGCTTGCTCATAGAGCTGATTCCAGTACAAAACACAATCTAACAAAATAACTGCCTCTTGCACAAATCCTGCATATAGAGAGACATTTATGTCTGGTGATTTAATAGAGTGAGCTCTAATACATCTTCTAGGCAAAATAAGATATATTGGATCTAACTGTCAATGACTATCTGACACCCAACAACTTTATGAAGACATAATGAAGGGAAACATATACTGAGAGAGCCTGGTGTAAAGCGCCTTAAAAGTGGATTCCCCACATATTACTCTCCAGCCTTGCGCGTCCCTCCAGATGCTTAATTATAAGGGTAGGAAAACGCAAAATAGTGTAATACTGTTTAAAAATGACTATTTAATAAAAAACAATTACACTCACATTTCACATGTTAAAATCATCGCATAAGTCCGTTTGGATGGTGTGTGTTGTAGTCCGTCCACCCTTGTGGGGTACTGTGACCCTTCCTTGGACCTTCGATTCGCCTAGCGCGTTTCGCTGTATCAGCTTCCTCAGAGGGGAAGGGTGGACGGACTACAACACACACCATCCAAACGGACTTATGCGATGATTTTAACATGTGAAATGTGAGTGTAATTGTTTTTTATTAAATAGTCATTTTTAAACAGTATTACACTATTTTGCGTTTTCCTTCCCTTATAATTAAGCATCTGGAGGGACGCGCAAGGCTGGAGAGTAATATGTGGGGAATCCACTTTTAAGGTGCTTTACACCAGGTTGTCTGTGAGTAGGCCCTCTGGCTATTTAAGGATAATTTTTATTCGGTGAATGGGAAGTAAAAGTATTTAAATTCACTAACGGAGAATCCACACAAGGTGTATTTGGGCAAGTGAGAAGTGAAGATTTCGCTAGAGTTACAAATCACATCGGGTGACACCACTTGAACCAAAGATACTGCACCATTTTTGGTATTTAACTCTTTTGTTGCCGCAGGCGCTGGTCTGGAGAGAGAAAAAAATTTTCTTTTTTGCATTTGAACATTTGAGAACAGTTGGAGAGACTGTGAAAAGACCGGCTATACAAAAGAATCCAAAAGGACTCATTATTCCACAAACACGTAACATTATATACTGAGAGAGGGATAGTGAATATAAACTTGATAATTTCAGAAACTGTACAGAATATTTGATTGTATTTAGAAAGTTTCTTATTTCAGTGTGCTGAAGCTTATGTTAAATTTTCATTTTCGCATAGGTTCCCCTTTAAAAAAATTGCTTATTCTCATTCCTGCATCCTCTGAAGGGCATCTGAAGCATAACATAGTACCGCACTCAACGGGAATACTTGTGAATAAATCAAGATTTATTTGTTATCAACTTTTTTGTTATCCTTGAGAAAGTGCACAGTTGGTGTTCGAAACGTTGGATTTTTTTCAATAAATCTTGATTTATTCCCGTTGAGTGCAATAGGTCCATAAATCTTTAGACAGAGACAACTTTTTTTCAAATTTTGGTTCTGTATATTACCACAATGAATTTTAAATAAAACAACTCAGATGCAGTTGAACTGCAGACTTTCAGCTTTAATTCAGTGTGGTGAACAGTTACTTTTGAGCCCCTGACATGAATAGATTGTGTTAAAAAAAAAGGCTTTAGTTACTCACATTTGTATGCAATATTTTTGTTCCATCCACTGTGGGCACGCTGACATCTAAATTTTAAATGGGGCAAATGAGCACCGGTGTTTTATGGACAATTTTGAATTACTGTTTGTTCGAGTTTTTAGACTTGTAGACTTTATTAATGCACAAAAGACACCACAAGGGAGGGATTATGTGCTGCAATGTCCTTTAGAAGGAAAACCTCCAGCAACAAAAATCAATATGTCATTAAAGTGAATAAACATCCAAATCAACTTTCACACAGATAATTACACATTTGGCCACAATTTATTTTGTATACCAGTGTCTGAAGGTCACAGTCACAATCATCCTCGGGTTATTAATGTTATTTACATAGTAGGATGTAGAGAGTGATATTCTGAAACAATTTGCAATTGGTTTTCATTTTTCGTTTTATTATTTATGGCTTTGAGTTATTAACCTTTTGTTAGCTCTCCAGTTTGCAGTTTCAGCAGTCTGGTTGCTAGGGCCAAGTGACCCGAGCAACCATGAATTGATTGGAATAATAAACTGGAATATGAATAGGAAATGCCTGAATAGAAAGAGGACTGAGTAATAAAAAGTACCAATAAATTTGTAGCCTTACAGGGCATTTTTATGGGGTTTTTTTAGAAAAAAAAAATCAGTAGAAGGAAGCAAATAATTCAAAAACTATTAAAAAGAAAAAAAGAAGGTCAAATGAAAAATTACCATTGCCAATTGCCAAATAGCTATTCTATACTATACTAAAGTTAACTCAAAGGTGAACCACCTCTTTAATAATGCCTATTTCACCTCAGCTGTTGACTAATAATTGTATTGCCTATAAAAGTACTGTAGGTTTGTTGGGTATTCTGGTAGTTGCAACAATAAAAACATTTTCCCATTAAGACTATATAGCACATGAACATCCAGGAGTCAGTGGCGGAACCACCGGAGGAGCAGGGGGCGTGAGCGGCCAGGGCCCGGGCCCCCTGGCAGCTCGATCGCCACTGAAATCTGGGCCGAAAATCACGTATGGAGGGGGGCCCCGCTAGTTACGTTACTGCCAGTAAAGAAATTTCAAATGCAATCTTCATAGTTTTTTTTTCCTGCAATGCAGCGTTTCTGCTCATACTAAAATGGATTAATAGGAGTTGCATTGTAACCTCATAATAGCAATCGGCATAGTTATACAGACCGTCAAAATTGACAGTGCACATCTGAGGGCTAACATTTCCTCTCTTCTCAGATCTCAAATGTTGCGAGTTAAACGCATAGTCACAGAGGAGGAACAGCTCGTTACACGGTTGGATGAGATGACCACGAAGTTTACACAGAGAGGCTATCCTAGACACATACTTGATCAGGAGGTAGCCAGAGTGAGAGAATTGGATCGTGACTCCACTATACATGAAAAGACACGTGACATGTCTAAAATGACTCGTATACCGTTTGTCCATACGTATCAACCATGTACTCGCAAAATCCACCATATCATATTTAAACATTGGCCATTATTGCGTAAGGCTTATCCCACTATTCCTGAATTTCAGGGGCCACCATTACTATCTTACAAACGTACGAAGAATCTTAGTGATAGATTAATCAAGACAGATCTAGGTACCCAGAAGGTTCAAACACAAAGGGTTTTAGCACCTTTGAGGAATGGTATGTTTCCGTGTGGGAGATGCAATCAGTGTTCCAGTGTGATTCGGACTAATGTGTTTACTCATCCACAGACAGGGAGGAAGTTTGAGTTGTAAGGACACTTTACGTGTGACACGGAGTATGTAGTGTACATGCTTAAATGCCCGTGCGGCCTTGCCTACATTGGGGAAAAAGTCCAACCCATACGTGATCGTATTAGTCAGCACAAGTCCACGATTCGGAAGGAGGTACTCAAATTACCTGTTCCAGCTCATTTTCACTCAGCACGACATTCCGTAGCAGCCCTCAGATTCCTTGTGTTGGAGTCTATTGCCCCCCCCCATGTCGGGGGGGAGCAATAGACTCCTGCAACTCCAGAAACGAGAAAAATTTTGGATACATACATTACAAACATTATACCCTAAAGGGTTAAATAGAGAGTATGACCTGTATGCTTTCATATAGTGTGGTAACTTGGTAACTTATACATATAGGGTAGAGGTTGGGACAAAGTCACATCCTGAATATATGCTGTATATTCATATTGTGTTGTTTACATTTGTACTATGATACATTTTGATTAACCAATCGTTTGTTTCTATATGAATACCTTGATGTCAAGGGTGTATTTTTCCTTTTAGTTAGATTGATCATATACTGCATTTAAATATATACCACCTCTTTGTTGGGTGTGTTTACAGCTGTAACTTTTTTAAGGATGTGAGATCATTGTAAACTTTATTGCTTGATAAAGAAGCAGGAGCTTCAAAACGTTGCATATTCTTGCTTGATAAAGAATTTTCTTTTTGATCAAGACAAAGACAAAAAAAGGATAGTGCTGCTCACCACGGAAAAGTTGTTCTTTAAAGGGGAGATTCACCTTTAAGTCAACTTTTAGCATGTTATAGAATGGACAGTTCTAAGCAACTTATCAGTTAGTCTTTATTATTTATTTTTTATAGTTTTTGAATTTGTTGCCTTCTTCTTTTGCCTCTGAAACTGACCCCATATAAAAACAATTGATCTGTAAGGCTACAAATCTATTATTGCTCTTTTTCTATTCAGGCCCTCTCTCCAAAAAATCATCACAAATCCGGGCCTGGCTTCCCCGCAGGCCAGACAGTAGGTGTCCCCGCCACCTGCAAGGTATATTTATTGCACAGATTCTAGTGACATTTTACTGTGCACAACCTCTACCTGCTGTTGTTACTCTACTTTATGTACAATAGAACTCCATTTTACATTTTTCAGGGGACCAGAAAAAATGGTGTAAAGTCAGGGAAATGTTTTATGCATTATATATTGGTGGGACCACAAAACATTGTATAAAATATGGAAAAACTTAAAACTAGGGTATATAAAATGTTGGAGAAAGGGTCCTGCGAGGCCGAAACGTTGCCACATGTCTGCTCATATTTGAGCCAATAAAGTACACTTCTGAATTTTACACAAATTACAGTGTGCTGCAGTATATTGGATTTCTACAATTGACTGTTTGATCCGTGGCAGGTGTGATTGAATACTGCTAGAAGCACCTGATCCGAAAGGATATATTGCCTGAGGTGAGCACTCCATCTTTGTGTGGAGGTGCACCAAAGGCAGAACATTTTATGGCAGTCAAATGCCATACGTGTCATCACCATCAAACAGGGTTAAAACTGAGAAAAATAATTAATGGTTTATTATTAGTGGTGCTTGCGAAGCAAAGCATCACTACTGTTATCTTGCAAACTTATTAGTGGTGCTTGCGAAGCAAAGCATCACTACTGTTATCTTGCAAACTTATTAGTGGTGCTTGCGAAGCAAAGCATCACTACTGTTATCTTGCAAACTTATTTTTATTCTTCTTCCGTATGAAAGTTTGGCGCGTAACTAGTCCCGCACCGTTTGTCCTAGACCCATGAATGAGGTGTCAAATCGTGCGGCTTAATCGGGAATGGGGTGGTATGACTTTTCTAAGGGGTGGGTGGTTAATAGCCCCTTGCGGGGGCAATTAACCACCCCAAAAAGTCCCATAGATTAACATTGAGGCCAACTTTTGACGGATTCTAGCGCAGAGAGGGAATCTTGTAGAAACGTTAAATTTACCACATTTGAAGAGGTTTGCGACCTGTGTCAGATGATACCCCACACGAGGGTATAAGTTTCACCCCCGGGGCAGGAGAGGTCCCCAAATTTGCCCCATTGACTTATAATGGGGAATTTATCGAATAATTAGTTTGTCGCAGACCCATGAATGAGGTGTCAAACCGTTCAGCTTATTCGGGAATGGGGTGTTGTGACTTTTCTGTCCTATTTTGGGGACCCAAAAAAGTGAGCGGAGCCGCAAACAACCAATCAGATTTTCCCTATTGACTTCAATGAGAAAATGTAAACAGCTGTAATTCTCACAGTAATAAAGCCAGAGCTCCCAAACTTGCACCGTGGGTCACTGGGTGACTGCAGCCAAAATTTACAAAAAGTGGGTGGAGTCTACAACAGCCAATCAAATTTCAGCCATTCAGTTAAATAGGAAAATTTTAAACTGCTGCCGCTCTTAGACGGTTAATGGCAGCCTCCTCAAAGTTGGCACAGTTGGTCACTGGGGGACTGGGATTAAAGTTTGGAAATGTGGGCGGGGCCAAAACCAACCAATCAGATTTCTTTGATTGATTTTAATGGGAACAATTAAGAAGGCTGCCATTCTCACAGTATTGATGTCAGGGACCTTGAATATCACAAATGTGGTCGCTGGGGGTTTCCACTTCAAGTTTAGAAAAAGTGGGCGGAGCCACCAACAACCAATCGAATTTCATTCATTGATTTTCAATAGAAAAAAATAAAAATGCTGCCATTTTTAGACATTAAATGACAGCATTCCCAAACTTTGGAATGTTAGTCACTGAGTGACTGTGGTTCACAATTAGGAATAAAATGGGGCGGGGCAACAACAGCCAATCAGATTTCAGCCTTTGACCTTAATGAAAAATGATAAACTGCTGCTATTATCACGGTTTAAATGCTAGGTGTACCAAACTTGGCTCAATTACTCACTGGGTGACTACGGTCAAAATTTAGGAAAAGTGGGTGGAGCCAAAAACAGCCAATCAGTTTATGTAAAATTTTTTTACTGCTGTTCTCACAGTATCAAAGCCAGAGCTCCCAAACTTGGCACCGTGGGTCACTGGGTGACTGCGGCTAAAATTTACAAAAAGTGGGTGGAGTCTACAACAGCCAATCAAATTTCAGCCATTCAATTAAATAGGAATTTTTTTAACTGCTGCCGCTCTTAGACGTTAATGGCAGGGTCCTCAAAATTGGCACAGTTGGTCACTGGGGGACTGGGATTAAAATTAAGAAAAGTGGGTGGAGCCAAAACCAACCAATCAGATTTCTTTGATTGGTTTTAATGGGAAAAATTAAGAAGGCTGCCATTCTCTCAGTATTGATGTCAGGGACCTTGAATATCACAAATGTGGTCGCTGGTGGTTTCCACTTCAAGTTTAGAAAAAGTGGGCGGAGCCACCAACAACCAATCAAATTTCATTCATTGATTTTCAATAGAAAAAAATAGAAATGCTGCCATTTTTACACATTAAATGACAGCATTCCCAAACTTTGGTATGTTAGTCACTGAGTGACTGTGGTTCACAATTAGGAAAAAAAGGGGCGGGGCAACAACAGCCAATGAGATTTCAGCCATTGACCTTAATGAAAAATGATAAACTGCTGCTATTATCACAGTTTAAATGCTAGGTGTACCAAACTCGGCTCAATTACTCACTGGGTAACTGCGGTCAAAATTTAGGAAAAGTGGGTGGAGCCAAGAACAGCCAATCAGATGTTCCCTATTGACTTCAATGAGAAAATGTAAACAGCTGTAATTCTCACAGTATCAAAGCCAGAACTCCCAAACTTGGCACCGTGCGTCACTGGGTGACTGCGGTCAAAATTTAGGAAAAGTGGGCGGAGCCGCAAACAGCCAATCAGATTTCAGCCATTGACCTTAATGAAAAATGATAAACTGCTGCTATTATCACAGTTTAAATGCTAGGTGTACCAAACTTGGCTCAATTACTCACTGGGTGACCGTGGTCAAAATTTAGGACAAGTGGGTGGAGCCAAAAACAGCCAATCAGTTTTCACCTATTGACTTTAATATAAAATTTTGGAATACCACCGTTCTCACCGTTTTAAAACCAGAGGCCCCAAACTTGGCACTGACCATGACTAGGTAACTGGGGTTAAAATTCAGAAAAATGGGCGGAGCTTAAGACAGCCAATCAAATTTTACCTAACGCTATTCAATGGGAATATTTAAATTCCTGTCATTCTTACACCCGCAGGGGGCAATTAACCACCCCGAAAAGTCCCATAGATTAACATTGAGGCCAACTTTTGACAGATTCTAGCGCAGAGAGGGAATCTTGTAGAAACGTTAAATTTACCACATTTGAAGAGGTTTGCGACCTGTGTCAGATGATACCCCGCACGAGGGTATAAGTTTTACCCCCGGGGCAGGAAAAGTCCCCAAATTTGCCCCATTGACTTATAATGGGGAATTTATCAAATAATTAGTTTGTCGCAGACCCATGAATGAGGTGTCAAACCGTTCAGCTTATTCGGGAATGGGGCGTTGTGACTTTTCTGAGGGGCTGGGCGGCGGGGGCAATTAACCGCTCATAGGCTTAACATATTAACCGCTAGTCCCGCACCGTTTATCGTAGACCCATGAGTGAGGTGTCAAACCGTGCGTCTTACCCGGGAATGGAATGCTATGACTTTTCTGAGGGGCTGGGCGATTAACCGCTCATAGACTTGACATTGAAACCGACTTTGACTGAGTCCCCCATCATAGACCCATGAATGAGGTGTCAAATCGTGTGGCTTCTTTGAGAATGGGGTGTTATGACTTTTTCTGAGGGCTGGGCGGTTAATTGCCCCCTGTGGGGGCAATTAACCGCTCATAGACTTAACATTGAAACCGACTTTGACTGGGACCCGCACCGCAAACAACCAATCAGATTTTCCCTATTGACTTCAATGAGAAAATGTAAACAGCTGTAATTCTCACAGTAATAAAGCCAGAGCTCCCAAACTTGGCACCGTGGGTCACTGGGTGACTGCGGCTAAAATTTACCAAAAGTGGGCGGAGTCTTCAACAGTCAATCAAATTTCAGCCATTCAATTAAATAGGAAAATTTTAAACTGCTGCCGCTCTTAGACGGTTAATGGCAGCCTCCTCAAAGTTGGCACAGTTGGTCACTGGGGGACTGGGATTAAAATTAAGAAAAGTGGGTGGAGCCAAAACCAACCAATCAGATTTCTTTGATTGGTTTTAATGGGAACAATTAAGAAGGCTGCCATTCTCTCAGTATTGATGTCAGGGACCTTGAATATCACAAATGTGGTCGCTGGGGGTTTCCACTTCAAGTTTAGAAAAAGTGGGTGGAGCCACCAACAACCAATCAAATTTCATTCATTGATTTTCAATAGAAAAAAATAGAAATGCTGCCATTTTTACACATTAAATGACAGCATTCCCAAACTTTGGTATGTTAGTCACTGAGTGACTGTGGTTCACAATTAGGAAAAAAAGGGGCGGGGCAACAACAGCCAATCAGATTTCAGCCTTTGACCTTAATGAAAAATGATAAACTGCTGCTATTATCACAGTTTAAATGCTAGGTGTACCAAACTTGGCTCAATTACTCACTGGGTGACTACGGTCAAAATTTAGGAAAAGTGGGTGGAGCCAAAAACAGCCAATCAGTTTATGTAAAATTTTTTTACTGCTGTTCTCACAGTATCAAAGCCAGAGCTCCCAAACTTGGCACCGTGCGTCACTGGGTGACTGCGGTCAAAATTTAGGAAAAGTGGGCGGAGCCGCAAACAGCCAATCAGATTTCAGCCATTGACCTTAATGAAAAATGATAAAATGCTGCTATTATCACAGTTTAAATGCTTGGTGTACCAAACTTGGCTCAATTACTCACTGGATGACCGTGGTCAAAATTTAGGACAAGTGGGTGGAGCCAAAAACAGCCAATCAGTTTTCACCTATTGACCAATATAAAATTTTGGAATACCGCCGTTCTCACCGTTTTAAAACCAGAGGCCCCAAACTTGGCACTGACCATGACTAGGTAACTGGGGTTAAAATTCAGAAAAATTGGCGGAGCTTAAGACAGCCAATCAAATTTTACCTAACGCTATTCAATGGGAATATTTAAATTCCTGTCATTCTTACACTGTTAATGTAAGAGTGCTCAAACTTGGTCCATTTGGTGACTGGGTTGCAAATTTTTAAAAGTGGGCGGAGCCAAAAATAGCCAGTTTGTTTGGATTGATTTCAATGGTAAAATTTGGTTGGCTTTAAATTTCACCGGTTTAATCCGGATTCTACCGACTTTGTGTACTCTCTAGGCACCAGGGGCGACTGGGCAAGACACCCAACATATATGGGGGGCCTGAGTTTTGCCACGGCAAGCACCACTCACATTTTCTTCAGGAAATGTACCTCTCTAGTTTTTATTCTTCTTCCGTATGAAAGTTTGGCGCGTAACTAGTCCCGCACCGTTTGTCCTAGACCCATGAATGAGGTGTCAAATCGTGCGGCTTAATCGGGAATGGGGTGGTATGACTTTTCTAAGGGGTGGGTGGTTAATTGCCCCTTGCGGGGGCAATTAACCACCCCAAAAAGTCCCATAGATTAACATTGAGGCCAACTTTTGACGGATTCTAGCGCAGAGAGGGAATCTTGTAGAAACGTTAAATTTACCACATTTGAAGAGGTTTGCGACCTGTGTCAGATGATACCCCACACGAGGGTATAAGTTTTACCCCCGGGGCAGGAGAGGTCCCCAAATTTGCCCCATTGACTTATAATGGGGAATTTATCGAATAATTAGTTTGTCGCAGACCCATGAATGAGGTGTCAAACCGTTCAGCTTATTCGGGAATGGGGTGTTGTGACTTTTCTGTCCTATTTTGGGGACCCAAAAAAGTGAGCGGAGCCGCAAACAACCAATCAGATTTTCCCTATTGACTTCAACGAGAAAATGTAAACAGCTGTAATTCTCACAGTAATAAAGCCAGAGCTCCCAAACTTGGCACCGTGGGTCACTGGGTGACTGCAGCCAAAATTTACAAAAAGTGGGCGGAGTCTACAACAGCCAATCAAATTTCAGCCATTCAATTAAATAGGAAAATTTTAAACTGCTGCCGCTTTTAGACGGTTAATGGCAGCCTCCTCAAAGTTGGCACAGTTGGTCACTGGGGGACTGGGATTAAAGTTTGGAAATGTGGGCGGGGCCAAAACCAACCAATCAGATTTCTTTGATTGATTTTAATGGGAACAATTAAGAAGGCTGCCATTCTCACAGTATTGATGTCAGGGACCTTGAATATCACAAATGTGGTCGCTGGGGGTTTCCACTTCAAGTTTAGAAAAAGTGGGTGGAGCCACCAACAACCAATCGAATTTCATTCATTGATTTTCAATAGAAAAAAATAAAAATGCTGCCATTTTTAGACATTAAATGACAGCATTCCCAAACTTTGGAATGTTAGTCACTGAGTGACTGTGGTTCACAATTAGGAATAAAATGGGGCGGGGCAACAACAGCCAATCAGATTTCAGCCTTTGACCTTAATGAAAAATGATAAACTGCTGCTATTATCACGGTTTAAATGCTAGGTGTACCAAACTTGGCTCAATTACTCACTGGGTGACTACGGTCAAAATTTAGGAAAAGTGGGTGGAGCCAAAAACAGCCAATCAGTTTATGTAAAATTTTTTTACTGCTGTTCTCACAGTATCAAAGCCAGAGCTCCCAAACTTGGCACCGTGGGTCACTGGGTGACTGCGGCTAAAATTTACAAAAAGTGGGTGGAGTCTACAACAGCCAATCAAATTTCAGCCATTCAATTAAATAGGAATTTTTTTAACTGCTGCCGCTCTTAGACGTTAATGGCAGGGTCCTCAAAGTTGGCACAGTTGGTCACTGGGGGACTGGGATTAAAATTAAGAAAAGTGGGTGGAGCCAAAACCAACCAATCAGATTTCTTTGATTGGTTTTAATGGGAAAAATTAAGAAGGCTGCCATTCTCACAGTATTGATGTCAGGGACCTTGAATATCACAAATGTGGTCGCTGGGGGTTTCCACTTCAAGTTTAGAAAAAGTGGGCGGAGCCACCAACAACCAATCGAATTTCATTCATTGATTTTCAATAGAAAAAAATAAAAATGCTGCCATTTTTAGACATTAAATGACAGCATTCCCAAACTTTGGAATGTTAGTCACTGAGTGACTGTGGTTCACAATTAGGAATAAAATGGGGCGGGGCAACAACAGCCAATCAGATTTCAGCCTTTGACCTTAATGAAAAATGATAAACTGCTGCTATTATCACGGTTTAAATGCTAGGTGTACCAAACTTGGCTCAATTACTCACTGGGTGACTACGGTCAAAATTTAGGAAAAGTGGGTGGAGCCAAAAACAGCCAATCAGTTTATGTAAAATTTTTTTACTGCTGTTCTCACAGTATCAAAGCCAGAGCTCCCAAACTTGGCACCGTGGGTCACTGGGTGACTGCGGCTAAAATTTACAAAAAGTGGGTGGAGTCTACAACAGCCAATCAAATTTCAGCCATTCAATTAAATAGGAATTTTTTTAACTGCTGCCGCTCTTAGACGTTAATGGCAGGGTCCTCAAAGTTGGCACAGTTGGTCACTGGGGGACTGGGATTAAAATTAAGAAAAGTGGGTGGAGCCAAAACCAACCAATCAGATTTCTTTGATTGGTTTTAATGGGAAAAATTAAGAAGGCTGCCATTCTCTCAGTATTGATGTCAGGGACCTTGAATATCACAAATGTGGTCGCTGGGGGTTTCCACTTCAAGTTTAGAAAAAGTGGGCGGAGCCACCAACAACCAATCAAATTTCATTCATTGATTTTCAATAGAAAAAAATAGAAATGCTGCCATTTTTACACATTAAATGACAGCATTCCCAAACTTTGGTATGTTAGTCACTGAGTGACTGTGGTTCACAATTAGGAAAAAAGGGGCAGGGCAACAACAGCCAATGAGATTTCAGCCATTGACCTTAATGAAAAATGATAAACTGCTGCTATTATCACAGTTTAAATGCTAGGTGTACCAAACTCGGCTCAATTACTCACTGGGTAACTGCGGTCAAAATTTAGGAAAAGTGGGTGGAGCTAAGAACAGCCAATCAGATGTTCCCTATTGACTTCAATGAGAAAATGTAAACAGCTGTAATTCTCACAGTATCAAAGCCAGAACTCCCAAACTTGGCACCGTGCGTCACTGGGTGACTGCGGTCAAAATTTAGGAAAAGTGGGCGGAGCCGCAAACAGCCAATCAGATTTCAGCCATTGACCTTAATGAAAAATGATAAACTGCTGCTATTATCACAGTTTAAATGCTAGGTGTACCAAACTTGGCTCAATTACTCACTGGGTGACCGTGGTCAAAATTTAGGACAAGTGGGTGGAGCCAAAAACAGCCAATCAGTTTTCACCTATTGACTTCAATATAAAATTTTGGAATACCGCCGTTCTCACCGTTTTAAAACCAGAGGCCCCAAACTTGGCACTGACCATGACTAGGTAACTGGGGTTAAAATTCAGAAAAATGGGCGGAGCTTAAGACAGCCAATCAAATTTTACCTAACGCTATTCAATGGGAATATTTAAATTCCTGTCATTCTTACACTGTTAATGTAAGAGTGCTCAAACTTGGTCCATTTGGTGACTGGGTTGCAAATTTTTAAAAGTGGGCGGAGCCAAAAATAGCCAGTTTGTTTGGATTGATTTCAATGGTAAAATTTGGTTGGCTTTAAATTTCACCGGTTTAATCCGGATTCTACCGACTTTGTGTACCGACTTTGTGTACTCTCTAGGCACCAGGGGCGACTGGGCAAGACACCCAACATATATGGAGGGCCTGAGTTTTGCCACGGCAAGCACCACTCACATTTTCTTCAGGAAATGTACCTCTCTAGTTATTATTATTATTATTAATAATAATAATAATAATTTCACTTTCTAATTCACAAATATTTTTGATCAAACAAATACTGTAGAGGAATGGAAAAATTTGGGTCTGGAAAATAATAGATCAAGATCGAAAAAGCGCTACACGATATAAAATAAACTGCTAACCAGCTGAAAAGCCACAAAGCCCTTCAAGCACAAACTTTTTGATAGGATGCAGACACGCTATTATTCATTGGCATCGAAAAAGTGCTACACGATATAAAATAAACTGCTAACCAGCTGAAAAGCCGCAAAGCCCTTCAAGCACAAACTTTTTGATAGGATTCAGACACGCTATTATTCATTGGCAAAAAGTGGTAATGAGAGTTAATTTAAGGTTGCAAGGCTGCTAAGCATGGTAATTGATCAGTGCTCAGGAACTGCTGACGCACACACAATAACCACACAAAATTAGGAAAAAGTTGACACTTGAACTGAGCAGATTTTTATATCAAAGTGTCATGTTGTTGAATATCAAGTTAATAAGATAACATTGTTAATGGCAAGTGGGCTTCTGGTACAAACACTCACACAGATGAGAACCCAGAAGAGGGTGCTGGGTCAGTATAGAAACACAGTCCCCAAACTGTTGAGAGCAGTTAGAAAAGTTTATATGAACTCTATGGGAAAGGGCTAATCTCTGCTCAGAAGGAAGTCTAGGTGAATGCAGATGGATAAAATGCAATGTAAGCAACAAAGAAAAAGCAAGTCTTGACTGAACTTAAAATTAAAAAAATATTAACTTATCTTTGAGGCAAGGAGAAATATCTGCTATAACCTTCAACTCATTGTAACACAGGTTGAAACAAAGACACAACTGTGGATTCTCCCAAATTCAACAATATCATGTTTGAGCACCTTCATGGCATATTCTAGATAGATCTTTTCACATCCCAGGTGCATGACTTAACATTTATTAACAACATTTTCCACTTGGCCGCCCAGTTTGTCAAGATCTTGTTGCAAGGATGCTTCATCCTGAATGGAATTAATTGGGCTACACAGTTTTGTGTCATCTGCAAATACTGATACATCATCATCATTTATTTATATAGCGCTGTCAAGATACGCAGTGCTTTACATTACTAACATTGACCTACCTCAAGTCATTAATGAACAAGCTAAATAAAAGTGGACCCAATTCAGAACCCCATGGGATCCCACTAAGAACCCTAAGTAGAGTACTTATCGGACAACCATCCACAACCATATTCTGTAGCCAATTCTGTTGCCAGTTTACTGTCCACTTACAAACAACTTTACTAAGACCAACAGACCTTAATTGAGAATGCATTTGTGGTGCACTTTTATCAAACCCTTTGGCAAAATCCAAATAGATCTATTGCAACACCACTGTCCAACTTCTTACTAACCTCATCATAAACAGCAATCAATATTTTGACCAGTTATTCATAAAGCCGTTACTGCTCATCATGCCATTATCCAGACCATAATTAACAAGTCTTCAAATAATTTGCCCACCACAGATGTCAAATTTACTGGCCTATAATTGCCAGGCTGAGTGTCAGCGGGGGCCTGCGGCACCCACAGGGGGGTGTGGTAAGGATCAAGGAGGAAGTCCTTTTCCAGTGAGTCCAGGCAAAGTACAATTCAAGGGAAATCCAATAGAGAGGTCAAGTCCAGGCAAGGGTTCAAGATGGCATGCAGCAAGGTTCAAGGTCAGGAAACAGGCAGATGATCAATAACAGATATAACAGGCAAATAGGGCAACCCAGGAACACAATATAATATTGAGTTATACTTGGGCATCGGACCCGGGTCTCTGGCGTCCTTTTAAGTTTGAATTTGGCTCCATAGTGCGTGACGTCACCGCGCCGGCGTCCTTGCGCCCACGTGTAGTCCTGGGCGCCGCCATCTTGGATCCGCCGCCACGCCGGGAGTAAGGTAGGGAGCGCCGAGCGCTCATCGTGACAGTACCCCCTCCCGCACGGGGGGCCACCGGACCACCAGGACGAGGCTTCTGGGGAAACCGACTATGAAAGACATTCACAAGGTGGGGAGCATGCACATCCGAGTCCTTCTCCCAGGAGCATTCCTCCGGACCAAAGCGCTTCCATTGGATGAGGTACTAGAGAGATCCCCTGGAGAGTCTAGAATCCAGAATCTTCTCGACTTCGTACTCTTGCTGGCCGTCCACAAGGATGGCAGAAGGAGGGGACTGACCAGAGGAGAAGTGATTGGACACTACAGGTTTCAACAAGGAAACATGGAACACGCTGGGAATCCGCATCTCAGGAGGTAGTTGCAGACGGACAGCCACAGGATTGATCACCTCAGAGATGGAGAAAGGACCCACGAATTAAGGACCCAGCTTAGGAGATGGAACCTTCAGGCGGATATTCCTAGAAGAAAGCCAGACTTTATCACCAACCTTGTATGGAGGGGAAGGCTTTCTCCTATGATCAGCAAAGGTCTTGTGCACCAGGGAGCTCTTCTCCAAATTAGACTTAGTGGCAGTCCAGATAGCAGACATGTGAGCTGCATGATCTTCAGCAGCGGGAACGTCGGAGAGAAGAAAGTCCTGAGGAAAGGCTAGAGGATGCTGACCGTATACAGACAGGAAAGGAGATCTTCCAGTAGAAGAGTGATTGGCATTGTTGTGAGCGAATTCCTCCCACGGGAGTAGATCAGACCAGTCATCTTGGCAGAGGGAAACATGGATTCTCAGAAATTGCTCAAGAGCTTGATTCACTCGCTCCACTGCCCCATTAGTCTGAGGGTGATAGGCAGAGGAGAACTGAAGAGAAACCCCCAAAGACTTACATAGGGAACGCCAAAATCTGGAGACAAACTGGGAACCCCTATCGGAGACAATTTCCACAGGGAAGCCATGTAGACGGAATATATGTTGTATGAAGAGAAGAGACAGTTCCACAGCAGAGGGGAGTTTCTTTAAGGGAATGAAGTGTGCCATCTTGCTGAAGCGGTCTATTACCACCCAAATGACAGTGTTCCCACAAGAGGGCAGCAACTCCACAATGAAGTCCATACCCAAATGAGTCCATGGACGAGAGGGTACTGGTTGTAGAAGACCGCAGGGTCGAGAGTGGCTGGCCTTAGTGGTGGCACAAACAGTACAAGCTGCGACAAAGTCTCTGACGTCCTTGCGGATGTGGCCACCAAACTAGGCGCCGAAGGAGCTCAAGAGTCTTTTCTGAACTGGGGTGACCGGCTTGTTTGGAACTATGAGTCTGCTGGAGGATGGGAAGGCGTAACTCAGGGGACACAAACGCCATTCCAATGGGGGTATCTGGAGGAGTGGCAGACTGGCAAGACATGATTTGTTCAGCGAATTGGGGTAGTACAGCAGCGATGATCCTGGATGGAGAGATGATAGGATCTTGCTCTATAGGAAGGCGGTCCTCTGGGGAGAAACTTCGAGACAGGGCGTCTGCCTTCCGGTTCTTGGTCCCAGGACGATACTTCAGGACAAAATTGAAACGAGAGAAGAAGAGAGACCATCTCGCCTGACGGGGGTTTAGTCTCTTGAGGGATTGTATAAACTAAAGTTCTTATGGTCAGTGTAAATCGTGACCGGATGAGGTGCACCCTCCAAGACATGACGCCATTCCACGAGGGCGAGTTTGATAGCCAGAAGCTCATGATTCCCAATGTCGTAATTCTGCTCAGTGGAGGAAAACTTCTTGGAGAAGTATGCACACGGATGGAGCTTACCATCTGCAGAATGTCTCTGGGAAAGGATAGCACCTGCCCCGACATCAGACGCGTCAACTTCAATGAAGAAGGGTAGGTAAGGCTCATGGTGCCGAAGAACTGAGGCAGAAATTAAGGCATCCTTCAGGGACTGAAAGGCTTCAAGGGCCACAGGAGGCCAACAATTGGGCTTCCCTCCTTTGCGGATGAGGGAGAAGATAGGAGCAATGCGGGAAGAAAAGCCTTTAATGAATTCACAAAGCCTATGAACCTCTGGATCGCCTTGGTACTCTGGGGGAGTGGCCATTTCTGGATAGCTGATACCTTGGCAGGATCCATCTCAAAGCCCTCAGACGAAATGATGTAGCCAAGGAAGGAGATCTTAGGAACTTCGAAGGTACACTTTTCCAGCTTGGCGAAAAGGGAATTCTCCCTAAGACGAGAAAGAGCCTCTTTGACTTGGGAACGATGGGTTTCCAAATCTTGAGAGAAGATGAGGATGTCATCCAGATACACAACAACTGACTTCCCCAAGAGGTCCCGAAAGACATCATTAACAAACTCCTGAAAGACGGCAGGGGTGTTGCAGAGGCCGAAGGGCATCACGAGGTACTCGTAATGCCCATCATGAGTATTGAAAGCTGTCTTCCACTCATCGCCCTCTCGGATCCTGATGAGGTTGTAAGCCCCGCGGAGATCCAACTTGGAGAAAACCTTGGCCCCTTTAAGCTGGTCGAAAAGTTCAGAAATAAGGGGTAGGAGGTATCTGTTCTTGACAGTTATCTTATTGAGACCCTATAGTCTATACAGGGACAGAGACCACCGTCCTTCTTTTCCACGAAGAAGAAACCAGCTCCGGCTGGGGATGTGGAAGGACGAATGAAACCTCACTGGAGATTCTCTGAGATATACTCCTTCATGGCAGTAGTCTCCGCAGGAGACAAAGGGTAAGTCCGCCCACGGGGAGGCATGGTTCCAGGAAGGAGGTCAATGGGGCAGTCATACTGCCGATGCGGGGGAAGGAATTCTGCTGACTTCTTGCAGAAAACATCGGATTAGTCCCTGTAGACAGAGGGCAAGGAGGATAAGTTTGTGGCCGAAACTGTAACCCGTTGGATGGGCTGAGAAATTAAACAATGTCCTTGGCAATGTAGACTCCAACTGGAGATTTGACCGGAGGACCAGTCAATAGAAGGGTTATGTAGTCGTAACCATGGTAAACCCAGCACGACAGGAGTGGAGGGACAAGAAATGATCAGGAAGGACATCTTCTCCCGATGTAGTACTCCAGTCTGGACAGATAATTCACCAGTAGACAGAGTGATGGTGTCAGTGGAGAGGGGCCTGTCATCAATGGCGAAAACTCGTATGGGAGGAGACACGGAGGATAGAGGAACACCAATCTTTTTAGCAAAAGCCAAGTCCATAAAGTTTCCTGCAGCTCCGGAGTCAAGGAAGGCCGAAACAGGAATTGACTTGGAGGTTAGCAGGATCTGCAAAGGAACACAAAACTGATGAGAGTTTTCAGAGGACTTGGAACAAACTCCACTGATAAAAGAAATTCCAGTCTTACTCTGAGTAGGAACATTCTTCAATTTCACAGGACAGGAGACAGCTAAGTGGGATCGCCCACCACAGTAGAGACAAAGTCCAGCTGTACGTCTACGGAGCCTTTCTTGTTCAAAGAGACGAGCCCTTCCAACTTGCATCGGTTCCTCCGGAGGAAAAATAGAAGCTTGAAGTAGCTGGAGTCTGCAAGAGAGGTCTTTGGAAGCGAGGTGCCAACAAGGGTTGAAATCTTTTACAACGCTCCATCTCTACTTGATGCTCTCTGAGACGAGTGTCCACCTTAATGGATCTTCCAACAGGTCAGGGAACTCCCTGGAGACAAGATCATCTTTAATGCGAATAGACAGACCTTGATAGAATCCGGCCTTATAGGCATCGTCATTCCAGGAAGTCTCAGCCATCAAAGTTCTAAAGTCAATAGCATAGTCACTGACACTGCCGGAGTTGCAGAAGACGAGAAGGGACATTAGTGACCCGACCCGGGGCATCAAACAGTACGAAATGCTTGAAGAAAAGCCTTGGCATCAAAAGTCAGTGGAGAATTCTTCTCCCAAAGAGATGCTGCCCACTCAAGCGGTTTGCCCACTAAACGAGACATCACATAGCCCACCTTGGAACGTTCATTGGGGAAGTGCGAGGGTTGAAACTCGAACTGGATCTGGCACTGTGTAGCGAAACCTCTGCAGGCCTGTGAGTCCCCACTGAAGCGAGGAGGAGGCGGAATACGAGGCTCACCAGACGAGAAACCTGTGGTAGACGAGACGGCCGCCATGGGAGGATTTACAGCAGCTTGGGAAGCAGGAGGCGCTGGAGGCACTCGAGAGAGAAGGGTATCGAGTGCCTGCCCAACGCGGTACTGCTGGGCTTCATATTCCTCCATGAGGGATGCCAGTCCGCGGAGAGCTCGTCCGACATCAGGCGTAGCTTCCTCAGTAGGATCCATGGCCCGAGTATAATGTCAGTGGGGGCCTGCGGCCCCCACAGGGGGGTGTGGTAAGGATCAAGGAGGAAGTCCTTTTCCAGTGAGTCCAGGCAAAGTACAATTCAAGGGAAATCCAATAGAGAAGTCAAGTCCAGGCAAGGGTTCAAGATGGCAGGCAGCAAGGTTCAAGGTCAGGAAACAGGCAGATGATCAATAACAGATATAACGGGCAAGTAGGGCAACCCAGGAACACAATATAATATTGAGCTATACTCGGGCATCGAACCCGGGTCTCCGGCGTCCTTTTAAGTTTGAATTTGGCGCCATAGCGCGTGACATCACCGCGCCGGCGTCCATGTGCCCACGTGTAGTCCTGGGCGCCGCCATCTTGGATCCACCGCCGCGCCGGAAGTAAGGTAGGGAGCGCCGAGCGCTCATCGTGACACCGACATTGTAATTCCTTTTTAAATATAGCAGATATATTAGTTTTCCTCTAAACCATGGAACCATATCAGATGGAAGTGAGTGTGAGAAAAACAAAACAGATGCCTGGAAATGACTGATAGGGATGTAGCGAACATCGGAAAAAAAGTTCGCGAACATATTCGCGAACTTGCGTCAAAAATGCGAACGGTTCGCGAACGTCGCGAACCCCATAGACTTCAATGGGAAGGCGAATTTTAAAAGCTAGAAAAGACATTTCTGGCCAGAAAAATGATTTTAAAGTTGTTTAAAGGGTGCAACGACCTGGACAGTGCCATGCCAGAGGGGGATCAAGGGCAAAAATGTTTCTAAAAAATCCATTGTTGACACAGCGCTGCGTTTTGTGCTGTAAAGGGCAGAAATCACACTACATTTCTAAACCTGTGTAATAAAATGCTTTAAAACGTCCGGCGTCTACATGCCAATCAAGTCGTGTAAAGGTTACAGCCTGTTCACACGCAAAGACGAAACGCGGTGCTTACTGCAATGCAAAAAGACGCAAAGAGCTTTAATGAATGATACCGTCAAGTGAGCAAATAATAGTTTTTAATTACTAGTTGAGCTTGTCACCTCCAGGATGTTCGTCCTGTTGGTGGCAATATTTCTGTAGTGGTGTGTTTAGCAGTCACAGTGCTTGTGCGCACGTGCACGGTCAGGCAGAGGTAATTCAATGTACAGTGAAGTGAACCAAAAAACACTGATTCTGCAGTGTGGGCCCAGTTTTGGTCTACTTTATTGATCACCTGCGGTGACCATAAAAGATGCGATTTTGCCACTGTTGCAGAACCCTGAAAAATTAGGCATGTGTACTTTCCTGAAAAATTATCTTTTTTTTTGTCGCAGCCACTGAAGCACAGAGGCCAGAAAAAATATGCCATATAAATGCTGAAAATATTAATTTTTTTTTGTCGCAGCCACTGCAGCACAGAGGCCAGAAAAAATATGCCATATAAATGCAAACAATATTAATTTTTTTTTGTCGCAGCCATTGCAGCACAGAGGCCAGAAAAAATATGCCATATAAATGCAAACAATATTATTTTTTTTTTGTCGCAGCCATTGCAGCACAGAGGCCAGAAAAAATATGCCATATAAATGCAAACAATATTAATTTTTTTTTTGTCGCAGCCACTGCAGCACAGAGGCCATAAAAAATATGCCATATAAATGCAAACAATATTAATTTTTTTTGGTCGCAGCCACTGCAGCACAGAGGCCAGGAAAAATATGCCATATAAATGCTAACAATATAAATTTTTTTGTCGCAGACACTGAAGCACAGAGGCCAGAAAAAATATGCCATATAAATGCTGAAAATATTCAATTTTTTTGGTCGCAGCCACTGAAGCACAGAGGCCATAAAAAATATGCCATATAAATTCTGAAAATATTCTGTTTTTTTTGGTCGCAGCCACTGAAGCACAGAGGCCAGAAAAAATATGCCATATAAATGCTGAAAATATTCATTTTTTTGTCACAGCCACTGAAGCACAGAGGCCATAAAAAATATGCCATATAAATGCTGAAAATATTCTGTTTTTTTTGGTCTCAGCCACTGAAGCACAGAGGCCAGAAAAAATATGCCATATAAATGCTGAAAATATTCTGTTTTTTTTGGTCGCAGCCACTGAAGCACAGAGGCCAGAAAAAATATGCCATATAAATGCTGAAAATATTCATTTTTTTGTCACAGCCACTGAAGCACAGAGGCCAGAAAAAATATGCCATATAAATGCTGAAAATATTCTGTTTTTTTTGGTCGCAGCCACTGAAGCACAGAGGCCAGAAAAAATATGCCATATAAATGCTGAAAATATTAAATTTTTTTGTCACAGCCACTGAAGCACAGAGGCCAGAAAAACTCAGGATTTACCTGGATTCAAATTAAACCAGTAGGGTTTGCACCCTAGTTTGTAACGGTGGTGGAGGGAGGAGGACGCTAAAGGACAGCTGTATGTGGAGTCATGAGGCGTGCAGAGAAGGACAGCTGCATGGGGAGTCAGAATCAGAAACTCAGCACGTCTTCCGGCGTGCAGTAACCCTCCGAGATCCACCCCTCATTCATTTTAATAAAGGTCAGGTAATCCACACTTTTGTGACCTAGGCGAGTTCTCTTCTCAGTTACAATCCCTCCTGCTGCACTGAAGGTCCTTTCTGAGAGGACACTTGAGGCGGGGCAAGACAAGAGGTTCATGGCAAATTGTGACAGCTCTGGCCACAGATCAAGCCTGCGCACCCAGTAGTCCAGGGGTTCATCGCTCCTCAGAGTGTCGATATCTGCAGTTAATGCCAGGTAGTCCGCTACCTGCCGGTCGAGGCGTTCTTTGAGGGTGGATCCCGAACGGTTCTGCCGCTGCCTTGGACTGAAAAACATTTGCATGTCTGACGTTACAGAGTGGCCAAAGTGCTTTGTCCTTGCAGGTGCGCTCGTGGCAGGATTACTGGCACCTCTGCCCCTGGAATGTTGATGAGTTCCTGAAGTGACATCACCCTTAAAAGCATTGTACAACATGTTTTGCAGGCTGGTTTCTAAATGCAGCATCCTTTCAGACTTGTGGTATGTTGGTAACATTTCTGCCACTTTATGCTTGTACCGAGGGTCTAGCAGAGTCGCGACCCAGTACAGGTCCTTCTCCTTAAGCCTCTTGATACGGGGGTCCTTCAACAGGCATGACAGCATGAAAGACCCCATTCTCACAAGGTTGGATGCAGAGGTATCCATCTCCGCTTCCTCGTTATCAAGGACTGCATCATCCACGGTCTCCTCCCCCCAGCCACGTACAAGACCAGGGGTCCCCAAAAGGTCACCACTAGCCCCCTGGGAAGCCTGCTCCTGTTGGTCCTCCTCCTCCACAAAGCCACCTTCCTCCTCTGACTCCACTTCTGACACCTCTCCCTGCGTTGCAGCAGGTGCCTGGGTTCGTTCTGGTGATTCCGACCATAAATCGTGCGCTTCCTGCTCCTCGTCACGCTGGTCTACAGCCTCATCTGTCATTCGTGGCACGGCATGCTCCAGGAAGAAAGCAAAGGGTATTAGGTCGCTGATGGTGCCTTCGGTGCGACTGACCATATTTGTAACCTCTTCAAAAGGCCGCATGAGCCTGCAGGCATCGCGCATAAGCACCCAGTAACGGGGTAAAAAAATCCCCAGCTCTGCAGATCCAGTCCTACCACCCAGTTCAAACAGGTATTCGTTGACGGCTCTTTGTTGTTGCAGCAGACGTTCCAACATGAGGAGCGTTGAATTCCAGCGAGTCTGGCTGTCGCAAATCAAACGCCTGACTGGCATGTTGTACCGCTGCTGAATGTCAGCAAGGCGTGCCATGGCTGTGTAGGACCGTCTGAAATGGGCCGACACCTTCCTGGACTGCCTGAGAACGTCCTGGAATCCTGGGTACTTTGAGACAAAACGTTGTACTATTAAATTCAGAACATGTGCCATGCAGGGCACATGTGTTAAATTGCCCAGTCTCAGTGCTGCCAACAGATTGCTTCCATTGTCACACACCACTTTTCCGATCTTCAGTTGGTGTGGGGTCAGCCACCGATCGGCCTGTGACTGCAGAGATGACAGGAGTACAGATCCGGTATGGTTTTTGCTTTCCAGGCACGTCATCCCCAAGACAGCATGACAACGGCGTACCTGGCACGTCGAATAGCCTAGGGGGAGCTGGGGGTGCACAGGTGTGGAGGAGGAGGACCCAGCAGCAGAGGACGAAGAAGAGGAAGAAGACGAGGTAGAGAGCGAAGGAGGAGTAGAGGTGGTGGCAGAACCGCGTGCAATCCGTGGCGGTGACACCAACTCCACTGTCGTTGTTGAGCTACACATTCCCTGCTTCCCAGCCATTACCAAGTTCACCCAGTGGGCAGTGTAGGTGACATACCTGCCCTGACCATGCTTGGAGGACCATGCGTCAGTAGTCATATGGACCTTTGGCCCAACACTAAGTGACAGAGATGCAGTGACTTGGCTCTGCACATGGTGGTACAGGTGTGGTATTCCCTTTTTTGAAAAAAAATTGCGGCTGGGTACCTTCCACTGCGGTGTCCCAATTGCTACAAATTTGCGGAAGGCCTCAGAGTCCACCAGCTGGTATGGTAAAAGCTGGCGGGCTAAGAGTGCGGACAAGCCAGCTGTCAGACGCCGGGCAAGGGGGTGCCTCGCAGACATTGGCTTCTTACGCTCAAACATGGCCCTCACAGAAACTTGGCTGGGGGCAGATGACTGGGAATGGGAACTGGTGGTCAAGGTGGAAGGCGGAGTGGAGGGTGGTTCAGACGGGTGAAGGACAGCAGAGGTAGAGCAGTAAGATGCTGGACCAGAAGGAGGGTGGCTTTTAGTTTGCCTGTTGCCTTTGAGGTGTTGCTCCCAAAGTGCTTTGTGCTTGCCGTTCATGTGCCTTCGCATAGAAGTTGTACCTATGTGGCTGTTGGGCTTCCCAAGACTCAGTTTCTGACTGCACTCATTGCAAATGACAACGCTTTTGTCAGAGGCACACACATTAAAAAAATCCCACACTGCTGACCTTTTTGAGGCTGGCAATCTGGCGGTAACAGTAGAAGTCGGCGGCGTTGGCGGCAATGGCGGGTGCGTTGGCCGGCTGACCACAGGTGCCGATACATGTTGTTGCCCTACTGTTCCCTGCGAGCTGTCCTCCCTGCTCCCTGCTGACCTCCTCGTCATCACTCATTATGTCCATCTCTGTTGTGTTCTCTGCCAGAATTAAATCTGGTGTAACGTCCTCATCTCCTTCATCTTCTTCTGCCAATAATGGTTGCGCATCACTCAGTTCAAGAAACTCATGTGAAAATAACTCCTCTGACTCCAGTGAAGAAGGGGCGCCGGTGGTGGAGGAAGTGTTACGTGGGGTGCCCATAGCAGTGGAGGATGAGGATGTTGTGGTAAAGTTAGAAACGGTAGAGGATGGGGTGTGCTGTGTAAGCCAGTCAACTACCTCTTCAGCATTTTGGGAGTTCAGGGTCATTGCCTTTTTAAAACTGGGCAATTTCCTAGGGCCACAGGATAGCATAGCAGCACGGCCCCTAGTGCCTCTGCGTGGCGGCCTGCCTTTGCCTGGCATTATTTTTAAAACAACAACAACAACAACTCAGGTGGTGTTTCTAGAGACGGTATTATTATTGATATTTAGACAGAATGTGAACAAGCTCACACAGCTAAGTGGCAGTGGTTTGAAAATGAAGAAGAAGAACACACTGGGCAAACAAGGCCTACAAGGTCAACGTATACACTACTACAGCAGTGGATACGGAATATATTATTGCTGCCTGAAAAACGTCACTCGGGTGGTGTTTCTAGAGACGGTACTATTATTGATATTTAGACAGAATGTGAACAAGCTCACACAGCTAGATGGTTGTTGTTTGAAAATGAAGAACACACTGAGCAAATAATGCCTACAAGGTTAACGTATACACTACTACAGCAGTGGATACGGAATATATTATTGCTGCCTGAAAAACGTCACTCGGGTGGTGTTTCTAGAGACGGTATTATTATTGATATTTAGACAGAATGTGAACAAGCTCACACAGCTAGATGGTTGTTGTTTGAAAATGAAGAACACACTGGGCAAACAAGGCCTACAAGGTCAACGTATACACTACTACAGCAGTGGATACGGAATATATTATTGCTGCCTGAAAAACGTCACTCGGGTGGTGTTTCTAGAGACGGTATTATTATTGATATTTAGACAGAATGTGAACAAGCTCACACAGCTAGATGGTTGTTGTTTGAAAATGAAGAACACACTGAGCAAATAATGCCTACAAGGTCAACGTATACACTACTACAGCAGTGGATACGGAATATATTATTGCTGCCTGAAAAACGTCACTCGGGTGGTGTTTCTAGAGACGGTATTATTATTGATATTTAGACAGAATGTGAACAAGCTCACACAGCTAGGTGGTTGTTGTTTGAAAATGAAGAACACACTGAGCAAATAATGCCTACAAGGTTAACGTATACACTACTACAGCAGTGGATACGGAATATATTATTGCTGCCTGAAAAACGTCACTCGGGTGGTGTTTCTAGAGACGGTATTATTATTGATATTTAGACAGAATGTGAACAAGCTCACACAGCTAGATGGTTGTTGTTTGAAAATGAAGGACACACTGAGCAAATAATGCCTACAAGGTTAACGTATACACTACTACAGCAGTGGATACGGAATATATTATTGCTGCCTGAAAAACGTCACTCGGGTGGTGTTTCTAGAGACGGTATTATTATTGATATTTAGACAGAATGTGAACAAGCTCACACAGCTAGATGGTTGTTGTTTGAAAATGAAGGACACACTGAGCAAATAATGCCTACAAGTGCACTACTATTGGTGCACTACTATGAAGAACAGCAACAGCACTGTACACGTTAAAGAACAGTAAGATAAGTAAAAGAAAAAAAAAATATATGTATATTAAAAAAAATATTTTTCTCGGGTTGGTGCTGCTGAACTACTAGGAGCAGCACAGTAGCACACCAGTCCCACTCCCCAACACTGCTAGACTAATAGCACTGGGCTTATAGTAGCAACTAGCAAAGTAAAAAAACAAAAAAGAAAATAAAAGCAGTCCTTACAAGGACTATTGGGTTATTACAGCAGTCAGCAGATGAGATCAGAAGAGATCAGTGCCCACAGCAGGCAGCTACATACAGAGCACTGCAGTAGAAGGTAGATTACTAGCCAGCAAAGCTACCCTAAAATGTCCCTCAAATCCCTGCAGACTTCTGTCCCTCCAATACAGAGCAGTATCAAGTAGATTACTAGCCAGCAAACTTACTATCAACTGTCCCTCAAAGAAATCAGTGAAATCAGTAACAGCTCTCTCCCTACACTAGCTCTTGCAAGCACACACAGGCAGAATGAAAAAACGCTGCAGGGCTTCAGTTTATATATGGAAGGGGAGTGGTCCAGGGGGTGTGGGGGTGGTCCAGGAGGGAGAGCTTCCTGATTGGCTGCCATGTATCTGCTGGTCTGGGGTGAGAGGTCAAAAAAAAGCGCCAGGTAAGGCGAACCCAAAATGGCGAACGTCGCGCGACGTTCGCAAACTTGCGGCGGACGCGAACAGCCGATGTTCGCGCGAACAAGTTCGCCGGCGAACAGTCCGCGACATCCCTAATGACTGAAAACAAACCCTATTAAAATCCATTGAAACACAAAATGGCCACAGCTATACTAAGTTTACAGATTTAAAAATGTTAATATTGAACAGGGTAAGACTAGGCCAGCGGGACACTGGGTATATCTAATTTTTATCCAAAGCAAATACAAAAGCCGGGGGAGCAAACTTTCCTGAAACCCTTCTCACCAATTACATCTGTTGGTTCGTGTGCATGCTGCCCCGTACCCCACGTTTAAAAGGGGAAGCAGTCTCCGCTATAACAAACTTATTTGCACAGTAGATTGATTTCTTACCAGATTGGTGCTTTGACCTGGGTCCAGCCGGCCCGAGTTCGTCTCCAAGGGATAATGGTATAATTGATAATCAGCAGTGCACTCTGGACCTCGCAGGAAAAAGCCACCGAAGTCAAAGTTCCACGTTAAAAAGATTTGTTTTATTTGAACATTGGATAGGCACCCAAGTGTCTGAGGTCTGACGCGTTTTGTGTCTACGCACTTCCTCAGGGACCTCAGGTTAAAAATCCAGTGGCCCCAGACCTTTCCTTTTGCCCTGTTGGCCCAGATTTGCTCCCCCAGCTGCTCCACAAAGACTGCATCCTGCCCCACATGCATGTGCATGCATGTGGTGCAAATTTCGCACATGTGCGTGCAGGGGACAGGAATTGGAGGTTTAGGAGGAGACCCTGGTGACTGCCAGGAGGGCCCTTCATTTTGCAGCCCCAAAGGGCCCCAAGGCTGACACTGATACTGAATATCTCTGGCAGTGGCTCAAGATATACAGTATGTGCTTTACCAGGCTACCAGCCACTTTACCTCCTCCAGTATTGTGAGTATAGTGTCCTTTTATGTGCACATTTTACTACCTCCTAAAGCCTTTGGGAAGAAGCTTAACCGAATGACGACTAACCCTGTCACTCTTACTAAAAGTCTGCTTTCACTTTGAGAAAACACTGACAAATCCTACAGCCTCTGATTAACTCCATATAGCCGAAAACTTAACATGCGCAACCTACTTGTATTCCATACCCTGCCACAATTTTGACAACATAAAACGCCTAAAATAGGAAGGCAGGTGGGGCTCAATCACTTCCTGCACTGCACTTCTTCACTTTTTCTGCCCCACACAACACTTGTTTGGCTTTTATTAGGTTACTTGCCATGGTACCACATTTGTGACTTCTACCTAGCCCCTGGTACCAACTTAGTAGCTTCTATTACACTACCTCTTAAAAGGATAAAGCACTAAGAAATAACAGCTTGTTCCTGTTGTAAAAACATGAAAAAAAAACAATAAGCAGGTTGCATTTTCTCGCCCTTTAACAACCTAAACATGTGCCAAGCACAATGAGCAGTTTAGAAGACACATAGGCAAGACAGTAAATAAAATGTGGCAGAATTAAAAGAACGGAATAAAATTGCCTATGAAACCACTGCTATATTAATACAGCACATGAATGTAACATTCCTGTAGGCAGCATCCGAATGAATAATTCAAATTCTGCAGTCCACCGTTTGTCAGATTTCTAGCAGCCTTCATTTTTTTCTCCCAACAGCATATAGGAAATCCTATCTAAAGATTATCTGCCGCTGAGTAATATTTCTTGGTTCACGCTGCATAGCTTTCTAATTCCAAATGCATTGTATTTGAAAAGTGTAATTTAGAAAATAATGTGGAGAAGACTTGTCTCAGGGTCAGATGGCGGTTGGGGACCTTGGGTGTGGGTTGTATTTGTAATGTGACAGCTAAAATCTAATTTGATAGACTGTTTTTATGTATTCATAGGTGCTTAAAGGTGAAGGAAAGCGACTGAAGCAGTTTATTGCTAATAGATTAGCCATGATTGTGCACACTATATTTATTCTCAGAATTCTTTACCATACTGGAGTAAACAGCTCTAAAAGCTCTCTCTGTTTGTTTAGGATACAGCTGCCATATTAGCTTGTTGTGACATCAATTCATGCCTTAGTCTCACCCTGCTGGGCTCAGATTACAACAGAAAGGGGAGGAGCAAAAGGGAGGAGGAGAGAGAGAGGAGCAAACTAAGCATGCTCAAGCCCTAGCCCTGGAGGTTTAAGCTGAAAACAGGAAGTCTGATAAAGAAGTCCATGTATGCACAGGAAAGAACAGCTGTGTTTCTTTTGACAGAGGACTCAGAGCAGCATTATGTCGAGAGCTTACTGGTGTATTTCTGATAAAGCTTACTTAGTTTTAGCCTTTCCTTCTCCTTTAAAATAGTCCCTTTAATGGCATTATTAAGCATGTGGGAAATTTACAGGCTGCAGAGAAGTGACATTATCCTCTGAATTCACATAATATTATGGTAATGCTGTAAGGTTATGGCTCACCTAATTGTTTGCCTAAGAGTCATCTGAAATTACTGTACAGACAACCGGATATAACATAAACATTCCCCCAGTAATCAAATACAGAATTTCTTTATGGTTAAAACATTTTATAGCTTTGCAGGTATTTTACATTTTGGTTAGGTATAAACTGTGAATGTACACCAGAGATAAGGACAGCAGCTCATTCGTAGTCTGAATCAGGGGAATCTTTGGTTATTTTTACATATCTATAAATCACCAACATATTCCACAGCAAAAGTTATAGAGGGCCCTGCCCAAAAGATTTTCATTAACTCCTTAGTAACGTTGTATACACTTTTATTCAAAAAATTATAAGGGGTAGAAATTGTTTTTTCAGGTAAATAGTGTTATTTCAGTTCCAGTTATAAGAGGAAGATAGCATTGTGTTACTTTTTTGGTGATGGGAGAATAACAGGAAACCTATTGGGGGAATGTAATATTGGTCGCTACTGCAATGCGAATAAATGCTCGCCAAATGAACAATTTTTCCTTTTGCAAACACTTTGCACCTTACACATAATACAAATGTATTAGTGGCCATACATGACATAGCCAGTAACATACTGGAAAGGAAATCCTGACCATTGATGTTTCAATGTTGTTTGTTGTTCTGATTGAACTTAAACAATAATAAAATTCTAAATAACAAATATACTTGTTCCATAAAACACTGGATTTATAGGAATGCCCTTCTCTCATTCTTTTAAATGTAATTTCTTCCTGCAATTCCCCCTTCCTTCGATTTCTTTTATAAGCTTGACCCTTGGCTTTATTTTTATTTTACAAATGGTTTGTAAGCGGAGAAAATTCAGTAAAACATAAATAAGAACTCTCCATCTGTTATTTCATAAATGTGTTTGGAAATGTAATAAAAATGTTTTAAAATCAGTTGGAACCAAAACATATTGCCTCTTAGAGCTACTTCCAGAAATGAGAAAAGAGTAGCTAATCAGTAAAATGGAAGTTATTGTCCCTTAGAGATTCATTTGAATCAGTGGTTATATCTAGTAATCATTTCCATACTCCTATTTCCAAAGTTAAAGGGACACACATCTTTACAGTGTTCTAAATATTACCTTTAATTTGACATAAACAGAGAGTCTAATAGTAATTCAAATGCTGTAATTGTCCTGGTTGAGGATAGATGGACTTGACCATCTGAGGCTGATTTGAGATGGCTTCATATGGGTTTCTTAAAAGTTTGCACAGAAAAATCATAATTTAAGAGTAAATAAAAAGCTGTATTCATCCACTAAAGCTGCAGGTAAGAAAGCAAAATAAATGGTCAAATACATGTCACTTAAGCCTGCCCTGTAGCAATCATGCACTGCTATTCCTTCATCTTCAGCTCAACATGCTCTATATTTCTACAAGAATTATGATTTACAGTTCACAATCACTTCTGGGGAATATGAAATTCTCCCAGCTTAATATCCCAGGAGTAGTCTTTATACTTATCTAATTAATGAATCATCACACTGACAAATTGTATGCTGGGATCTATTAAAAGACCCATGTGAAAAAGAGAAGCAAAACGTGATTTATTATGATGTTTCCGCCACTACGTGAGGGGTAGAACATGCTGTTTTTATTGTCACACGGAACAATGAAGCACTTCATCATTCCAGGCTTCCTTTCCATCATAAAAAGTATATATAAACATAGGCACACAGAGCACATTAATTCCAGATCTGCTATTCATAGACATTATAAATACATTAAGGGGCCGATTCACGAAATTCGGGTGAAGGGTTCGAATAAAAAAAAATTCTAATTTCTAAGTATTTTTTGGGTACTTTGACCATCGAATTGGTTAAATTCGATCGAATTTGATCGAATTCGAACGATTCGAACGATTAGAATTAAAAATCGTTCGACTATTCGACCATTCGATAGTCGAAGTACTGTCCCTTTAAGAAAAACTTCGACCCCCTACTTCGGCAGCTAAAAGCTACCGAAGTCAATGTTAGCCTATGGGGAAGGTCCCCATAGGGTTGCCTGTGATTTTTTGATCGAAGGATTTTCGTTCGATCGTTGGATTAAAATCCTTCGAATCGTTCGATTCGAAGGATTTAATCGTTCGATCGAACGAAAAATCCTTCGATCGTTCGATCGCAGGATTTGCGCAAAATCGTTCGACTTCGATATTCGAAGTCGAACGATTTTAGTTCCCAGTCGAATATCGAGGGTTAATTAACCCTATATAATCGACCCTTCGTGAATCGGCCCCTTAATGTTCATTCATTTAAGTGCCTAGACCATAGTAAGAGAAGGATTCTGGGTAACCAGGAATGGTAGAACTGTTAAATAATTCAGGGAATGGTGGTTTACCTGCTGATGAGATGCAGTACAACACCCAAGAAGAATTCCTTAGCACAGTATACACTGAAAATAATAAACATTTTCCCCAAGGATACTTGGGCCAAGGCATAGGTCTTTCCTGCCTACTCATAAACCAGCCCTGTAGGATGGATTATTATTTAGGGGAAAATAAATATTTTCTGTAGTTATTTTTTAACTGTGGTTGTTTTATTAAAGACAGCTGTTAGAATTGATACAATAGTTGCTAATAGTCCACAGATACTACTGAGAAATGTATAAACTTATTGTATCAACTAAATGTAGCAAATTGTAACAGTTTAGAATCTGCTCCTGGATCACTAAACTACCAGACTGAAACACTAGAGATGCAAACTTAAAAATGTAAACTTCAATTTTGGGAAAACAATAAAAGATGGTAAGCATCTTAAAAAGGTCTTTGTTTATGGTGAACAACATTGAAAGCAACTGAACTGAAAAAAGTGTTTGTAAGGTGAACAACCCCTTTAACTACTTAGGAAGGTAGAATTTCTGAAATGATGGCTCACACAGTAATACTTAATGTAAAATGATACTTTAATAAATATTAAAAAAAAATCATACATTTAGGGGCAGATTTAGGGTCGAATTGAAAATTTGAATTTCAAATTTTGAAGTCTCGAGTTTATTTTAGTGAAATTCTCCTAGGGAATAGTTAAAGTTCAATTTGAGTTTTTAAGACTTAGAATTCGACTATTCGCCACCTTAAACCTGCCGAATTGCTGTTTTAGCCTATGAGAGATGTCCTGGGGTTAATTTGGAGTTGTTTGCAGCCTTCCTGAAAATCGAGGTTTTTTTGAGAAAAAACTCTAATCGATTTTGATTCAAATTTGATTTGAGTTTGCAGGTCGATCACATTCACCCGAGTTTTAAAAATTAAAATTTTTTGAAAAATGTTGGTCGTTTTTAGGGATGGGTGAATTTTACCTGTTTAATTTCGCCAAAAATTTGGCGCCAGCGAAATGTCGCAGACGCCCATTAAAGTCTAAAAATGTTTTGTTGTGTGGCAAAATTGTTTTGACGCGTGGCTTTTTTTATTTTTTTTTTGACACACGACGCAATACAAGTCAATGGGCGTCATTTTTTCAGCGAAACGAGTCATAAAAATTCGCCCATCCCTATTTTTATTCAAATTTCAAGTTCAAGGGAGTTTATGGGAGTTTATACAAACTCACATGAATGCTAAATTCGATCCTTGATAAATCTGACTGCCCCCTAAAATTCATACAAAATAATCAGCAAGTCGGTACCTGGGTACAAGGTGAAAAATATCATTTCTCATATACAACCTTTTATATATTTTCTTTTTTCACCTTAGAAGTCTATAAAAAGATGAAAAAGTAAAAAAAGTAAAGAAATGTTGACGCCAAGAGTTTGTGAGGCTGCCAGGGACAAGCAAGATTTTTGTGCTGGCTGAGCTAATAGGCCAAGAAATGCTGAGCAGTGCTAAGGGGTATCTTCTGGTTCCTTGATCATGACCTTCCCAGAGCACCCAGAGAACGAGCTCTCAGAGAGAGTCAAATCATCCTGTTGTCATTATACCTACAACAGAAATGATTATGGAGCTGGTGTGCACTTTGTTCATTGGTATAAATTACAATGGGTAATATACTCGTGAAGATATCAGTGTTGGAGATTTCGGCTATGTATCTGTAACTCCCATTACTTTGCTTTGGTTTTATGTCTTGCTTATCATGTTTCTTAAATGTATACATTATATTTCTTTACAATATACTTCATTAAAGCAAACGGTTCAGCCTTCCTTCCCTCTTGGGAGAGTGGAGACTAGCAGCTTAAAGGGCAATTCATTAGCAAAACCATTATAACATAAAACACGGCCCCAAAAACTCCCAGAAATGTGTTCAAACTTCATAACCTGCCAAATATTGTAAAATGGGCATGTTAAGTAGTGGGTGTTGCCATAAAATGGGCGGGGTCAAATGGATTTTTTGTCCCTCTTCCCATTTTTTAAATGAAAGCCCAAGAATTCCTAAATCAAGCCCTTATGGATACCATAAATGAAACACGGTGAGAGTTAGCATAACCCCATGCCATTAACTCAAGTGCTGAAGTTAATGATTATTTTTATCTCATGTTTCAGTTAACTGGTATAAGATATTCACTCCACTTTGGCAATCCAGCATATTAGTAAATGACTGAATGCTTCTGAAGCATCTGCAACTATTCTGCCTAACTTAGTATTGCCATCTAGTGGCTTGGTAATAGTGTATCCTGAAAAAAAGTCCCTGTACTGACAATATTGTTGGAATATAGTATATAGGCATGAGACCTGTTATCCACAATGCATGAGACCTGGAGTTTTCCACATAATGGATCTTTCTATAATATGGATCTTCTACATACCTTAAGTCTAATAAATATCATATATTAATTAAAACCAAAAGTGTTTTGGGATTCCATGCATCTTTGGGATTGAGTACAAGGTACTGTTTTACTTTTACAGCGAGAAGGGAAATCATTTTAAAATCATTAATATTTTTTAATAATTTAATTAAAATGGAGTCTATGGGAGATGGCCCTTCCGTAATTCAGAGCTTTCTGGATAATGGGTTTTAGGATAACAAATCCCATACATGTAAGAATAAAGTACACCTTAAACTGTAGACACTTTTTGTAATGAAGGATATAAATGGAACACAAATGCACACAACAGGCAAGATTTGTGGTGAGGCCAAAAAGGCCCAGGCGGCAAAATTATAGGGGTGGCATGCTGCACAGCTGTATTCTGGGAATGCGTACTCCTGTACACATAATTCCAAGTGCTCCAGCGCATGCGCACTAGAACCTTGTGGTTTTGGGACAACCCAAGGCTTATTGCATTACAACTTTTTATTGAGCCCTGCACATTTGTAATACTAGCTTGAAAGGGATGTAATTTTATTGGTGCAAAATAACGGTTATATCAAGCTAACTGCTCACTGCAGCAAATGAAAGCAGGGCAATAATTTTCCCATTTCCTGTTGAGTTGCAATGTGGTTGCAAACTATGTGCACAGGGAAACTATACAGGTATGGGACCTGTTATGCAGAATGCTTGGTACTTTGGGTTTTGCGGATAACAGATCTTTCCATAATTTATACCTTAAGTCTACTAGAAAATCATGTAAACATTAAATAAACCCAATAGTCTGGTTTTGCTTCCAATAAGGATTTATTATATCTTATATCAGGGGGCCTGTGAATAAAAATGTAGAATAAAAATAGGCCTCAGTTTGCAGTATTAAACCGTCTGAATGTTTTCATTTCACCAGAAAAGATTTATAGCACAGGGGAATAAAACTGTATATAAAGGTATATTCCGATTAGTCTAGAGTGGTGTCATTTATTGGTCTCATATCAATTCCACACTTTTCTTTAAAGGCATGTGTATCATATATTAGAGAGCAGTGACCTAATTACCATACAGCAGACCAAGCAGCTGTGGGGGAAAGAGGGTCCCAGGCATCAGGGTGTGCTATATTGTACGGATGCAGGGTCAGAAGGTTGCTATATGTGCACATTGATGGTGTGTGCCAGTGCAGCTATTGTTGGCGAATAATAAGGGGGTTAGTTATTTAAGTCTGAATGCTAAAAACTTGAAAACTTTGAGTTTTTTTACTATAAAATCTGAATTTTTAGTGGGAAAAAATTATTCCAGTTGTATTATAGCTGGAGGCTGCACAAAGTCTGAATCCGAAAATCCAGCATCTCAGACCTGCTGAGGTTGTATATAAGTCAATTAGAGAGGTTCATATCATATTTGGAAATTTCCGATGTCTGCGCTGGAATTAGCCTGAAAATCTGACTATTTCTGGCAAAAAAAAAAAAAAAAGAGCCTGACGAAAATGAGCAATTTGAATTTTCACTTGATTTTATCGGGTTTTCCCCCGATCTGATTAAATCAAGCTTTTTTTAATAATAAGGTCAAATCATGGATTCTAGTTTGCTCAGACTTTTTTCATTAAATAATCAGAAAAATTCATATTTTTATAATTAATCCCCTAAGAGTGCCTTGTGATGTGCTGTGCGTACTTTGTGGTATTTTCATGCATGTTGGGTGTGTTACATGTGTCCTGTATCATGCATCATGAACATTTCATATATATATGCATATGTCATGTGTGTTGTGTCATATGTCACACACGTGTCGCATTATGAATAAGTCAAATTATTTGTACGCACTCTGCAGTACAGCTCTATGTAACCTTATGTTACATATAACCATGTACTAATTTTAGCACCTGGATTTGGATCTATGGTTATTAATCCAGAGTTTTAACTCTGGATTTAAACATAATAGTGGATTAATGTGGAACGAGAGGCGGCACTCGGGGAAGATTTCTTTTCATTGCGATACAGGTGTCAAATTAGTTAACACTTTATACATCAAATAATCGTTATATATTTATCCAAATTTAGTATTATATTTGCTAGGAACATTTCCTCTTATCACTGTTTTGAATAGAATGTGTTGAATTTTCATTAATTGACAGATATTCATTTAAACAAATACTGCCCATTACTCTGAGGCAATACAACACGTTAAACATCTTATGCTTCCCTAGATTCAAAAGCAAAAAATCACAACAAACCTACACCCCAACCCACCACTGTTGCACCCAGTTTCCCAAACAACCCCCCAATCTGCCCCAAATACCATCCATTTTTTGGTTATCCTGACCTCTTCCTGGCTCCCATAATTTGGAACTATCCTGCCTAAATCGGGTCCACTTTTCCTTTCTTTAATGAGCATTATTTTGCCATTAATTATAAAACCATTCAAGGCACTTTACAGATTCTCTGAGATATGTCATTATTATTAAAGCAGTGATTTGTTATGTGACACATGCAGATTATTGCCAGTGGCATACATATTACTTTGGCTTTCCAAGAACAGTTTAGCTGCTTCAGTAATTATTTTATAATTAATCCCAAGCCATCCTTTCCTCCATTAATAGTTTTAGAGCTCTGCAGGAGTTAGCTTACCACCGCATTAAGGCATCAAGCCCCTCAGAAGCTACCGTAATTATCTCCCAGTAAATTACATCAAGCAGATCCTTATTGTTCAGCGGCTAAGTGTAGTGATTCACCCATAAAAGCTGAGGTTGGGGATAATTCATCATGAGCAAATTATACCATAAAAAGTAAAAAACTGTCTGCAAATATGGTACTAGGAGGAAAAACTGGAGGAATCTTTTTTTTCATACATACATAGACTGGGGAATTTGTTTGTATTACACAACAGGAAATTCTGTACAAAATATATTAATCGGTCAGCAAAATATCCATTTACATAATAAAAAAAAATGTGGATCTGGCAGTTGCAGTTACTGCCTCAGACACTTGGTACAAAAAGAGGCAAAGTTATTGTGAATGGATTTCAAAGGGGGCTGTCACATATTTCAGAAGTTATAATTAGTGATGGGCGAATTTATTCGCCAGGCGTGAATTCGCGGCGAATTTGCGCGATTCACCGCCAGCGAATAAAATCACGAAAATTCGCGGGAAAAATTCGCCGGCGTCAAAAATTTTTTTTTCGAAAAATGGACGAACGTCAAAAACGGGCGCCGGCGTCAAAAATGAGACGCCTGCGCTGTTTCGTGAATTTTTCGCTGTTTCGCGAAATTCGCGAATTTTCCGGCGAAGCAAAACGGCGCAAATTCGTCCATCACTAGTTATAATGCAGCTGAAGCATAGTAAACAAAGACCAGTGAACTTTGCAAATCCTATTCCACAACTGATTTGTTTTTATTGGTTTCACTGCCCTTTTAGTGTCATATACATTGAATAGAAAAATATTAAATGCTGTTTGCCTGTAAAATACAGGAACACATTTTCACAGCAGAAAATAACCATCTGCTTCAGTGACTGTATCCAGAATATTTCGGATATACACACTTTTTTTTTTTTTAAGGTTTAGAAGTTTCAGAAGTAATTTTTTATGTTCCTTATAAAGCCCCTTTCCACTAAACTCTGTATAAAGGGACTAATTTCCTTTGTAGAAGTAAAATTACGAACAGACTGCTTTACAACAAATATAAGTGACCTCGCTCACTTTAGGTCAATGTGGTTGGAATGAGCAACATAATAAATAACTGTCCCATAGAGCTTAATCTAAGCTGGTGGATAACAGACAACCACAAATAAAAAAACAGGCAAGTGCATAACATTTTGGGCACAAGTCAATAAGACTGGGAAGGTTATAGTGCTGCAAAAAGTAGGATTATTAGGAGATGGTTCTTTGAAGAGAGGTTGAGAGGTGACAGTGGGTGTTGATGGTGTAGGGGTGTGTAAAATAGCCACCCCTAGTATTATGTGCAGGCAGTCCCTCCATGTTATAGACATCTAACTGGGTCCTAAAATACAGTTGGGAGGGGTACTGTTTGCTCTTCCTCCTCTAAGCTAGGCCCCTTGCTGTTTCTCACAGTGACCAGCAGATGGCATTGTGCTTGAGTATAAAAGCCACTGAAGCCATGCTTTCAGGGTTCATCTTGTGCTGGCTCTAGCCTGTGCAGGAGGCAGAGCTTGAGTGGAACCTAGACAGGTCAGGTCTAGTAAGAATAGGCTACTTACCTTTATAGGTCACTCTAGGAGTAACAGACAGTCAGTATTATTTAGCTGAGCAGCTTGAGACTCCTACGAGGATTGTAGTGGGATTAAGATCCCAGGGTACCAATTGCCCAGAAGTAGGGACTAAGTGTACAGACCTAGGGTAGATAGATTCCCCTCAGGTTCCACTTAGGGAAAAGGCTGAAAGCTGGGTGTACCTCCTCAAAGATGCATGTATTGTTCCTATCTCTGAGGAGAACCATACTGACCAAAGGTGTTGTGAGTACTGCCTATTCATTGTACTGTATGAACCTGCAAGTGTTCTCTTTATGTATACTCCACTGACGATTGTATTTCGTGCTCAATAAATCTGTTCTATGGTTAAGTTATAAGAACAACTGGCGCCCAATTCTTTGCACCATGAATACAGTTACAGTGGCACTACACCCTGTTGTGTTGCTTGCAAATACAACAATGAAATTCAATATGCACATATAGTTTTGTTTAAAACTAGAACAAATTTTCCATGTCTCTGGGCACTGATCATATGCGCAAGAGAACAGTTAAGAAGTCCTAAGGTTTTCAGACTTCATGTGCCAGCAGACTGGAAGCCTTGGTTGAATTGTTACAGTATGCTGGGAGTTGAAGATCAATGACATTGGGGTGCAAAAAAGCTGTCAGCAAAAGTTTCTGTTACAGGTATTAAACCTGTTATCCAGAATCCTTGGGACCTGGGGTTTTCCACATAACCAATCTTTCCTTAATTTGGATCTTCATACCAAATTATCATTATTAAATCATTATTAAAAATTTAGATAAAATGGAGTCTATGGGAGATGGTCTTTGCGTAATTTGGAGCTTTCTGGATAACGGTTCCCATACCCGTCATTGTAATTCTTCATTAACATGATGACATACAGTAACTGATCTTCAATCAACATTCCATTGCAATCACTCGTGCAGCACCCTTAGTGCTCTGGTTTGAGACCCTCTGTGCGATAACAAATCACTTCTCATTTAATACAGTCAGGTCAGTTCTTTATAATCATTTGTCTGCAATCAAAAAGCCTTGCCCTATTTTTTAATCTTTCCTGCCATTTGCATGCGCACAATCAAACACAGCTTCAAACATGCATTTTGTGCTGAAGAAATAAAAGGAGGTTGCAGAGGCTTTCTCTTGAACATACTACACAGTTTTTACTTGACATATTTCTTAGAAGTCATGCATTAATCATGGGGCTGACTTATTTATTCAATCTCTTTATGCACCTGTTTGTTTTACTATGCCAATTCATTTCTGAATAAAGAACAGGCAATACAATGAGAGCGTGCCCATACAGACTACAGAGTCACAAAGAAGTTCTGCTGCCAATTTATTGGCTCTATCCCTCAGGTATTGGCCTATGTTATGGTATTTCAGGCATCTATTAAAAATGAAGAAAGAGGACAATGAAAACTACTTAAGGAAACAACTTTCCCTAGGAAAGAGCCACATTAGAAAATGTTTGACCAACCTGTACACATATACTTACCTCCCAAAATTTTGGAAATAGAAAGAAGGACAAGAAGTTTTGCTGCCTGGTGAACATTTTTTGTGTTATTACAGTTTTGCTGTAATGAATATTAATTGCCCTTTAAGCTGCAAGTAACGATTCTTCTTGCTTGTTTTTTTCATACAGGTATGGAACCCGTTATGAAGAATACTGGGGCTCTGGGGTTTTCCTGATAATGGATCCAGGGCCACTCCTGCCCTGAGGCAAGGCAAGAACCTTGCCTCAGGTGGCAGAGAATTGCTGGTTACAAGGATAGAAGGACAGCAGCCCCAGGATCGCTCCTGAATGGATCTTCCCATAATTTGGATCTTCATACCTTAAGTCAGCTATAAATTTATGTAAACATTAAATAAACCAAATAGTGAGGTTGTGCTTCCAGTAAGGATTAATTATATCTTAGTTTGTATCAAGTACAAGATACTGTTCTATTATTACAGAGAAAAAGGAAATCATGCCTGTATTACCGATTCCATATCTGTAATATCCTGAAAAAATATATACGCTACTTACTTTTGAGAATAACAGAGTAACCTCATATACTAAAATTGCACTTTATCCCAATTTAGATATAATTAATCATTACTGGAAGCAAAACCAGCCTATTGGGTTTATTTAATGTTTACTTGATTTTCTAGTAGAAAAAGGAATAAAGATCCAAATTATGGAAAGGTACATTATCCGGAACATCCCAGGTTCCAAACATTCTGGATTAAAGGTCCCATACCTGTACACAAGACCAGGTCAGACTGGCCCACAGGGATTCTGGGTACAGCCCTGGTAGGCCCTGGGCTGCTCTGGTGGCCCCTGCATAGTTTTCTCAGAGGCACACTGCTGCCTAATAGACCTGAAATCAGCCACTGCCTTCCAGAGCAAATAGATTCTGAAAATAACTGCTGGCTGCCTCAAGCCCTGCTACTGGGCATCTGAAGACAGAAGACTTTACAGGCTATGTATTTTTTTTTTACCTGTGATCTTATACAATTGGTGAGGGTCCCTAAGGTCATATGCCTCTGGTACCATACTTTAATACTACTATTAATAGCAGGGCGACATGAATATAGTGGTCAGGTTATTCCTGGTAATACATGACATAATTTATCTGTGTGTTATCTGTAGTTATATCAGTGATGGCACATCGGACTATAGGAGGAGCACCATATAGACACTTCTTTTGTTTTCACAATTTATAAAAGGATTATAGTCAAACGGGGGACTTTCTATATTTAACTGATAAAAGCATGTAAAATGTCACTCAAAATTGCTGTGAATCTGCGCTGTTAGGGGTATATCTGCCAGGGACAGAAATGGTGTTTTAAATACAGCTGCTTCCTCACTGATTCCAGCATCAGTCAACAGCACCTCAGGTACCACTGGCCTCGTGGGAATACATAATTACATACAGTATTTACTCAGTTTCAATCTCTATCATCTACCTATAATATATATGATCCTTAGGTAGGTTGAATAGGATCGCAGTAGGACACTACCTGGCCCTGGTGCAGGCTATGCAGCTGCCTTATCCTTCTGGAAGTGGAGATTGCAGTAGATTCGGTGGGCCCCGAAGGGGGTGCGGGTCCTGGTGCTGTCGCATCAGAGTAGTTCCGCCACTACAGTAGGAATCATTTACAGAAGATTACAGAAACAATTTCCTTGACTTCATGGAAGGATTTTCAATAAGACTAAGGGAGGCTAAGGATAATTATTGCACCTTTACAAAGTCAATGATGCAAAGCCTCCAGCTGCTCCATGTGTAACAGTTCCGGTGTAGTGGGACTGTTACTGCGGTGGCTGGCTTCTTTAAGCTTCTGTGACCCTAGTTCAAGTATTTTCTAATGTCTGCTGCAGTTTTGGCACCTTTAATTTTAAGTCCCGGTACAGCTTCAGAGAATCTGATTGGCTGAAGGGTGAACACTGACCCTCCCTCTAGCCAATCCACTTCTTGAGGCAAGGAGCAGCAGCACTTTAGTAGCACGGTAACTTCCACACTTCCCACAATGGTCTGACACCTATGACTGCAGTAGGTCAGTAAGGATTTCTTTGTGGAAAGAAAGCATAAGGGCGACAGTAACATTGTGGGACAGAGCAGAGATGAACAATAAAAAAGGTCAGAAATCAGAAAAAATTTTACACACAAGTGGCAGAATATGGGATCAAAGAAAGTTATGGGGGGAAATTCGCCTTTGCCACACTTCGCCATGCGCAACTTCGCACAGACAGCGCTAATTCACTAAGTTGCGAAGTTTAGTCGCTGACGCCGAACACTTGTGAAGTTAAGCTATCGTTACTACGGCAGGCATAGCGAAGTTGCACTAGAGTCAGATAATTTACATTTGTTGCAGCAAATACATTACACCGCACAAGTCCAGGGAACCTTAATAAAAGAAAATAGAGTTGTTATATTGCCCTACACATGAGCCCAGTGTATAGTTTATGTGCCATATGTTATCAAATGTAGGGGGGAAGGAGGGTACCCAAAAAAAATGTACGATCTTTTTCAACCTATCCCCCTGTAAAAAGGAAAAGACGCCATCATTTTTTGGGACTTTTTTTGAACCAAGTCCTATCTACTCTATTGCACTTCACCTGGTCTGAGGTCTGGCGATAGAGGTAACAGTCAGTAAAATAAAAAACTTAGTGAATTTGTGTAGTAACACTCTTTCGCCAGAGCGAAAATACATCTGGCGTTAGAGTGTGAAGTTGCGCTAGAGTTGATCTCCTTCACCAGCGTTAGCCACTTCGCCCTTTAGTAAATTTCCCCAAAGGAGTGGCGGAAAGTAAATTGAAATATACAGGGAGAAAATGTATATAGAAAAGCTGGAATTGAAGGAAGTTGAATGATGAAAGGTGGCTGATAGACAAGCAGGTGTGGAAGGAGTTACATAGATTTGAAAAAGTAAGAAAAGAAGGGAAAGTGGAGGAAAGCAGGAGAGAAGACATGGAAACGAGGGAAATATCAGAAAAGCAGAGGGCACTGAGAATAGAATCTGAGTAGGATGTTCCATATTCTTTTGTACAGCTAAAAACTGCATTTTTATTTGCCTATGCTTTTTGTTGATTCATGCCTTGCAATGCCGATGTTGGTGGCACAACAGTGACAACCTGTTCCTTAATTTTATTCTAACAGCACTGCACTTTGATTATGTGCTTGGGTACCAGTGCCTACTGTGGTGCCAGTATCCACTACATTTCAATAGTGATGGGCGAATTTATTCACCAGGAGCGAATTCACGGCGAATTTGCGTGTTTTGCTGGCAGCGACTAAATTCACAAAATCGCCAAAAATTCCCACTGACTTTAATGTGAGTCAAAAATTGCCGGCAGCGGAATTGTCACTGAGATCAATTTTGACGCCCGCGAATTGTTGCCGGCATTAAAAAATTTAGTTTTTACCCGTTTGGTGAATTTCACAGGAAATTTGATAATTTCGTGGCAAAGCGAAATGGGACAAATTCGCCCATCACTACATTTCACTCCATAACATGCTTGTCATGCTTGCCAATATTCACTACTTCCCTCTATACAATCTGCTTAGGGTGTCCGTATCAACTGCTTCTATAATTAACATTGTCAAGGCTGGAGTAACAATCTGGATATTCTGGGAAATGTCAAAGGGGTTGTTGTAAACACTGTGCTTTATCTTGGGCTTTTAGAGTTCTGTCTGGGCCTTGGTCTATGTTAAATCTCTGACCAGACATTAGCAGTGCCCACTGATTTTCTCATTTTATGATATACAGTACGTACAATTCCAGTGCCCACTGCTTCTCACTAAAATGTGCATGTGGTGCAGCACTCACTACCCACAATGTATAATGTGATGGTGATGCCATTACCAATATCTGTAATGTATATTGTGGTGGAGATAACATTGGTGCTAAACTACTAAAATCATGCAAATATGTTAAGCTAATATACCTAGGACTCCATTCTTCAAAGTCCCATTAGTTTATATTTTTCAGCATTAGAAATTAGCTTTGAGCCAGCCTGTGTGTGCGGCTTCCTTTAGCCTCCCCAAACAAAACAACCGCCCTCCGCCTATGCTTGACTTGAGGAACAACAAGTCATTTAAGGCTTGCACACCCCAATGTTCTCCCCTTGTCTTTACGGACTACAAGTATGAGATCTGTTATCCAGAATGCTTGGGATCTGGGGCTTTCTGCAAAATAGATATTTCCATAATTTGAATATTCATACCATAAATCTACTAGAAAATCATGTAAACATTAAATACACCCAATTGGCTGGTTCTGTTTCCAATAAGCATTCATTATATCTTAGTTTGCATCATGGTCAAGGTAATTTTTATTATTACAGAGAAAAAATAAATAGCTTTTTAGAAGTTTGGATTATTTGGATGAAATGGAGTCTATGGGAGACAGCCTTTCCATAATTCGGAGCATTCCAACTAGTGGGTTTCCAGATAATGGATTGCAGATCTGTAAGCTTTTCTTTTAACATATGAGCCTAACTAGTGATGTGCTTCACAGATAAAACAAGAAATAATTTTGCCAAAATGCATTGTAGTCAATAGGTCAGCTAAATTGCATTTTTAGCTCTGCAATAGCATTTACATTGCCCTACCTTGTTCTCTTTTTCTATGCCCAGAGCTGGAACTGTGGTTGACAGAAGATGCACTTGTCTAGGGCCCAACAAAGGGATGGGGAGCTGGGCTGGGCAGTTACCTTTTGAAGATTCTTCTGTCTACACCTAATCCAGTTTTTTTTGCTCCCTCTACTCTGCTCTCTTCTCAACTAGCGCACAGGGGCAGGGTTTGTGAGGTTGGGGGAAAGGTTTGGGCATCCATGACTATGCAACAACTTTTTTTCATAGGGGAAAAAAGGCTGCCATGCTGCCAATGTCTTCCAAACTAGATATTCTCTCTCAGTAGCTCAGACCTGAAATGCTACAAATCAGGCTCTGATCACATTGGTAGATGTGGAATTCACCTATTTTTTCCCCTCACTGAAAAAGACTAAAATTCTGTTCATAAAAAAAGTTTGCCACTGGCAACATCACACACTTGGCCATGACTTTGTTCGAGGTGAAACATTTTGCACGTCCCTACTGTCAACCATGACTCTTTACTAGTCCATATTTGGTGCAATAAGGTTTGAAACAGTACAGCAAAGAAAGATTAAAATACAATCTGCATTAAAACTATTCACCTCTATGTGCATTATTAACACATTTCAGTGAGCTGTGGTCCATGGGGCACCTGACACGAGTACGCCCTGTATCCCCCTGATATGAGTACTTCCTGTATCCCATTGATAGCAGCCTCGAGTACCAGCAAGTACAGTAGTTTGGGCCCAGGATGCTCATTTATATCAACAGTAAAAGCCCTGCAACTTACCAGGTGTTCCTTTCTCAAAGTCTAGTAATTGGCAGAATATAGAGGTACCCCTACGCCTACGGTTATTGTTTTGGAAATGGTTAAGTGTGGCATATAGAACTAGAGCTACAAAAATAAGATATATACATGAAAATGACCATCTGTTTTAGAACACTGGAATAAGTTGATGAAAACATCGACTGTACTCAATTTGCCAGAAACAAAGGGCTAAACTGCCTTTTCCCTGTCAATCAACATCTTACACTTTATGAATTTTTATATGTGTGAGTGCTGCGGTCTATAATAGACATTAAGAGCTAAGTGTTGCCTTAGTGGAAAAATAATTTCAGTTGAGACAATCAAGAATGATTGATTTCACCATCAGCTCTTTGAGACTTGACCGCATTATATCTTTGTACTTGAGGCACTAAATGGATTGCATGCTCTGTGTGACAAAACCCAATATGGTATTGAAATGTAGTAATATCCCTTTATTAGGTTATATGTATACTTTTGTTTTTGACCTTCTGTGTGTTACTGTTTGTGCACAAACCCTGCCTTCTGTTGCAGCAGTGCACATACATAAAAGTGATAACTCTCAAATGCAAAATCTAAACAGGCAGTTGCAGGGACTGTTAATACAGTGGCATAACTATTGGGGATGCTGGGGGTGCAATCACACCTGGGCCTGAAGCCCCTTGGGACATTTTTGCAGCATGTGAGCGTGGATGTGCATCCTGCACCTGGCCCCCGGTTGTCTAGTTAAGCCCCTGGTTTAAACTATTTGCTTTATTAACAATATATTTTTTTAAATAACTTATTAAGCATGGGCATTGGAGTCATCATCATTGGAGTGACCTGACTTTATGCTGTACAAATGGTAAATTGTTCTTTTTATCCATGTAGAATACCCTATGGAGGACATAATTCAACAATTTCGATCAAACTTATTAGTGGCATCAAACATTATATGTTATATTTCTATTTAATGAATTCATTAGTGCTTTAAAGGAATAGTTCAGTGTGAAAATAAAAACTGGGTAAATAGATAGGCTGTGCAAAATAAAAAATGTTTCTAATATAGTTAGTTAGCCAAAAATGTAATATATAAAGGCTGGAGTGAAGAGATGTCTAATAAAACAGCCAGAATCCAACTTCCTGCTTTTCAGCTCTATAACTCTGAGTTAGTCAGCGACTTGAAGGGTGGCCACATGGTACATTTCTGTTCAGTGAGTTTGCAATTGATCCTCAGCATTCAGCTCAGCTTCAAAAGCAACAGATATGACCCATGTGGCCCCCCCCCCTCAAGTCTCTGATTGGTTACTGCCTGGTAGTCAGGGTAACCAGACACTGTAAACCAAGAGAGCTGAAAAGCAGGAAGTTGGGTTCTGACTGACAAGTTATGCATCAACACAAATATAGTTACCAGCTTGCACACCCTGGCTCTCCAAAACGTGTATTGCCCGGTGCTCGGCCGAGAGGGCTTTGGAAACCCACAAACTTCCAGAACGAATAATTCCACCGGCACACAGGTCTTTAGTTGCAAGCAGGGATAACCCTTGCTAAATTTTTATTTTTATTTGCGTGATGCTTGCATTGCCTTCTTGCTTATGACTATTGACACATGTAACCAGCACACAGGCTTTGCTTTTTTCAGTTATCCATTTGCTATATATATATATATATATATATGTATAGTCCAATAGTAGAAAGCACTCACGTTACAAAGGTTTTCATAAAAACGTGGACAACGTTTATTCAATCTCCATACTGCCAATTTGGAGTGAATATATATATATATATATATATATATATATATATATATATATATATATATATGAAATGTTCCCACTTTAGGTCGCTCCAATGCAAACTTTTGCAGCAAATGGTGTAAGATTCTGAACAAATGCTCCTCCGACTTGCTACTCTTGGTTGTCGAGTTTGTCGGTAAAGAGTTAAAATTGACCCGAGAAGAAATTACTCAGTTTGAATAACACCATTTGCTGTCTTTGTCCCAGGACAAATCGGTTGATTGGATTAAAAATAGAGTCCAATGTTAATAAGTATAGGCAGGAATTAACTTCTTTTAAAGAGAAAAAATTGACGACTGTTAAAGAGGACTACAGACAGAAGAAAGTTTATAGGTGGCTTTTAGGTATCCCAGACGACAATAGAAGACCTACACGCAGACAGAAACCATTATCACTGACTACGGTCGACAGCTCCGGTGACTCTACTGATTCAGATCTAGGAACCCAACTTAGCTGCCCGAAACCTTTTTTAGGGACTCCTACCCCAGCCCTCCAAGACACACAAGGGGTAGACGAGGGAGGACAAGGAGGGGTGGTAAAAAGCACCGCAGGAAAACCACCACGCAGGTGGAGGAGGAAAACATAGTGGTCAATCTTTCCCAACATAAACTGACTATGGGGGAATCCCGCTTACTAAACAGATGCCTTAAGTTTGTACCCACTAACCATTCAACCCCCTTTGGGGTATATCAGGACATCCACAAATTCAAGAGACTGTAGAAATTACGTGATTACTATAAAGATAAACAACGGGAGCCTCCTACACAGTTTAAGGCTAAAAGCACATTTGACCCTCCGAACACAGCCCCCTCTATCACTACATTTACGCACCTACTGACTAAGGACAGTACGACAATACATCAGAACAAGCGACAAAATTATTCCAACCTGACTCAGGGTGAAAGGGAGGCCATGAAGACGCTGAGAGCCGACAAATCAATAGTGATTAGACAAGCTGACAAAGGGGGCGCGATAGTCCTGTTGGACTTGTCTTACTATGAACATGAGCTTTTCGATCAACTAAAAGATTCTAAGAACTACATACGCTACATACGATCGGGGGATCCCACAGTCAAATTTAAGAAAACTCTTGATTCTCTGACCCTAATGGCTCTAGACGTGGGGTGGATAGATTCAGGGACGCACAAATTTCTAACTACCGATTTTTTACCTAAAACACCGTTCATCTATACGTTACCGAAAATCCATAAATCTTTGTCAGAACCACCGGGCAGGCCAATAATTTCGGCGATGGGGTCACTTTTTCAACCAGTAGCCCAGTATCTGGACTCCTTCCTACAACCATTGGTACAGGGGATGGACTCATACATTAGGGATACTACACATTTATTGACTCTCTTGAGTGGAATGAGTGTCCCCCCGGGGAGCCTGCTGGTCATTATGGATGTGTCCAGCCTGTACACTGTGATCCCCCATGATAGAGGGATTGCAGCGTGCAGGTCGGCACTAACAAACACTCACCATGAGAAACCTCCGGTTGAATTTCTCATATCACTCCTTGACCTAATACTTTCACACAACTACTTTACTTTCAAGGATGCCTTTTTCCTACAGACCTCTGGGACAGCAATGGGGTCCAATGTAGCCCCCACTTTTGCAAATCTGTTCATGCAACAATATGAAAGGGAGTGTTTGCTCCCCAGGGGTGGCATGAAAATTCAGTTTTACAAGAGATATATCGACGATCTGTTTTTCATTTGGGGAGGGACCGAAAATGAGCTGTTAGGGCTATACCAAGAGTTAAACGGTTTAGATTCGCCAATCAGACTGACCATGACCTATGACACAGAATCTATTAACTTTCTGGACGTTAGTATATTTATAGATGGAGAAAGATTAGGCACTACTTTATATAAGAAGCCTACTGACAGGAATAGCCTGATACATGCTCACTCACATCACCCATCACATATGTCTCGGAGGGTCCTGTATTCCCAATTTCTAAGGATTATTAGAAATAATTCTGACCGAGATAGAGCAGAGTCACAACTCAAGACTTTGGCTCAACAGTTTGCCTCTAGAGGATATACGGACACAATGATACAACTGGAGAGAGAGAAATCACACACTCAGGAGGAACTCCAACACAAGAAGTCTACTCCCAAGACCCCCCTGATATTTTTCTGACAGAATGGTGGGATGCCAGCCTTCTGGTCAAGAATGCCTTAAAAGAGAGGTGGGAGATAATTAATACTGACACCAACCTACCATTCCTTGACAGTAGGGTCCCCATGGTGGCATACAAGAGAGGGTGGAACCTCAGTGACATGCTAGTGGTCAAGGATTTATCCAAGAATGCTATAACAAAGACAACCTGGTTGGAAAGACCCTTGAAAAATGGTTGCTACAAATGTGCCAATTGTTGCACCTGCAGTGGAATGCTGCAAGGTACTCACTAAACGCACCCACGAACTGGAACTAAATTTCAAATTAACCACCGGGTTACGTGTACCACTGACCATGTAGTATATATGATTTGGTGCCAGTGTGGTTTGCATTATGTTGGGAAGGCTTCCACCACTTACCGTGAACGAATGAACAACCATCGTTGTGTTATAAGGAATGCACTAACCACTGGCAGAGCGGACCAACCAGTGTCCAAACATTGGCTTGCAATGAACCATACGCTCCCACAATTCAGACACATGATTATTGATCATGTGCCTGCACTCAAAAGAGGGGGCAACAGGAACTTATTACTTCTACAAAAGGAGTCCTTCTGGATTTTTAAGTTGGAAACCCTGACACCGAAAGGTCTAAACGAGACCCTTCCTATGTCCCCATTCTATTGACCTGAACTTATTCCACCTATAAGTTGAAGTGAATCCCTTGAGACTATTCGGGTGGATCTATGCACCTATATTTCCAGGGTTCTTACCATATTTGCTGAGCATGGTGTTTCTTGTAAGACATTGCCGCCATAAGGATTGTTACTGAG
>CM076677.1:120937828-121150328 GCA_038501925.1 Xenopus petersii | reverse complement strand
TTTGGCGGAATGTGCGCTGCTGGGAGACAGGGCTGTAGTTGTGTCTAGGCTTATACTAGAGTCAATAAGTTTTCCCACTTTTCGTAGTTAAAATTAGGTACCTCGGCTTATACTCGGGTCGGCTTATACTAGAGTATATACGGTAGTTGCCCTTCTCTGTACCCTCTCTAATTCAGTAATGTCCTGTTTGAGTGATGGAGAACAAAACTGTACGGCATATTCTAGATGGGGCCTTACAAGTGCTCTATACAGTGGAAGAATGACCCCCCCCTCCTCCCGTGACTCGATGCCCCTTTTAATAGAGGTCAAGTCCTTATTTGCCCTTGATGCTGCTGACTGGCATTGTTTGCTACAGCCAAGTTTATCATCTACAAGGACTCCAAGGTATTTTTCCATAATGGATTTGTCTAGTTATCCCTTTCTTTCAAAATCAGAGTATGCACAGTATATGCACCAATCAGGGTTGGTGGGCAGTCAAAGGTCTAATGACTAGGGTGGCACTGGACAGTAATACAGATCCTGATACAATTTTCCCTATAATAACCTGCAGTTGGGCCAAAACAGCAGATTAGAATACAACCCCCATATGTATTAAAAGACACTAAGGGGCACATTTACTTAGCTCGAGTGAATGAATAGAAGAAAAAATACTTCGAATTTCGAACTTTTTTTTGGCTACTTCGACCTTCGAGTACGACCTCGAATCGAACAATTCAAACTAAAAATCATCCTCATAGGCTTTCTAGCAAATTTCTGATAAAAGGAATTTGGTTTGATTCGAAGGATTTAATCGTTCAATCGAATATCGGTAAATCCTTCGACTTCGATTAACTCTCGATATTCGACCATTAGTAAATGTGCCCCTAAGTTTGCCCAGGAGTAGTAATCCATAGCAACCAATAAGATGTTTGTTTTTAAACAGGTGATCAGTAGTTTCTACTTACTGATTGGTTGTTCCACATAAAACCGGTCAATAGTCTATAGAAGTCCATGAGGAGATGCGTAAAAAGCATTCAAGCAAGTTTGTAAGGAGGGCAAGAGTTTGTTGGACACACACTTCCCCCACATAGGATACAAACTCCAAGCAAGTAGATAACCAGGAGCTTTATTACATAAACCATCTTCACCATAACCATATGCATCCAACATTGCACAGGAACATACAGAACATTCATACTTGCATAATATTCACACAGGCTTGTTCAACCCTTTATCCAGAGCTAGTGCTCTCTGCACTAGTGACGTGGACTCTCCCGACCCCCTCCGGCACTGAAAAGTGCCGTGGGGAGGGGTGGGGGTGGCAGAACAAAGGTCACCTAGGGTGGCAAAATGAACAAAATTGCCCCTGCGGGTACTCATACTTGTCTCCAGTCACTGATAATACCAGTTCCACAACTGGTAATTCCACACTCTTTGCAGGGCCCCTTTACTATTCAACCATTAATAATGGCAGACCACTGCCCAAAGCCCTTCAACCCCTACTATTGGCCTAAACACCCCTCTTGGGTCGCTCTTACCTACTCTCAGCCTGCATTTATTTCTTTTTCAGATCTCTTTTCTACCAGTCTTCTGTTCTCTGCCGTTCCCTCCAGACTTAAGCTGGCAATAGACGCAAAGATCAGAGAGGAGTCGTACGATTTTCTGACTATATGTGGAGAGTCCCAACATTTTTGTCCCGCAGAGATCGGGCATTTGGTCGATGGGACAGGTTAAAAGATTTGTTGGCTTTTATATAATTTCTCTGCATGTATTGCCAATCGAACTATTTTCAGTGGGAGACTGTCACCAGCTTTGTCGGACATAACTTTCGTATGATTGCTGTCAGGGGCAGAACATTGGCTGATATGTTCTTTTACTACTTTATTTGATCTGAATGGTTAGTGGCAGGTCGGGAGATGGGGAAGTCCGATTGTTCGAGGATTCGAATGTTTGCATCTATGGTCAGCTTAAGGCTATAAAACCAGGGTGTGGTCCCCTTTTTATACCACTAGACTCACCATCTCCCTCTAGTGACAGGGATTATATTGCATCCACACTCTATTACCTTCTTCTACCACCTAGGGGCCGATTTATCAAGTTACACTTAACACCCCGTATTGCAAACACACTGAAACATAAATTAACCCACTTTTATATCACAGTTTTACACAGCAGTGTGCAAAGCAAAACAGTTTGTTTGGAGCACCCCGGTAAAACTACTCACAGTGTGCTGCACATGAAAGCTGCTCTGGATAGCATCGGTCAAAGTTCATCTGTAAAGCATGGAGCACCACGTAGAGTAGGTAGGTAGGTGAATAATAATTTGCTGCCTATGACAATGTTTTTACATATCTGTGATGTTGTCAGTTACGTTACTAGTGCAGGCCATTATCCCCCTCCCTAAAAAATATTTGAAGGGGCCCTGAGCACAGCAATGTCTTCCTAGCCCACTTGCTTCTTGCCCACTCATCATCTCCAGGCCGCCTATGTTTGCAAGTAGGAGAGCAGCTGGAGAGGGAGGAATAAATACCAGCTTTAGTGGAAGCAGACTCCATGGTTTAAGCCTCATTGTTCCCCAGCCCCTCCTGGTACCGTGGGGTCTGCTTCTTCCATAGTTAAAAACTGGATCATGAAATAAATAGAGTATGTGCTACAAAAGGTTGCATTTTTAACCCAAAAGATATAGGAAATGAACCAAATTAGCAAAATGTTGCTTTTAAAGGGGACCCATCACCCCAAAAAAAAACATTCCAAATCCTATTTTATCACATTATTCAAGCAAAATGAACTTTAATTACACTATATAAATTATTTGAATCTGTTTTCCTTCAGTCTGGGAATTCATAATTATAGCAAGCAGGCAGGAGCCATTTTGTGGACACTGTTATTAAGACAAGCCTTGACATCTAGGAAGTGCTGAATGGAAAGTGATAGTAATTGTCTGCCCCGGCTCTATGCCACAGGCATAGAGGAGGGGCAGACAATATTTGATTGACAGCTGAGATTTTTAAATGAGCTTACAGCTATGAATGCTTTAATAAAAAATAGAAATTGGATTTCATGTTTTAATTTTTTTATTATACAGATTTTTGTGTCTGGATGACAGAATTCAGTCTGGATGACAGAATTCAGTGGAGTTTTAAAAAACTCCACTGAATTCCCTTTTTTAGCTGTGGTCGTCAAGAACAAAAATTTTAAAATAAATCCCTATTCTAGGGCTGCCTAACAGTGTACATGGAAAGCGTAGTCTCATATTTTGTTAATTTTGTGCCATTAATACAACAAGAGAGAAATAATAAACCCATTAATAAAAAAAAAACAACCATATTAAAGGGATACTGTCATGGTAAAACATGTTTTTTTTTAATGCATCAGTTAATAGTGCTGCTCCAGAAGACTTCTGCACTGAAATCCGTTTTTCAAAAAAGCAAATGGATTTATTATTATTTAATTTTAAAACATGACATGGGGTAGATATATTATTAGTTTCCCAGGTGCTCCCAGTCCTGTGACTTGTGCTCTGATAAACTTCAGTCACTCTTTACTGCTGCACTGCAAGTTGGAGTGATATCATCTCCTCCCCCCCCAGCAGCCGATCAGCAGAACAATGGGAAGGTAACCAGATAACAGCTCTCTAGTAGATATAAGAACAGTACTCAATAGTAAAAATCCATGTCCTACTGCAACTCAATCAGTTACATTGAGTAGGAGAAATAGCCTGCCTGAATGCAGTTCCATAGTGCATCACTGGCTCTTTCTGAAAGCACATGACCAGGCAAAATGACCAGAAATAGCCTGCACACCAATATTACAACTAAGAAAAAATATACTTGTTGGGTTAGGAATTTTACATGGTAGAGTGATTTGCAGTTTAAACAGTGTAATTTAGAAATTAAAACTGCACTATAAAAATCATGAAAGAATTCCTTTAAGGTCACACAATGCAATGATTATTTTCTGCCAGGGTCGGACTGGGCCAACGGGAAAAAACCCGGTGGGCCCGGCCTCTTTTGGGCCCTGCCGGCTCTGATCCGCTCCCTGAACTCTCTCTTCCAGTGGCGCTGATGCACAGAAAAGGACAACGTGTGCTCCAGGGAAGGGAGGGGGGAGAGCAGAGACAACTTTGCAGCCGGGGCTGGGGATGGTATGGGGCCCCGCTGCCTTGGCCCAGATCTGCTCTGGGAACTCTTCTCTGCACCTTCTCCCTGAACCTGGTCGTGCTGATGCACAGGAAAGGTACAAGTGTGCGTGCGCTCCGGGGAAGCGAGGAGGGAGGCGAGTGTAGTGAGAACTTTGCAGCTGGGGGGCCCCCTAGTCCGACACTGTTTTCTGCTACATTTTATCAAATTACATTTTTGTTATTTGATGCTCAATCCATAAAACTGGTTTCCATACAAAAACAGACTTATATCTGGAGAACAAGAAAGCAACAATTTCCAAGGTAAAAAAGCAAATTTTTCTTATGCAGACACTGCCTAAATAAATACATTACTATATAGTGAAAATGAACTGGGTTTCCCACAGATGTCATTCCTCTCTATGAGCAAAACTCCATGACTAGGGCATGGCTATACAATGTTGGACTGGGACACCAGGGGCCCACTAGAAACCCTTAGACCAGGGGCCCACCCAAAAACCTTTAGACCAGGGGCCCACCCAAAAACCTTTAGACCAGGGGCCCACTCTAAGTTTTATTTTCTTCCTTTCCTCACTCAACCTCTATTCTCCTATTCTCTTTTCTTTACTTACTATAATCTATTATTCCATCTATTCAGCTTCTTTATTCTCATAGAAATAGGCAATGACCATGAAATAGGCCAAATGTTTAGAAGCAAGAGGGCCCACTGACACCTGGGCCCACCGGGAGTTTTCCTGGTATCCCGGTGGGCCAGTCCGACACTGTGGCTATATTAGTCCCATAATTAGAGATGTCGCGAACTGTTCGCCGGCGAACTTGTTCGCGCGAACATCGGGTGTTCGCGCTCGCCGGAAGTTCGCGAACGTCGCGCGACGTTCGCCATTTTGGGTTCGCCATTGTTGGCGCTTTTTTTTGCCCTCTCACCCCAGACCAGCAGGTACATGGCAGCCAATCAGGAAGCTCTCCCTTGGACCACTCCCCTTCCCTATAAAAACCGAAGCCCTGCAGCTTTTTTTCACTCTGCCTGTGTGTGCTGAAGAGATAGTGTAGGGAGAGAGCTGCTGCCTGTTAGTGATTTCAGGGACAGTTGAAAGTTTGCTGGCTAGTAATCGTTTTGATACTGCTCTGTTATTGGAGGGACAGAAGTCTGCAGGGGTTTGAGGGACATTTAAGCTTAGGTAGCTTTGCTGGCTAGTAATCTACCTTCTACTGCAGTGCTCTGTATGTAGCTGCAGTGGGCAGCTGTCCTGCTTCTGATCTCATCTGCTGACTGCTGCAATAGCAATAGTCCTTGTAAGGACTGCTTTTATTTATTTTTTTGTTGTTTTACTACTACTACTACTACTACTACTACTACTACTACTACTACTACTATAAGAGCCCAGTGCTATTAGTCTAGCAGTGTTGGGGAGTGGGACTGGTGTGCTAATCTGCTGCTCCTAGTAGTTCAGCAGCACCAACTTTAATTTTTTTTTTTTAATATTCATTCTTTTTTTATTTAACTTTTTTTTTATTTTACTACCGCTGTAGTAGTGTATAAGTTGACCTTTTAGGCATTATTTGCCCTGTAGGCATTTTTTGCCCAGTGTGTTATTCAACCAACTGCTATCTAGCTGTGTGCCCGTGTTCACATTCTGTCTAAATATCCATAATATTACCGTCTCCAGAAAAAACACCGGAGTGACTTTTTTCAAGCAGCCATAATAAATTTTACGTAATCCGTATCCATCGCTGTAGTAGTGTATAAGTTGACCTTTTAGGCATTATTTGCCCTGTAGGCATTTTTTGCCCAGTGTGTTATTCAACCAACTGCTATCTAGCTGTGTGCCCGTGTTCACATTCTGTCTAAATATCCATAATATTACCGTCTCCAGAAAAAACACCGGAGTGACTTTTTTCAAGCAGCCATAATAAATTTTACGTAATCCGTATCCATCGCTGTAGTAGTGTATAAGTTGACCTTTTAGGCATTATTTGCCCTGTAGGCATTTTTTGCCCAGTGTGTTATTCAACCAACTGCTATCTAGCTGTGTGCCCGTGTTCACATTCTGTCTAAATATCCATAATATTACCGTCTCCAGAAAAAACACCGGAGTGACTTTTTTCAAGCAGCCATAATAAATTTTACGTAATCCGTATCCATCGCTGTAGTAGTGTATAAGTTGACCTTTTAGGCATTATTTGCCCTGTAGGCATTTTTTGCCCAGTGTGTTATTCAACCAACTGCTATCTAGCTGTGTGCCCGTGTTCACATTCTGTCTAAATATCCATAATATTACCGTCTCCAGAAAAAACACCGGAGTGACTTTTTTCAAGCAGCCATAATAAATTTTACGTAATCCGTATCCATCGCTGTAGTAGTGTATAAGTTGACCTTTTAGGCATTATTTGCCCTGTAGGCATTTTTTGCCCAGTGTGTTATTCAACCAACTGCTATCTAGCTGTGTGCCCGTGTTCACATTCTGTCTAAATATCCATAATATTACCGTCTCCAGAAAAAACACCGGAGTGACTTTTTTCAAGCAGCCATAATAAATTTTACGTAATCCGTATCCCTCGCTGTAGTAGTGTATAAGTTGACCTTGTAGGCATTATTTGCCCTGTAGGCATTTTTTGCCCAGTGTGTTATTCAACCAACTGCTATCTAGCTGTGTGCCCGTGTTCACATTCTGTCTAAATATCCATAATATTACCGTCTCCAGAAAAAACACCGGAGTGACTTTTTTTCAAGCAGCATTCTTATATTTTACGTAATCCGTATCCACCGCTGTGTATACGTTGACCTTGTAGGCATTATTTGCCCTGTAGGCATTTTTTGCCCAGTGTGTTATTCAACCAACTGCTATCTAGCTGTGTGCCCGTGTTCACATTCTGTCTAAATATCCATAATATTACCGTCTCCAGAAAAAACACCGGAGTGACTTTTTTTCAAGCAGCATTCTTATATTTTACGTAATCCGTATCCACCGCTGTGTATACGTTGACCTTGTAGGCATTATTTGCCCTGTAGGCATTTTTTGCCCAGTGTGTTATTCAACCAACTGCTATCTAGCTGTGTGACCGTGTTCACATTCTGTCTAAATATCCATAATATTACCATCTCCAGAAAAAACACCGGAGTGACTTTTTTTCAAGCAGCATTCTTATATTTTACGTAATCCGTATCCACCGCTGTGTATACGTTGACCTTGTAGGCATTATTTGCACAGTGTTTTCTTCAAACCGCCATCTAGCTGTGTGAGCTTGTTCACATTTTGTCTAAATATTGATAATATTATCGTCTCTAGAAAAACCACTTGAGTTACTTTTTTTCAAGCAGCATTCATATATTTTACGTAATCCGTATCCACCGCTGTAGTAGTGTATACGTTGATCTTGTAGGCATTATTTGCACACTGTTTTCTTCAAACTGCCATCTAGCTGTGTGTATTATCGTTTCCAGAAAAACCAACTGAGTTTTTGTTGTTGTTGTTTTTTTAAAAATAATGCCAGGCAAAGGCAGGCCGCCACGCAGAGGCCGTGCTAGGGGCCGTGCTGCTATGCAATCCTGTGGCCCTAGCAAATTGCCCAGTTTTAAAAAGCCAATGACCCTGAACTCCCAAAATGCTGAAGAGGTAGTTGACTGGCTTACACAGCACACCCCATCCTCTACCGTTTCTAACTTTACCACAACATCCTCCTCATCCTCCACTGCTATGGCCACCCCACGTAACACTTCCTCCACCACCGGTGCCCCATCTTCACTGGAGTCAGAGGAGTTATTTTCCCATGAGTTTCTTGAACTGAGTAATGCGCAACCATTATTGGCAGAAGAAGATGAAGGAGATGAGGACGTTACACCAGATTTAATTCTGGCAGAGAACACGACAGAGATGGACATAATGATGAGTGATGAGGAGGAGGAGGAGGTCCCCGCTGCTGCTTCCTTCTGTGATGTGTCAGAAGAAATTGATGCATCTGAGGAGAATGATGATGAGGAGATTGATGTTTTGTGGGTGCCTAGTAGAAGAGAGCAAGAGGAGGGTAGTTCAGATGGAGAGACGGAGAGTCAGAGAGGCAGTAGGAGAATAAGACTTAGAAGAAGCAGGGAGGCCAGCCCGCAGGGATCAGTAGGGCAACAACATGTATCGGCACCTGTGTTCAGCCGGCCAACGCACCCGCCATTGCCGCCAATGCCGCCAACTTCTACTGTTACCGCCAGATCGCACACTTCCAAAAAGTCAGCAGTGTGGGATTTTTTTAATGTGTGTGCCTCTGACAAAAGCATTGTAATTTGCAATGAGTGCAGTCAGAAACTGAGCCTTGGTAAGCCCAACAGCCACATAGGTACAACTTCTATGCGAAGGCACATGAGCGGCAAGCACAAAGCACTTTGGGAGCAACACCTCAAAGGCAACAGGCAAACTAAAAGTCACACTCCTTCTGGTCCAGCATCTTACTGCTCTACCTCTGCTCTCCTTGACCCATCTGAACCACCCTCCACTCCGCCTTCCACCTTGACCACCTGTTCCCATTCCCAGTCATCTGCCACCAGCCAAGTTTCTGTGAAGGCCATGTTTGAGCGTAAGAAGCCAATGTCTGACTGTCACCCCCTTGCCCGGCGTCTGACAGCTGGCTTGTCTGCACTCTTAGCCCGCCAGCTTTTACCATACCAGCTGGTGGACTCTGAGGCCTTCCGCAAATTTGTAGCAATTGGGACACCGCAGTGGAAGGTACCCAGCCGCAATTTTTTTTCTAAAAAGGGAATACCACACCTGTACCAACATGTGCAGAGCCAAGTTACCGCATCTCTGTCACTTAGTGTTGGGCCAAAGGTCCATATGACTACTGACGCATGGTCCTCCAAGCATGGTCAGGGCAGGTATGTCACCTACACTGCCCACTGGGTGAACTTGGTAATGGCTGGGAATGGGAAGCAGGGAATGGGTAGCTCAACAACAACAACAACAGTGGAGTTGGTGTCACCGCCACGGATTGCACGCGGTTCTGCCACCACCTCTACTCCTCCATCGCTCTCTACCTCGTCTTCTTCCTCTTCTTCTTCTTACTCTGCTGCTGGGTCCTCCTTCTCCTCCTCCACACCTGTGCACCCCCAGCTCCCCCTAGGCTATTCGACGTGCCAGGTACGCCGTTGTCACGCTGTCTTGGGGATGACGTGCCTGGAAAGCAAAAACCATACCGGATCTGTACTCCTGTCATCTCTGCAGTCACAGGCCGATCGGTGGCTGACCCCACACCAACTGCAGATCGGAAAAGTGGTGTGTGACAATGGAAGCAATCTGTTGGCAGCGTTGAGACTGGGAAATTTAACACATGTGCCCTGCATGGCACATGTGTTAAATTTAATAGTCCAACGTTTTGTCTCCAAGTACCCAGGATTCCAGGACGTTCTCACCCAGTCCAGAAAGGTGTCGGCCCATTTCAGACGTTCCTACACAGCCATGGCACGCCTTGCTGACATTCAGCAGCGCTACAACATGCCAGTCAGGCGTTTGATTTCTGACAGCCAGACTCGCTGGAATTCAACGCTCCTTATGTTGGAACGTCTGCTGCAACAACAAAGGGCCGTCAACGAGTACCTTTTTGAACTGGGTGGTAGGACTGGATCTGCAGAGCTGGGGATTTTTTTCCCCCGTTACTGGGTGCTTATGCGCGATGCCTGCAGGCTCATGCGACCTTTTGAAGAGGTGACAAATATGGTCAGTCGCACCGAAGGCACCATCAGCGACCTAATACCCTTCGCTTTCTTCCTGGAGCGTGCCGTGCGACGAGTGACAGATGAGGCTGTAGACCAGCGTGACGAGGAGCTGGAAGCGCACGATTTATGGTCGCAATCACCAGAACGAACCCAGGCACCTGCTGCAACGCAGGGAGAGGTGCCAGAAGTGGAGTCAGAGGAGGAAGGTGGCTTTGTGGAGGAGGAGGAGGAGGACCAACAGGAGCAGGCTTCCCAGGGGGCTAGTGGTGACCTTTTGGGGACCCCTGGTCTTGTACGTGGCTGGGGGGAGGAGACCGTGGATGATGCAGTCCTTGATAATGAGGAAGCGGAGATGGATAGCTCTGCATCCAACCTTGTGAGAATGGGGTCTTTCATGCTGGCATGCCTGTTGAAGGACCCCCGTATCAAGAGGCTTAAGGAGAAGGACCTGTACTGGGTCGCAACGCTACTAGACCCTCGGTACAAGCATAAAGTGTCAGAAATGTTACCAACATACCACAAGTCCGAAAAGATGCGGCATTTACAAACCAGCCTGCAAAACATGTTGTACAATGCTTTTAAGGGTGATGTCACTTCAGGAACTCATCAACATTCCAGGGGCAGAGGTGCCAGTAATCCTGCCACGAGCACACCTGCAAGGACAAAGCCCTTTGGCCGGTCTGTAACGTCAGACATGCAAATGTTTTTCTGTCCAAGGCAGCGCCACAACCCTTCGGGATCCACCCTCAAAGAACGCCTCGACCGGCAGGTAGCGGACTACCTGGCATTAACTGCAGATATCGACACTCTGAGGAGCGATGAACCCCTGGACTACTGGGTGCGCAGGCTTGATCTGTGGCCAGAGCTGTCACAATTTGCCATGAACCTCTTGTCTTGCCCAGCCTCAAGTGTGCTCTCAGAAAGGACCTTCAGTGCAGCAGGAGGGATTGTAACTGAGAAGAGAACTCGCCTAGGTCACAAAAGTGTCGATTACCTGACCTTTATTAAAATGAATGAGGGGTGGATCTCGGAGGGTTACTGCACGCCGGAAGACTTGTTCTGACTTCTATGCAGCTGTCCTTCTCTTCAAGCCTCATGACTCCACACACAGCTGTCCTTTAGCGTCCTCCTCCCTCCGCCACCGTTACAAACTAGGGTGCAAACCCTACTGGTTTAATTTTTTCTGGCCTCTGTGCTTCAGTGGCTGCAACCAAAAAAACTGGGCAAACAATGTCTACAAGGTCAACGTATGGCGAAAAATGACTATTTTCAGCATTTATATGGCATATTTTTTCTGGCAACTGTGCTTCAGTGGCTGCGTCCAAAAAAATGCATATTTTCTGCATTTATATGGCATAATTTTTCTGGCCTCTGTGCTTCAGTGGCTGCAACCAAAAAAATGCATATTTTCTGCATTTATATGGCATAATTTTTCTGGCCTCTGTGCTTCAGTGGCTGCAACCAAAAAAATGCATATTTTCTGCATTTATATGGCATAATTTTTCTGGCCTCTGTGCTTCAGTGGCTGCAACCAAAAAAATTTATATTTTCAGCATTTATATGGCATAATTTTTCTGGCAACTGTGCTTCAGTGGCTGCGACCAAAAAAATGACTATTTTCAGCATTTCTATGGCATATTTTTTCTGGCCTCTGTGCTTGAGTGGCTGCGGCCAAAAAAACTGGGCAAACAATGCCTACAAGGTCAACGTCGTTGACCTTGTAGGCATTGTTTGCCCAGTTTTTTTGGCCGCAGCCACTCAAGCACAGAGGCCAGAAAAAATATGCCATAGAAATGCTGAAAATAGTCATTTTTTGCCATACCTTGACTCAACGTATATGGCAAAAAATGACTATTTTCAGCATTTATATGGCATATTTTTTCTGGCAACTGTGCTTCAGTGGCTGCGACCAAGAAAACTGGGCAAACAATGCCTACAAGGTCAACGTATGGCAAAAAATGACTATTTTCAGCATTTATATGGCATATTTTTTCTGGCCTCTGTGCTTCAGTGGCTGCAACCAAAAAAATTTATATTTTCAGCATTTATATGGCATAATTTTTCTGGCCTCTGTGCTTCAGTGGCTGCAACCAAAAAAATTTATATTTTCAGCATTTATATGGCATATTTTTTCTGGCAACTGTGCTTCAGTGGCTGCGTCCAAAAAAACTGGGCAAACAATGTCTACAAGGTCAACGTATGGCGAAAAATGACTATTTTCAGCATTTATATGGCATAATTTTTCTGGCCTCTGTGCTTCAGTGGCTGCAACCAAAAAAATTTATATTTTCAGCATTTATATGGCATATTTTTTCTGGCAACTGTGCTTCAGTGGCTGCGTCCAAAAAAACTGGGCAAACAATGTCTACAAGGTCAACGTATGGCGAAAAATGACTATTTTCAGCATTTATATGGCATATTTTTTCTGGCAACTGTGCTTCAGTGGCTGCGTCCAAAAAAACTGGGCAAACAATGCCTACAAGGTCAACGTATGGCAGTTGTTTAAAGAGAACAGTAGATTACTAGCCAGCAAAGCTACCTAAGCTAAAATGTCCCTCAAATCCCTGCAGACTTCTGTCCCTCCAATACAGAGCAGTATCACGCAGATTACTAGCCAGCAAACTTACTATCATCTGTCCCTGAAATCACTAACAGCTCTCGCCCTACACTATCTCTTCCAAGCACACACAGGCAGATTTTTCAGATACATTTTTGCCCTTGATCCCCCTCTGGCATGCCACTGTCCAGGTCGTTGCACCCTTTAAACAACTTTAAAATCATTTTTCTGGCCAGAAATGTCTTTTGTAGATGTTAAAGTTCGCCTTCCCATTGAAGTCTATGGGGTTCGCGAACCGTTCGCGAACCGCTCGCAATTTTGCGCAAGTTCGCGAATATGTTCGCGAACTTTTTTTCCGACGTTCGCTACATCCCTACCCATAATATTAACAGTAAAATTACCTTCAAGTACTGTACGAATATTCCTGACATAATAAAAGTACAAATAGTTCCACAACATCTACTTGTAATTACATGGTCATGGGCAGGTTATGAAGTATAACATTAGATACAATGTACTATCAATTAACTGCATGGTTTAAAACATAACAAAAAAAAAGTGAAACCTTAAAACGAACAAGTATATTTTGATTATACAAATAAAAAAAGGGTGTAGGGTTGATCGATAGATGCTACCTTGAAATATTGAACATTCTTTTAGAGATAAACTGAAGCAAAGGTGATGCCAGCTAATGCCAGTGGCCAAAAGCATCCAGTGGCTTTAAATAAAAAGTAGAGATTTATTGGATCAGTGAAGCAGTAAATTAAAAGGAAGATTGACTAAACTCTTATCAGCTGGACTGAGCGTTAAACACCATTTTTATATATAGCAGGAATCGATAAGGAATTGTGATGAAACAGAAGAACTGTGGCACATGTTTGAATACCTCATTGCTTTCTGCAGATGGGGTTGTTAATATAATCCACTGTGATTAGGAGGATTAAAGAGGGAGGCCTCATACAGTATGTTGCCTAAGCACAACTCTCATCATAACGCACTTTATAATCAAGGATTAAAAGAAGATTGCAGTTGTAGTCCAGCAACAAAAGGAACAGATTCTTAAAGCCGCAATGCTCAAAATAACTGTCCCCATAGACCTTCTGGGGCAGCAACAAGAAGATCATCAATTAAAAATTTGAGATACACCCCCTTTCCTGCTCTTTATTTAATGCTATTGTTACTGAGGGCACATTATTTATTGTTTTCTAAACTATGTCAGCCATTCTGAAATATAATGTGTGTGTAATATTAGGATTTCAGGCCTAAAGAAAAAGAAATACTTGCACAGGCACCACAAACATGACAATACTTCTGTACCTCAGGGTCCAATTCACAGATGTCCAGAGGGGTGGGTGGCAATTATTTTTGCCGCCATTCTCTCTGTTGGATACTTCCTCGTCTGATCACCAACCAGGAACATGTGGGCTAAAAGCTTCCTGGATCTTGGTTTTTAGAGTGCATCCAGCTTGGTGGATACTTTGATAGGATGTTATAGAAATCAAACATAGCAGCTCCTCACTACACTGTAAAGCCCTGCATTGGCCTGATGTACAAGAGAATGGGTACCCACATACTGTATGTTTAGGTGATGCAGCTGTAGAGGGGGCCTGTACCTAGGGTTGCCACCTGTCTGGTTTTGACCTGCATAGACCTTCAAAATGGTTGTCCAGGTCAAAACTGGGCAGGTGGCAATTCCATTCACATTAGGAAAACTGGACAGGATTTCCTATGATTGACGTGGGGATCAGGCATTCGCTGATCGCCACATCATAGCTCCGCCCCTGACATCATGACCCACCCTGACACATCACGGACCCCCCATAATGTCAAGGCTCCGCCCCCTGCCTATAGTTCCAAGGGACAAAAGGTGGCAACCCTACCTGTACAAAGTCCAAATAGAAGGTATGCGTCCAATTCCTTAATAGTTGCTCTGTGCTGCAACTGCTGCAAATGATCCAAGTATAGGAGAAGGAAAAGGAACTCCAGCAGTATTACTGCAAACAACTTTTTATTCCAGGCAGTGGTAAACACAACATGTTTCGGGTACAATTATTCACTTGATAAAGGGTATTGTACCCGAAACATGTTGTGTTTACCACTGCCTGGAATAAAAAGTTGTTTGCAGTAATACTGCTGGAGTTCCTCTTTCTTCTCCTGTACAAAGTCCCTCAATGTATTTAAAAGGCTTTACTTCTCCTATTGATCTTACTTCTTAAGAAATAACCTAAACCTAAAGCTAAGCAGTGACTTAACACCATATAAAAAGGCCCTCAACTTGCGGGGGACCTGATAGGACAGGGGGCCCAATATGGGCTGGTGGGATTAAATGGATATGTGCAAGTGTGCTTATTCTGTCACCAACACGATTTATGCATAAGATACCCTTCCTTGAGACCCTCGCTCGTTTGGACGGCGTAAATTTGCTGAGATATATTGATGGCAGAGAGTTTACTCGATAAAACACAGCTTGATAATCAGGTGGTTCTTTAATCCAGGGATATTGCACAATACAAAGATTCTGGAGTTCAGAAAGACCAAACGATCAACAGGTTCTATAGGTAAGAATTGGTAGTTTTGCAGCTCTATCCAACTGACTGAAAGCAACTGAAACTAAGGAACAGCAGGGGAGGGCCCCAGCTAGTGGGTTGAACTAACAAACATTAAACAGCAGGGGAGGTGAGGAATATACCAAACACGTACGAATAAAATAACTGGCATTAGGGACAGCACACTCCCCGTCTGGTATCTGTAGATACCACTATATAATTATAATTGCATATTATGCGACAACTAGGAATGCACCGAATCCAGGATTCGGTTCGGGATTCGGCCAGGATTCGGCCTTTTTCAGCAGGATTCGGATTCGGCCGAATCCTTCTGCCCGGCCGAACCGAATCCGAACCCTAATTTACATATGCAAATTAGGGGCGGAGAGGGAAATTGAGTGACTTTTTGTCACAAAACAAGGAAGTTAAAAATGTTTTCCCCTTCCCACCCCTAATTTACATATACAAATTAGGGTTCAGATTCGGTTCGGTATTCGGCCGAATCGTTCGCCAAGGATTCGGAGGTTCGGCCGAATCCAAAATAGTGGATTCGGTGCATCCCTAGCGACAACAAAATAATGTCCATATTAAAGATGGCTTATCCTTGGGACCTGAAAGACAAAATGAGAAGAGACACAAAATAAACATTGAACTTAATCTTTTCAAAAGTCTTTCTAAGTGTCCATATCAGCTTTGTTTCTGTCATTGAAGTCATCGGAGATGTTCTAGGGGCAGAAGTAAGACAGTCTCTGTTATTGGCCTGAAGAAGGTCTTCATAACTCCATCTCTGGCAGTCTTTACTTCTACTTTTCGAACCTTTCCATCTTTGCTCGGAACAGCTTTGGTGATCACAGCCATAGGCCACCCAATACGGTTAGTCTGCTGATCTTTTAACAAGTTGATAGCTTCCTTTGGTGTTGACAAGGACTTGAGGCAGTCATCGACGTAAAAATCTCTCTCTATGAACTGTCGAACATCATGACCAAATTCTGCTTCACCCTCCTTGGCTGTCCTTCTCAGGCCATAGGTAGCCACTGCAGGAGATGGGCTGTTTCCGAAGACGTGAACTCTCATTCGATATTCGATCACATCCTCATCAAAATCATTGTTGCGATGCCAAAGAAACCGAAGGTAATTCCTGTGGTCTTCTCGGACGAGGAAGCAGTGGAACATCTGCTGAACATCAGCCATAAATGCAACAAGTTCCTTCCTGAACCGAACTAACACTCCTATGAGACTGTTAGTCAAATTTGGGCCTGTAAGCAGTACGTTGTTTAGAGAGACGCCTTGAATGCTTGAATCAAAGACGACTCTGATCTGACCCGGTTTGCGTGGGTGATAGACTCTTGGATTGCGGAAAGGCAGAGGGGCGCTCCAACTATTGGAATCACCCTTAACAAACTCCTTGTCCATAATTTTGATGAATTCTTTGTCAATGGAAGGAGCTATTTTATTGTCGTTGCAGGTGGTATGAAAGATTGCGCCACTGAAGTTAGGAGATAAGGACTTGTAACAAATGTCCTCTTCTGATCCACATATGATCTGTAGGTTCGTGTTGGGTTTAGGTTTTATCTGATAATGACATGAGCACGATTTCCCAAAGAGCTCACCTCTGTTCTCCATCAGGTTTGTATTGCAGGTATTCACTTTATAGGGTTTTCTAACCCTGTCTAAGCAAACCTCACCAATTAGAACCCAGCCCAACTCAAGCTTCTGGGCATAAGGGGCATCACTTGGTCCACTGGTTTGTTCTTGCACCTTGTGAACTCTTGGTATATCTCTTCCCAAAAGAATTAGAATTTTAGCACTCTCATCTAGGGCAGGCATCTTGTCCGCTATGCCCTTAAGATGCGGTTGATGATGTGCAGCATTTGGAGTGGGGATCTCTTCCCTGTTGTCTGGCAGTTGAGCACATTCAATAAGCGTGGGGAGAGGTTTGTAGTCATCATTGTCAATAGGTGCTATCTGAAATCCACAAGCTGTTCTCCCTGATACACTCATTGGGCCAGCACATGTGCGTAGGGTGTAGGGATGAGCTTCGCTTTGGATGTTGAAGCACTTGAAGAACTTGGGACTTGCTAGTGACCTGTTGCTCTGGTCATCTAAGATAGCGTACATTTTTACGGCCTTTTCTGGATGCCCAACGGGAGCGACCTTGACCAGACATATCTTAGCACAAGATCTTCCGCACAATTCCTTGCCACAGACTTCAGTACACTTGGTGGCCACAGCATTAGTCTGTTCCTCAGCATTCTCCCCGCCGTAATTCCGTGAGGAGTTGTGGAAGTCACCATTGGAAGGAGCCTGCCTTTTGGGCCTTGAATGGTTGGCTGTCACGTGTTTGTCACTGTTACATTCAGAACACGTAATAGCGGCTTTACAGTCCTTGGCAAAATGCTCACTGGACGCACAACACCTATAGCAAATGTTATGATCTTTCAAGAATGTATTTCGCTCCTCAAAGGGCTTTTCTCTGAACACACTACACTTTCTTAGTGGATGTGGTTTGTTGTGAATAGGGCAGGATAGATTAGGATCAAGATCAGTATGTTTCCCCTTCCTTGGTTCTGGAGTGGCTATTGGCTTACTGGAGGAAAACCCGGTCTTCCTGACAGAGACGGTTTTCCTGAGATCCTTGCTCGTCCTGCTATATCCCACGTAGCGGGTTCTGTAGTAAATTGGGTTTGGTCTGGAGATAGGAAACTTGGGTCATTTTTGGCTCTAGCCATTTTCCTGATGAACCCACAGAAAAAGGAAAAGGGAGGAAAGAGAACCTGATGAAGTGTCTTGTACTCTGCGCCTACCATATTCCATTTATCTTTAAGATAATGAGGCAGTTTTTCTGTGATTTCATACAATCCATAAGCAGTGTCCAGGCAGCAGAGCCCTGGAAGATGTGGGTCTGACTTTGCTGTTTCCAATTCAAGGAGAACGTCACTTAGCTCTTGGAGTTTGCGGTTATCTTTGTTGGAAAAGCTTGGAAAGTTGTAGAATCTATTGAGCAAAGTACGTTCAATGACTTCGGGACTGCCATAATCTCGCTCTAGTCTTTCCCACACCTGAATAAGTGCCCTGGCTGGTGCCTCAATGTTAACAGACTTGAGCAACCGAGCTTGTTCTTTTGATTTAGGCCCAAGCCATTTGATAAACAAATCAAGTTCTCCCATAGGTTCGATGTCCAGGTTCTTTATTGCTGCTCTGAACGTGGCTCACCAACTTCTATAGTGCTCTGGACGATCGTCGAATTCTGTGAGTCCAGTGATGAGGAGCTCACGTCGAATCATGTATTTGGCGAATTCAGACATATCAGTCCTTTCCGTTTTTATATGAGCTCTTACTTCTGATACTTCAACCTTAGGAGTTGTGGCAAGCACACACGGTTGTATGGAGGGGGGAAAGGTGCTGCAGATGGGTTTAGTCCGGACAAAGATTTTGTGTTTGGAGAAGATGAAGGCTGCCTTGTATAGGATCCAGGGGTAGGTTTTGTTTCCGCTTCATCTCTAAGGGTGTGTCCTGTAGCATAAGCTGGTTCACTGGACCCTTTAGTTTGGTGGGTGTGCGGGTTGGCTAATTCAGTTGTTTGAGCTTCTCTGGAACAAAACACAAGATCTTCGATTCGATGCCCTGGAGAAATGTATGCACGGTCTACCATTGTAGGAAAGGTCGTTCCTCTGACTTCTTGATCTAAGACAAACCGTAAAGTTCTCATGACTGGGTCTGCTGGGGTTATCAGACAAGGACGATCCACTTCCAGTTCTTCCTCTTCAAAGGCTTGTTCTAGAACATTTAGTTTTGCGATGACTGCTGCTGCCTCTCTTTCCTTCTGGAGGACTTCCAGCTGTGCTTCTGCTTCCACCTTATTGCGAGCTGCTTCTGCTTCAGTGTTTGCTATATGTGCCTTGAGCGCCGCTTCCCTTTTGATGCATTGAGCTTGGACCTTGGCTGCCTCCGCTTCTGCTCTGGCCCTTATTATCTGGCTGCTTAGGGATGATTTCTGTGAAATGGAATGCAGTGATCTAGATGGTCCTTTAGACCTTCTAGAGGAAGTGGAGGCCTTGGATGCATTATCCTGTAACTGTGCAATTCTGGTCTCCAGCCTGGTTGCTGTTTGCAGGAAAGTAATTAGTCTCTGTTGGTCCATGATAGTAAAGGCATTCAGCTCTTGTATTGCTTCTTTCATACGGGCATTGGACAAGAAAGAAGAATATTTCTCTGCAACTCTCTTATAGTTAGAATAAGCAGGGTTTAGTCTTATTAGTGCATCAGTGAGTTGCAGTCTAGTATTGCCTGTCTCATCAGCGACGGTTATGCAGTGATCTGTTTTATTCCATAGGTCAGACAGACCATCATTAATTTCATCCTTTTGTGCCTCATACGATTCTATGCGTTTAACAGATGGTTTGATTCTGCGTTTAGCGGTCAGTTCTGATTCTAGTATGTCAGCTGCTTCAGCAGTAACGGGTATAGATTCCTCTGTTTCTGGTGAGGGATCCATTTCTGACAAATCACTCAGTGAATTAGCAAGATACTATTCAGCAGTCCAATGCAGGCTATAGAGCTGGTAGCTGAACAGTTAAGCTGATTGCAGAGTTAGATATTGGGAAACACACTCTACGCAGGAGAGATCTCTGAGACTAGTCCAGACATGCCTCAGATGTGTGATGCTGGATCTTAGACATGTGCTGCTCTTAATGTCGGTACAGTTCAACACACACTTGTAAAATCCCGGAATACACCAGGTAGCAGGCAGTACTGATCTTCACCATGCACCCAGATATCACAGAATACAACTTGCTAGCAGATCGCCTAATTGCCCGCAATGTATAGACACAAGGCTGCTGGGATAATAAACTTGATAGCAGATTCACGCTGCACAATCCTGAAAATGCTGATTCTTCACTACACGATACAGTTCTCTGGAAGGTTCTGCTGTATTTACAGTTTGTAGTGTAGCAGGCACGTGGCTTGAGGGCTGTTTGAGTTACCTCAGAGTAGATTGTGGGTGGGCTCACAAGTTTCTCCAGAGATTATAATCCGAATGCAGAGATTGGATTATGGATCTTGCTGGATGATACTCAGTTCTTACTATTCTGTCACCAACACAATTTATGCAGAAGATACCCTTCCTTGAGACCCTCGCTCGTTTGGATGGTGTAAATTTGCTGAGATATATTGATGGCAGAGAGTTTACTCGATAAAACACAGCTTGATAATCAGGTGGTTCTTTAATCCAGGGATATTGCACAATACAAAGATTCTGGAGTTCAGAAAGACCAAACGATCAACAGGTTCTATAGGTAAGAACTGGTAGTTTTGCAGCTCTATCCAACTGACTGAAAGCAACTGAAACTAAGGAACAGCAGGGGAGGGCCCCAGCTAGTGGGTTGAACTAACAAACATTAAACAGCAGGGGAGGTGAGGAATATACCAAACACGTACGAATAAAATAACTGGCATTAGGGACAGCACAGTGCTTGCTTAGAGAGTTATGCTCCCATGTGTGCACATGTGGCAGAGGGTATCCCAATACAATTTGCTGGGGATCCTAGGTCAACATGGGGATCAGTTTTGACCCCTAAAGTTTTTAACAAAGTACCTGCACTCATATAATCTTGTCTCCCTCTGGAAGGAGAAACAACCAACCTTTCCAAAACTTCATGGAAACAAGGCTAAGTAATAGGAAGCATTTAAATCACCCCTGAATATTCAGGATAATTTAGATTTGATTTATACAACTATTTATCCAATGCTTACTAAGTATGCCGCTAGTGATCTGGTCAAAAGAGGAAAGAAATAATCATAGCCATTATTTTACTCATTAAATGTTTCCTTGACTGTTATCTGGTCATAAGAGGAAAGAAATAATCATAGCCATTATTTTACTCATTAAATGTGTCCTTGACTGTTACATTGCAAAGTGATTAAGCAAGGACAGAACCCAATTATCTGCAAGTTTAGAAAATGCAGTGGTGCTATTGCACGGCTGCTTTGCCAACATACGCAACATTTCAATTTTAAAAAGGAATGAGAATGATTTGGAAACTAAATTGCTCAATTCTAGCACTAACCTCTCAACCTCTATTTGAACATAACTGGCTTAATGTATGGAGTCTGAAGATTATAAAAAAAATGGTAGTTAATTGCATTCTTGCACAGTGCAACATTTCTCACAGTGTCTTGGCAGCTAGTTGTGTTCTTCAATAAAATGTCCAAGGAAATATGTTGTATATTTAGGATGTAGCCTCTTGGCAAACCTTGCATTGAATCTTTCATCTCAGATAAGACATTGACTTCCTCTTTGTAATAAAACATGAGATAAAGGCGCAACAAATTCATTATGTTTTAGAATTACAATGGATCTTACATTTCAAATTGGTTTTAAAGAAGTATAGTAAATAAATCTAGCAGTGATCATACTCTATATGAGATGTCAGATTTGCTGGGCTTGTTAAGTCTTTTAGGACAGGGATGGGATTCAGTCTATTAGGACAGGGATGGGATTCAGGAACACTCTTGTCATTGTTGCTTGGCATCTATCCTCTAATCTATTGATCATAATTGATGTGATAAGTGTCAATCCTGCTTTACGTATGGAATGGGATGGGATGGTTGGGTGACAATATATAGAAAAATGTAAATACTTACAGTAAGCAGCTTTTAGCTCTTTGCTTAAATTGGTGATACAATTATTTCATGAAAACCTAAAATGAAAAATAAAAAAAGAAACCGTTAAAATACATTATTTAGCTTTTTTTCTTTCATCTTGTAGTCTATTTTCCAAATTTATTGTATGGTCTTATAAAACATACTTGAATACATACATGTACATGGTAAAATATGAAGGGGCCTAAAATCAAGAGTCAAGAGTGAATTTATTGTCATTTCATCCATATACGTTTTGTACAGTACACAGTGAAACAAAACAATGTTCCTCTAGGACATTGGTGCTACACACAACATAGAAGTACCGGACAACAGACAAAGTTGCAAAGAGTGCAAATGCAAAAATATGCAACTTCTGCAAGACAGGACAGCATAGTGCAGGGACAGGACAAGACAGTGCACACTCAGCAGATGTAATAGAAGAGAGACACCTATGATCTTCTCTGCTGTCTTCACTATACTTTGTAGGGTCTTGCGCTCCATGACAGTGCAGTTCCCAGCCCAGACAATGATACAGCTGCTCAGGATGCTCTTGATAGTCCCTCTGTAGAAGGTTTTGAGTATGGATGGTGGAAGATGGGATTTCCTCAGCTTGCGCAGGATGTAGAGGCGCTGTTGGGCTTTCTTGGCTAAGTAGCTGGTGTTGTGGGACCAGGTGAGGTTCTCCGCCAGGTGGACACCAAGGAATTTGGTGCTTTTGACGATCTCCACATTGCAGCCGTCGATGTACAGTGGCAGGTGGTCACTCCTAGTCTTCCTAAAGTCAACAACCATCTCCTTTGTTTTGTGAACATTGAGAGACAGGTTGATGGCTCTGCACCAGTCTGTTAATCCCTGCACCTCTTCTCTGTATGGTGAATTGTCATTATTGCTGATGAGACCCATCATGGTTGTGTCATCAGTGAACTTTATGATGTGATTTGTTCGGGGCGTGGCTGCACAGTCATGCATCAGCAGAGCGAACAGTAGAGGACTAAGCAAACAGCCTTGAGGGGCTCCTGGGCTCAGTGTGGTGGTTCTGTCAGGAAGTCCAGAACGCAGCTGCAGAGGGAGGTGTTCAGTCCAAGCATGCCCAGCTTTTAAAAAAAGTAACACAGTAAGTTAGGTTGAAAAAAGACACACGTCCATCAAGTTCAACCTTTTTTTTTTTTTATCTGCCTAACTGCTAGTGGATCCAGAGGAAGGCAAAAAATCCATCTGAAGACTCACCAATTTGCCTCAGAGGGGAAAAAATTCCTTCCTAACTCCAAAATGGCAATCGAACTAGTCCATGGATCAACTTGTACTATGAGCGATCTCCCATAACCCTGTATTCCCTCACTTCATCCAACCCCTTCTTAAAGCTATCTAATCTATCAGCCTGTACAACTGATTCAGGGAGAGAATTCCACATCTTCACAGCTCTCATCGTAAAAAACCCCTTCCGAATATTTAGGCGGAACATCTTTTCTTCTAATCTGAATGGGTGACCTCGTGTCAGCTGGAAAGACCTACTGGTAAATAAAGCATAAGCGAGATTATTATATGATCCCCTTATATATTTATAGCTTGCTACAGCCAAGTTTATCATCTACAAGGACTCCAAGGTCCTTTTCCATAATGGATTTGCCTAATGCAGTCCCATTAAGGGTATAAGTGGCTTGGATATTTTTACATCCCAGGTGCATGACTTTACATTTATCAACATTGAATCTCATTTGCCACTTAGCTGCCCAGATTGCCAGTTCATCAAGATCAGGTTGCAAGTATGCCACATCCTAGATGGAATTAATCGGGCTGGATAGTTTTGTGTCATCTGCAAACACTGATACATTACTTACAACACCCTCCCCTAAGTCATTAATGAACAAGTTAAATAAAAGTGGACCTAATACCGAGCCATCAAGAGCACCTTCCCCCGCTTACTGGACCCACTACAATTTGCATATCGGCTAAACAGGTCAACTGAGGATGACATATCTTCTGCTCTCCACCTCTCACTAACTCATCTGGACAAGAAAGACAGTTATGTGAGAATGCTGTTTGTAGACTTTAGCTCAGCATTCAATACCATCATCTCTCAAAAGCTGGTGGGAAACTAAGCGAGCTGGGATTGAGTACCTCTCTGTGCAATGGGATCTTGGACTTTCTGTTGGAGAGGCCTCAGTCTGTTCGTTTCGGCAACAATGTTTCCAGCACCATCAGATTGAGCACAGGAGCTCGGATGTGTTCTCAGCCAGTTGTTGTACACATTACCGACACATGACTGCATAGTAGAGAAAGGTGAAAAAGCAGAAAGGCAACACTCAGAAGTTAATGAGCTAATCTTTTCATTCTATACATTTTTTTTTTTGCAAAAGACTTTACTTAGACCTCATATTTGTTACGAGTTAAGATGCCCTGTTCATCTATGTACATATTGGTTGGTGTGCGGTGGCAACTAGTGGGTGAATTGTGTGTAGAGTTGGCCCCTTGGGTGAAATTTTCTAGTAGCTCCAGGAGCACCAATCCGACACAGGCTCTTAAAGACCCTAGACCTATGGCAAATGTTGAACATTTATGTACCTCTCATGCTCAAGGTACAAAACTAGGAATTTTGAAAATAGAATATGATAGGAATCTAAAGAACTGCTGGAATAAATTTTTTCAACATATAAAAAGATAAATGTAACCAGACTCCTGACTTTTGTTAAAATGAAGAACCACGAATTACGCCAGCAGATACATATCATGATTACAACCAATTGGCAGGCTCAGAAGCTGTTAATTTTTGTATATAGCTTTATGATGTTTATTTATTGAGCTTCTGGCTGAGCATTAAAACATTTCAAAACAACATTCTCTCACTAATACATGCTCAAGCCTTGGGCGTTTTAGTGCATAATGTCTTTTTAGACGAGATTTTGTTAACGACCTTCAGCTATGAAGTAATAAGCTCTCTCCTCAATTGTATTAATGGCCATGCTTAGCGACAAATGTCATGAATCATTGCAACTCTACTAATGACTAACAAATTGCTTATGTGAAGTATCCAGAGTCCCAAAATGCATTTTTTGCTCATGTCTTGCATCAATGTGGATGACATCAATACAAATGCAAAAAAAAAATAATATTTTAAGGGAAAAACACCAATACATTGTTTGGTTCTTTCATCAGTTCTGTCCCAATTGTCATCAAAGTTTTACAGTAGGTTAAAATCTATAACTGTGTTTGTGTAACAACTTACCCTGGTGGTCTAGTGGTGCGGCAGGGACGCTCCGTTCCTTCCTCTATGCCAGTGTCTTAGGGCGCGTATTCTTCTCTTTTGTAGGCACATGCGCACTGACGTGTTGATGCTAGCGCGCAACGGCGCTAAGTTCAAAAGTATTTAAAGTGCCAAAACACATTTTCTCACTGCCCGTTATAGGATCATTCCTTGTGAGTTCCTGGTGCTCTGTACTTGTATTCCTGCTTGTTATCTGATATTGATTCCTGTTTTTGACCCCTGCCTGTCTGACTAATCTGACTTCTGGTATCCTGACCCCTGCCTGGTAATTCGACTATTCTACTCTCTGTAATCCGACCTGTGCCTGTCTTGTCTCCTCTCGATTGATTTCCCGGCTTTGACCCTTGCTTGTCTGACTTCGTTTGAATTCCGCCTGCACCGACCCGGCCTGATTTGACTCTGCTATCTGTCTACGCCTTGTACTGTGACCTTCTGCCCAAAAGACTTTGCTTTACCATTGTGCCCCTATGCTCATCCAGAACCCCTCGCTTGGCACCTCTTTTAATAAGACCTGGCGGCATCCGATTAGCAGAGGGCTCCTCCTGAGGTGAAAGGCGGCTGTTAAAGGCAGAAGCAAGAGCCGAGAACAGGGTGCTTAGAATTGGTTCAGGATCTAGGGTGCTGTCCGTGACAGTTTGTTGAAAGTACAAACAGCAACATCATCATGATGTTTTAGGCCAAGCCCCTGTATGCCTCGGCTAATGTGAAGGTAAGTCTCAGGCTGGATGCCTACCATCGAACAGCCGTGGACTTGGCAAATGACTAATCAACCCAATGCCCTACTCCCTAAACAGATTAACAGAGTGGAATGGGGGGCTTAAAGCACCTCCCAACACTGCCTGTACATACATTCCCTGGTGTTCCATAGTAACTCTCTAAATTAAACATGCTCCCCTCCCCCGTACCCTCACAAATACAGCTGGCCATAGACTTGCAGATTTTAGTCTCCTATCCAATAAATGATCTTACCATGCAATCTTCCGACCTGCAACTAACCGCAGTATAGGTGCAACAGGTCAAATCTTTATTTGTTTAAAAGACCATTAAACAATGGACCCTGCAGTGCATAATTTACACTGCATTGTTTAATGGTCTTTTAAACAAATATAGATTTGACCTGTTGCACCTATACTGCGGTTGATCCATGGCTGTGAGTGGAAAATAAACCACAAGGAAGCACTTATGTCGAGTGTGAATGGCTGGGAACCCGCAAGTATAACGGGAGTTAAAGGTGAGGAACTCCTTGCACAAATACCAGAGAAATAAAAAAAACTAATCAGACAATGTTCTGGCAGTAACAGCAATCATATGAAAATTATGTCTGACAAATAGTAGTGACAGTCACCCATTGTTATCATCAGATAGGCACTACTTGCAGAGATATTGCTAGCCAACAGAAATCTTCTAATATGTCCTATCGACTAATTGACTGATCACCATGGTATGAAAAATATTGGGACCATCCAAACATGGTCCAAAAATCATGCAAAACTAATATTCGTGAAACTTTATCTTTCCGTCTATGGAGTGTTTTATTCTGTCCTCCCCAGTCTTCCTAAACTGATCAAGGCACTCCTGGCTTATGCATTGGCATTCTGACAATACCATTACAAATGACTGAACTGCAGGAAGTAAGGTTTTACTCAGACAAGCACAAGTTTAGAGCAATGTCAAAAATTTTCTGCAGTTTGTAGCAAGCCGGGAATGAAAATTCAGCAACATCTGACAAGATGCACAATTGTCTTTACATAAAGTGAAAATATATTGTTTTTGCCAAGGACATTAGCATGCTAGAAAAACATCTTCCTTTCCTGATCTGTCCTTGTGTTCCCTCTAAAAGTCAAAAAAGCTTTAACAAATTGATATATTCATCAAAATGTGTTCAACCACTTTGAGGTACAAAACAATTTCATAATGGGTAATAGTGTCCAGCTTTGCAACCATAACACATCAAAATCCTTGATCCCCGATGAGTAGCGCACGTGGAAAGGTTTCCGTAAAATTCTATTATTTCTACTGTTCTTTACAACTTAAAATTTCTGACTAATGAAAAAATGGCCTCTAACTGTAGCAAAATACTAAAAATCATATAATACATCTGGTTGTTCTAGTGCAGGCCTGCAAACCTAAGTCATGGGGTAGTTCTTTTCAGAACACTGTAACATTTCCTTTTGGTTCTCTTCTACTCTTCTTTTTTCAACACATTGCTTTTATTTTCTCTGAGGGTAGTCTGACATTAAGGTGGAAAAAAGTCAATATCCATGGGAATCAAATCCATTTATGAAAAGAAATCATTTGACCAGGTTGTTTGTAGAGCATATATCTTTTGCCAATGTGTCATACTGTCCTGACAGGATGTTCTCCAGAGAAATGTCTGAAGCTCAGTATACAGACTTTTTGCTTTCAATCAATGTTCATGCTGCATAATACAAACGGCTAAATATCTAGGTTAAATGATAAATTCATATAGAAAAAAGCTAACAAAGCTTTTTTTGGATGTAGATCATAATGGAAATTCAGGACTAAAAGTAGACCTCGCATTAGTAAAGTATGGACACTCCTGAACTAGGTACTTTTTGTTTGCTATGACAATTGAAACAGAAGAGGACCTGAAAATGAGATAAAGTGAATTGAAAACAGAATGAATTAAAACCCAGCGAAAGCAATCTTCTTTGGACCCTTTGGGTCTTGTGGAACACTAGAGACTATTGGAGCTGTCAAATACTGGTAGGGTTGATTGATTATTGAAAAAAGACATATTTGTGTCCTACTGCTGAATGATAATAATCCACATTTGCATGTTTATCAATACCCAAGCAGGATCTGTAAAACTAGTTTACACCAAAATAAATTGTCTTGTTTTAACTTTGTACTAAAACATGAGTACAGGCATATTATTAGACCATGCAATTTTATCTGAGGTGCAGTGCACCTCCCTGGGAATTTATTGATTTTCACTCCATACACTGAACTTCGCTACTTGACCACAGACAGGATTTTGATAATGCTGCAAAAACACATAAAACAGCCAAAGCTTTTAATAACTAATAATAATGTTAAAAAAGGCTCTACCAAAGCTATCAACATTTCTAAGCAGTGCTTTGGTCTGATTTGTCTGTAATACATGTGATAATCATGTGATAAAATAAATATCTGATTTTACAGCAACATTGTGATAGAAAAAAAAAAGTTATTAAGAATTCCACATTACAAAGATGTCTAGAGAAAAATGTCGCCAATTCTGGATGGCTCAGACGTGGTTATATTATATTGGTTAATGATGCTTGTAACTAAACACATTTTACCTTGAAGAAAACAAGTCATTTTTCTTTATCGGCACACTGTATGAGACAGTTTACAATACAAGAAAAACAGGAGCAGGAAAATTCATTAAACTATTCTTCACAGGATCCACATATATCATAACCATAGGCCATGAGCTTTTACAAAAACATTAAGGTATAAAAAAATATAATTAGGGGAAAAAAGTTTTGAAAATATGGCAATTATCAACATAACTGTCTAGAAACTAGACTGGCTATATATATATCTGTTTTGTATATGTGGCATTACAGAACTAGAGGCATTCAGCAGCTTAAAGGGGTGGTTCACTTTTAAGTTAACTTTAGTATGTTATAGAATGGAGAGTTATAAGCACCTTTCCAATTGGTCTTAATTTATTTTTTTATAGTGTTTTTAATTTTTTGCCTTGCTCTTCTGACTCTTTCTAGCTTTTAAAAAACATATGCTCTGTAAGGCTACACATTTATTTTTATTGCTGCTTTTTATTACTCATCTTTCTATTCAGAACCTCCCCTATTCATATTCCAGTTTCATATTCAAGTGCATGATTGCTAGGTCAATTTGGACCCTAGCAACCAGACTGCAGAAATTGCAAACTGGAGAGCTGCTGAATAAAATTCTCAACAACCACGAATAATGAAAACCAGCTGCATATTGTCTCGGAAGATCACCCTCTACATCATAGTTAACTAAAAGTAGAAAAATTCCTTTAAAGGCTTTATAATCTGAACAGGAAGTAATTTTGTTCCCCATATGTTTTCTTTTGCCAGAAAAAAATTGTGAATATTTTTTTTTTACAACAATATTGGGGAAGGGTTAACAGAAAAGAAGGGTGGTGGAGGGATTGGGGATCACACATATATTAATTACAGTTCTTCATACAAAACCATTGCATTATTAACATAGAAGCAACATAGATCTGTACTGACAATTAGGAGGTAAGCACTTGGGGAGAGGGGGAACGTTTTTTTTTGTCTCAATATAAATGGTATAATTTCTGTGGGTACGTATAATTTATGTAATGTCCTGGTATATAGATTATATGAACCATTATCAAAAACCATTGTATTTCAGGTGGAGCCAGAACTTTGTAATATACTAATACCTAGGGAAAAATTAGTTTTATGTACAATCCCAGGGTCCCATATAATTCTTAATTTCTAGAAGAAACTTAATGTCAAAATATCTTTGCTATTTGGCTTTTTTTCTCATTTTGAAAAAACAGACAAAATGCACGAGTATATTCTGAAACCTCAAATGGTCAGAATTTATTAAAGGAAAAGGTTGTGTAAGGGATCAGACAAGCCTTTCCCCTGTTTCTCTGTATGCAACATTGTCTAGCCTGGTTACAGGCTGGAGAGCAATCAAATTGTCTGGGAGCTCCAGTGCATTTGTGGGTGAGGAGGACACAGGAGAGTGTCTTTCTTTTCAGCCAAATGCACTGGGTTATAATGGAGCCCCTGCTGCAGCAGCCAGTCAGAGCTGCAGTAATAAGTGATGGACGAATCTGACCCGTTTTGCAAAAAAAGTCTATACTGCTAATTTTTTTTTGCAGTTCAACAATTTTTTTCACCCATTGGAGTCTATGGGCATCATATTTGAGGCGAAACACTGTGAGAAATTTCGCTCATCATTAGCAGTAATAAGTGAGACTGCATTTGTGCTCAGTTGGGACAACTTTGAGCTTCAGCATAAAGGAAAAGGTTACCCTGCGTTCAGTTCAGCTGTTGGATGCCTCTTGCAACTTTTGTGTGTTCCCAGTTGTGAGGACAGCTGTTTCTTGTGAGCCTGCCACATGGGAGCTACAGCCTATATCCTAAAGGAGAGGTACATTGGGCAGGTAGCGCTAACTGAGGAATAAGAGCACTGGGGAAAAGGGACATTTCATATGATGAACTGTGTTGTCCACCCAGAGTGGAATGACAAACTGTGCTAGGTGCTAGACAGACCCACGTTTCCCCAGTGTGGGAATATTATTGCACTACACTTGTTAATTCATTTTTTCCTTATTCTTTATATACAGTTCATATTTATTTACTGCAACTGTGTGGAATTCCCCTGAAGCTTGATCCTCAGTGTGCATTAGGTGGAGGCACTGCACTGTAAATCCCAGTCCCCAATATATTTTCTGCAAAGAGAATTCAGGTCCTTGTATTGCAAAGTGTTAATTGCTATTTAAGCGAGTTGGGTCTGATTCTACAAAATGTGTGTTAAGAAAAGGGTTGCAGTTGTATTGAAGTCAATGGGAATATTCTCTAACAACTTCATGCATTTAGCCACTTTATTAAAACATTTGAGATTTTCAGTCTCATTGAAAACGAATGGGAGAATGAGTTTCTTGCTGGCATTCAACTTTTTCCGTGAAAAACTTGCACAGGAATATGTTGAAGCATTTTTAGCTAGCTTGAGAATTCTCTTTTAATAATAAAACATACAAAACTACACAGTTGTTGTTGACTAAGCTGTTGTTGTAGAGATTCTGGTAGTTACTGGGTTTTTTTGCAAAAGGTTAAAATAAATTGCACCTTGTATGGTCAACATAAAAATAATTTTGGCAGCAAAGGGGAGTTTAAAGTCCCCCCCCCCCAAATACTAAGGGGCATATGTATCAAAAGATGAAATAGAACTCACCACACCAAAAGGGCCATTTTATCTATCTATTTGAAATGGGATTTTTAATGGGATTTTTGTGGCATATTTATTGAAGGCTGAGCTCGCACTTTCACCCTTTTGATGAATAAGCTTCTAAAAATCCTATAAATAGGACTATTTTTTCCAAAAAATCATTTAAACATTAAATAAACCCAATAAGGATTAATTATATCTTAGTTCGTATCAGGTACAAGGTACAGTTTTATTATTACAGAGAAAAGGGAAATCCTTTTTTAAAATGTGAATTGATGAAAATGGACTCTATGGAAGTTGGCCTTCCGGTAATTTGTAGCTTTCTAGATAACTGGTTTTCAGAGAACGGATCCCATTCATTTACAAGTAAATTGATTGTAGCAAAACTATAGCTAGTCAAATTTTTTTACAAAAAATATTAAGTGATGAGCATTTCCTTAACAGGGGCAGTTTTTTGAGAAACTCCTATGCACACAAAGAAAGACAATAACAGATTTTCTAATGTGATCATATAATGTATTGCTCCATTTTTGCAGGGACCTGATTTGACACAAAATATAAGACGGACAAAGAATTAGCATTTTTATTATTATTTGAATTGTGAGGAACAAAGGTAGGAAATTGAAAATTGTCTAAATGTAATCTTGAATTAATTAGGCCTGGGTACATTTGTTTAATCCCAAAGATGTGTGAGTCCTTTACTGTTGCCACCTGTCTGGCTTTGACCCAGACAGCCTGGTTTTTTGAAGGGCTGTCCGGGTCAAAACTGCCTGCCCGATTTTCCAAATTAGGAAAACTGGGTAGGATTTCTCATGATAGAAGCGATCGCAGAAACACAGCCCACCCCTGACATAATTATTTCTTCCCCATCGAGTCACATTTATGTCACGGCTTCACCACTGCTCCGCCCCATTATGTCACGGCTTCACCCCTGCCCGGAATTAGACAGTCTAAAGGTGGCAACCCTAGACCTATCTAATATAAGTAATTCTAAAACTAGACTCCTTACACTCACAGGTTTCTGTATTTGAATATGCATTAATTAACACATTTTATCTCAGTTGTATTGTTGCTGTCATGGGGTATGTGCTCAGAGTTCTTTTATCATCTTGTCCCTTGTAGTTAATTTACAAGTCAATACACACTAGTGCTATGTTCAACTCCACATACATTCCTGCATGTAGGGAAACAGGAGGGCTTGAGTATTCACTTGGTTAATAGGAGCATTCAGCCAGCACAACAGCTTCAATCTCAAGCAACAAAGAACATCCACCATGTGTATTTTAGTAACAGCAGGTTGTTACAGGAAAGGAATTGTGCCATTGGTATTGCCTGCAGCATCATGTAAGCTAAAGCAGCAAGAAAAATGCAGCCGCTTCTGGGTTTGTGTGTGTAAATCAGGATTACTGGAATGATGAAAAATGAACAACACAATAGTTAAGGCATTCTGGAAAAACAAAAGGAAATCCTCCAGCACAAATAATTGAATTTTTATGTTTTTTACTTTATTTGATTATGATGTTTAGAATGTTATTGTGGTGATAGGGGAAATGGAAATAGACTTACATTAACAATAAAAGCAAACAAAAACAAATTCTTATTATCTCATCTGTGTGCCTGGCTGTTTCTCTCCCTCTTTCTCTACATGTACATTTATACTGTGTATATAATACTTTCCTAAATAGCACACAAAACTAGAAAACTTGGAACTTGGAAAACAAGAAAAAACTGGTACACTATGGGGCAAATTCACTAACATTCGTAGTTTCGCCAGGCGCAACTTCGCCGCGCTTCGCCGCACTTCGCCAGGCGTAGTTTCGCCAGCGCTCCGCAAATTCACTAAAATCCGAAGTTGCGCACAGGGGTAGCGTAAGATTGTGAAGTTGCGCTAGCGTTGATTCGCTAAGTGAAGCGAAGTTACGCTAGCGAAGGCTAATTTGCATACGGCGCCAAATTCAAATTTCAATGGAGGAATACGTATCAGCACTACAAATGGCTAGAAAACATCAAATAAAAATTTTATTTTGCCCTACACATGTGCCCACTGTCTAGGTAAGTTGCCATGAGTCAGGAAATGTAGGGGGGAAGGAGGGGAGCCCCAAAATTTTTTTCAATCTTTTTCAGCCTATCACCCATAATGTAGAAAACATGCCAGCGTTTTTTGGGACTTAGAAAATTTTTTGACTTTTTTTGAAGCAATCCCTATCTACTCTATTGCGCTTCGCCTGGTCTGAGGTGGCGAAGGAAGTCTAGCATAAAAGCTAGCGTTCAGTACACTGCGTGCCTTAGTGAATTTGCGTAGTTACGTCGCTAGTGAAACTACACCAGGTGTAAGGGTGCGAAGTAACACTAGTGAAACGACGCCAGCGTTCGTTAGTGAATTTGCACAGTAACGAAAATGCCAAACGCTAGCATTTGGCGCTTCGGCGCTTAGTGAATTTGCCCCTATATCCTTATAAATGCTACTTATTGATATCTCTTAAATTGCAAGCTCTTTTAGGCACTGCCCTCTTTAGCCTATTGTATTTTTGTGTAATCTATATTTTAGTTTTATGCACTTGTTAAGGGACCCGGAGGCTTAGGTAAGTTTTACTCAGGCAGTTTTGCCTGTATTTGGACACATAAGTGGACCGTTGATTCACCCAGGCAGCTAGGTCTCTTTTCCTGGGTCCATTATAGTTCAAGTTTTTCCCAGTAGGTTGCAGTGTTTAAAAGGGAGAGTACACGTGTTTAGGGCCAGGTCTGGACTGAGAATTAAAATAGGCCATGGTATTTCAGGTACATAGAGGCCCACTTAGCACACACAGAGCCCCAAACAGCCCCCACCAGACCACTAAATAGTGACTTTCTATGGCACTTTATAGCAGCCCCTCTGGCATTTGCCAGAACCCACAAATTGCCAGTCCGGGCCTGCTCAGGGCTCTCTCTTCCTAGATCCCACCTTGTGGGGAGTGGATACAGGAGAGGGTCAGGCCCTGGCTAGGGAAACTTTATTTTGCAGCAGAAGTTTGTGTAATAATAGCTCTAGAAGTGAAAGTTAGAGGCAGTATTTAGTGAGCAGCTTTCTGGCTCCAAAAAGGAAAGTAGTTGGGGTTAGGACCCTTGCGGGGATCATGCCGCCAGACAGGGACACAAGTGGGCAAGCACAGGAGCAGGGAAAGTGCCAAGAAGCAAGATACCCCGTGGGATCACTAGTGCTGGAGAAAATCACCAAGACAGGTTGCACTACTCCCTATGAGGGATCTACTGGCAACATCAGAAAGTGTGAAGCTTTTCCACTGTGTGCTGTGATTGTATTTGGAGAGCTATACTGCGTGACTGCTGTGAGCCATATAACTAGGGATGTAGCGAACGTCGGAAAAAAAGTTCGCGAACATATTCGCGAACTTGCGCAAAAATGCGAGCGGTTCGCGAACGGTTCGCGAACCCCATAGACTTCAATGGGAAGGCGAACTTTAACATCTAAAAAAGACATTTCTGGCCAGAAAAATGATTTTAAAGTTGTTTAAAGGGTGCAACGACCTGGACAGTGGCATGCCAGAGGGGGATCAAGGGCAAAAATGTATCTGAAAAATCTGCCTGTGTGTGCTTGGAAGAGATAGTGTAGGGGGAGAGCTGTTAGTGATTTCAGGGACAGATGATAGTAAGTTTGCTGGCTAGTAATCTGCTTGATACTGCTCTGTATTGGAGGGACAGAAGTCTGCAGGGATTTGAGGGACATTTTAGCTTAGGTAGCTTTGCTGGCTAGTAATCTACTGTTCTCTTTAAACAACTGCCATACGTTGACCTTGTAGGCATTGTTTGCCCAGTTTTTTTGGACACAGCCACTGAAGCACAGTTGCCAGAAAAAATATGCCATATAAATGCTGAAAATAGTCATTTTTCGCCATACGTTGACCTTGTAGACATTGTTTGCCCAGTTTTTTTTGGACGCAGCCACTGAAGCACAGTTGCCAGAAAAAATATGCCATATAAATGCTGAAAATAGTCATTTTTCGCCATACGTTGACCTTGTAGACATTGTTTGCCCAGTTTTTTTTGGACGCAGCCACTGAAGCACAGTTGCCAGAAAAAATATGCCATATAAATGCTGAAAATAGTAATTTTTCGCCATACGTTGACCTTGTAGACATTGTTTGCCCAGTTTTTTTGGACGCAGCCACTGAAGCACAGTTGCCAGAAAAAATATGCCATATAAATGCTGAAAATAGTCATTTTTTGCCATATACGTTGAGTCAACGTATGGCAAAAAATGACTATTTTCAGCATTTATGTGGCATATTTTTTCTGGCCTCTGTGCTTCAGTGGCTGCGGCCAAAAAAACTGGGCAAACAATGCCTACAAGGTCAACGTCGTTGACCTTGTAGGCATTGTTTGCCCAGTTTTTTTGGCCGCAGCCACTGAAGCACAGAGGCCAGAAAAAATATGCCATATAAATGCTGAAAATAGTCATTTTTTTGGTCGCAGCCACTGAAGCACAGTTGCCAGAAAAATTATGCCATATAAATGCTGAAAATATAAATTTTTTTGGTTGCAGCCACTGAAGCACAGAGGCCAGAAAAATTATGCCATATAAATGGAGAAAATATGCATTTTTTTGGTTGCAGCCACTGAAGCACAGAGGCTAGAAAAATTATGCCATATAAATGGAGAAAATATGCATTTTTTTGGTTGCAGCCACTGAAGCACAGAGGCTAGAAAAATTATGCCATATAAATGGACAAAATATGCATTTTTTTGGTTGCAGCCACTGAAGCACAGAGGCCAGAACAATTATGCCATATAAATGCAGAAAATATGCATTTTTTTGGTTGCAGCCACTGAAGCACAGAGGCTAGAAAAATTATGCCATATAAATGGACAAAATATGCATTTTTTTGGTTGCAGCCACTGAAGCACAGAGGCCAGAAAAATTATGCCATATAAATGCAGAAAATATGCATTTTTTTGGTTGCAGCCACTGAAGCACAGAGGCCAGAAAAATTATGCCATATAAATGCAGAAAATATGCATTTTTTTGGACGCAGCCACTGAAGCACAGTTGCCAGAAAAAATATGCCATATAAATGCTGAAAATAGTAATTTTTCGCCATACGTTGACCTTGTAGACATTGTTTGCCCCGTTTTTTTGGACGCAGCCACTGAAGCACAGAGGCCAGAAAAAATTAAACCAGTAGGGTTTGCACCCTAGTTTGTAACGGTGGCGGAGGGAGGAGGACGCTAAAGGACAGCTGTGTGTGGAGTCATGAGGCTTGAAGAGAAGGACAGCTGCATAGAAGTCAGAACAAGTCTTCCGGCGTGCAGTAACCCTCCGAGATCCACCCCTCATTCATTTTAATAAAGGTCAGGTAATCGACACTTTTGTGACCTAGGCGAGTTCTCTTCTCAGTTACAATCCCTCCTGCTGCACTGAAGGTCCTTTCTGAGAGCACACTTGAGGCTGGGCAAGACAAGAGGTTCATGGCAAATTGTGACAGCTCTGGCCACAGATCAAGCCTGCGCACCCAGTAGTCCAGGGGTTCATCGCTCCTCAGAGTGTCGATATCTGCAGTTAATGCCAGGTAGTCCGCTACCTGCCGGTCGAGGCGTTCTTTGAGGGTGGATCCAGAAGGGTTGTGGCGCTGCCTTGGACAGAAAAACATTTGCATGTCTGATGTTACAGACCGGCCAAAGGGCTTTGTCCTTGCAGGTGTGCTCGTGGCAGGATTACTGGCACCTCTGCCCCTGGAATGTTGATGAGTTCCTGAAGTGACATCACCCTTAAAAGCATTGTACAACATGTTTTGCAGGCTGGTTTGTAAATGCCGCATCTTTTCGGACTTGTGGTATGTTGGTAACATTTCTGCCACTTTATGCTTGTACCGAGGGTCTAGTAGCGTTGCGACCCAGTACAGGTCCTTCTCCTTAAGCCTCTTGATACGGGGGTCCTTCAACAGGCATGACAGCATGAAAGACCCCATTCTCACAAGGTTGGATGCAGAGCTATCCATCTCCGCTTCCTCATTATCAAGGACTGCATCATCCACGGTCTCCTCCCCCCAGCCACGTACAAGACCAGGGGTCCCCAAAAGGTCACCACTAGCCCCCTGGGAAGCCTGCTCCTGTTGGTCCTCCTCCTCCTCCTCCACAAAGCCACCTTCCTCCTCTGACTCCACTTCTGGCACCTCTCCCTGCATTGCAGCAGGTGCCTGGGTTCGTTCTGGTGATTCCGACCATAAATCGTGCGCTTCCAGCTCCTCGTCACGCTGGTCTACAGCCTCATCTGTCACTCGTCGCACGGCACGCTCCAGGAAGAAAGCGAAGGGTATTAGGTCGCTGATGGTGCCTTCGGTGCGACTGACCATATTTGTCACCTCTTCAAAAGGTCGCATGAGCCTGCAGGCATCGCGCATAAGCACCCAGTAACGGGGGAAAAAAATCCCCAGCTCTGCAGATCCAGTCCTACCACCCAGTTCAAAAAGGTACTCGTTGACGGCCCTTTGTTGTTGCAGCAGACGTTCCAACATAAGGAGCGTTGAATTCCAGCGAGTCTGGCTGTCAGAAATCAAACGCCTGACTGGCATGTTGTAGCGCTGCTGAATGTCAGCAAGGCGTGCCATGGCTGTGTAGGAACGTCTGAAATGGGCCGACACCTTTCTGGACTGGGTGAGAACGTCCTGGAATCCTGGGTACTTGGAGACAAAACGTTGGACTATTAAATTTAACACATGTGCCATGCAGGGCACATGTGTTAAATTTCCCAGTCTCAACGCTGCCAACAGATTGCTTCCATTGTCACACACCACTTTTCCGATCTGCAGTTGGTGTGGGGTCAGCCACCGATCGGCCTGTGACTGCAGAGATGACAGGAGTACAGATCCGGTATGGTTTTTGCTTTCCAGGCACGTCATCCCCAAGACAGCGTGACAACGGCGTACCTGGCACGTCGAATAGCCTAGGGGGAGCTGGGGGTGCACAGGTGTGGAGGAGGAGAAGGAGGACCCAGCAGCAGAGTAAGAAGAAGAAGAGGAAGAAGACGAGGTAGAGAGCGATGGAGGAGTAGAGGTGGTGGCAGAACCGCGTGCAATCCGTGGCGGTGACACCAACTCCACTGTTGTTGTTGTTGTTGAGCTACCCATTCCCTGCTTCCCATTGCCAGCCATTACCAAGTTCACCCAGTGGGCAGTGTAGGTGACATACCTGCCCTGACCATGCTTGGAGGACCATGCGTCAGTAGTCATATGGACCTTTGGCCCAACACTAAGTGACAGAGATGCGGTAACTTGGCTCTGCACATGTTGGTACAGGTGTGGTATTCCCTTTTTAGAAAAAAAATTGCGGCTGGGTACCTTCCACTGCGGTGTCCCAATTGCTACAAATTTGCGGAAGGCCTCAGAGTCCACCAGCTGGTATGGTAAAAGCTGGCGGGCTAAGAGTGCAGACAAGCCAGCTGTCAGACGCCGGGCAAGGGGGTGACAGTCAGACATTGGCTTCTTACGCTCAAACATGGCCTTCACAGAAACTTGGCTGGTGGCAGATGACTGGGAATGGGAACAGGTGGTCAAGGTGGAAGGCGGAGTGGAGGGTGGTTCAGATGGGTCAAGGAGAGCAGAGGTAGAGCAGTAAGATGCTGGACCAGAAGGAGTGTGGCTTTTAGTTTGCCTGTTGCCTTTGAGGTGTTGCTCCCAAAGTGCTTTGTGCTTGCCGCTCATGTGCCTTCGCATAGAAGTTGTACCTATGTGGCTGTTGGGCTTACCAAGGCTCAGTTTCTGACTGCACTCATTGCAAATTACAATGCTTTTGTCAGAGGCACACACATTAAAAAAATCCCACACTGCTGACTTTTTGGAAGTGTGCGATCTGGCGGTAACAGTAGAAGTTGGCGGCATTGGCGGCAATGGCGGGTGCGTTGGCCGGCTGAACACAGGTGCCGATACATGTTGTTGCCCTACTGATCCCTGCGGGCTGTCCTCCCTGCTTCTTCTAAGTCTTATTCTCCTACTGCCTCTCTGACTCTCCGTCTCTCCATCTGAACTACCCTCCTCTTGCTCTCTTCTACTAGGCACCCACAAAACATCAATCTCCTCATCATCATTCTCCTCAGATGCATCAATTTCTTCTGACACATCACAGAAGGAAGCAGCAGCGGGGACCTCCTCCTCATCACTCATCATTATGTCCATCTCTGTCGTGTTCTCTGCCAGAATTAAATCTGGTGTAACGTCCTCATCTCCTTCATCTTCTTCTGCCAATAATGGTTGCGCATTACTCAGTTCAAGAAACTCATGGGAAAATAACTCCTCTGACTCCAGTGAAGAAGGGGCACCGGTGGTGGAGGAAGTGTTACGTGGGGTGGCCATAGCAGTGGAGGATGAGGAGGATGTTGTGGTAAAGTTAGAAACGGTAGAGGATGGGGTGTGCTGTGTAAGCCAGTCAACTACCTCTTCAGCATTTTGGGAGTTCAGGGTCATTGGCTTTTTAAAACTGGGCAATTTGCTAGGGCCACAGGATTGCATAGCAGCACGGCCCCTAGCACGGCCTCTGCGTGGCGGCCTGCCTTTGCCTGGCATTATTTTTAAAAAAACAACAACAACAAAAACTCAGTTGGTTTTTCTGGAAACGATAATACACACAGCTAGATGGCGGTTTGAAGAAAACACTGTGCAAATAATGCCTACAAGGTCAACGTATACACAGCGGTGGATACGGATTACGTAAAATATCAGAATGCTGCTTGAAAAAAAGTAACTCAAGTGGTTTTTCTAGAGACGATAATATTATCAATATTTAGACAAAATGTGAACAAGCTCACACAGCTAGATGGCGGTTTGAAGAAAACACTGTGCAAATAATGCCTACAAGGTCAACGTATACACAGCGGTGGATACGGATTACGTAAAATATCAGAATGCTGCTTGAAAAAACAGTAACTCAAGTGGTTTTTCTAGAGACGATAATATTATCAATATTTAGACAAAATGTGAACAAGCTCACACAGCTAGATGGCGGTTTGAAGAAAACACTGTGCAAATAATGCCCACAAGGTCAACGTATACACAGCGGTGGATACGGATTACGTAAAATATCAGAATGCTGCTTGAAAAAACAGTAACTCAAGTGGTTTTTCTAGAGACGATAATATTATCAATATTTAGACAAAATGTGAACAAGCTCACACAGCTAGATGGCGGTTTGAAGAAAACACTGTGCAAATAATGCCCACAAGGTCAACGTATACACAGCGGTGGATACGGATTACGTAAAATATAAGAATGCTGCTTGAAAAAAAGTAACTCAAGTGGTTTTTCTAGAGACGATAATATTATCAATATTTAGACAAAATGTGAACAAGCTCACACAGCTAGATGGCGGTTTGAAGAAAACACTGTGCAAATAATGCCCACAAGATCAACGTATACACTACTACAGCGGTGGATACGGATTACGTAAAATATATTATGGCTGCTTGAAAAAAGTCACTCCGGTGTTTTTTCTGGAGACGGTAATATTATGGATATTTAGACAGAATGTGAACAAGGTCACACAGCTAGATGGCTGTTGGTTGAATAACACACTGGGCAAAAAATGCCTACAGGGCAAATAATGCCTAAAAGGTCAACTTATACACTACTACAGCGATGGATACGGATTACGTAAAATTTATTATGGCTGCTTGAAAAAAGTCACTCCGGTGTTTTTTCTGGAGACGGTAATATTATGGATATTTAGACAGAATGTGAACAAGGTCACACAGCTAGATGGCTGTTGGTTGAATAACACACTGGGCAAAAAATGCCTACAGGGCAAATAATGCCTAAAAGGTCAACTTATACACTACTACAGCGATGGATACGGATTACGTAAAATTTATTATGGCTGCTTGAAAAGTCACTCCGGTGTTTTTTCTGGAGACGGTAATATTATGGATATTTAGACAGAATGTGAACAAGGTCACACAGCTAGATGGCTGTTGGTTGAATAACACACTGGGCAAAAAATGCCTACAGGGCAAATAATGCCTAAAAGGTCAACTTATACACTACTACAGCGATGGATACGGATTACGTAAAATTTATTATGGCTGCTTGAAAAAAGTCACTCCGGTGTTTTTTCTGGAGACGGTAATATTATGGATATTTAGACAGAATGTGAACAAGGTCACACAGCTAGATGGCTGTTGGTTGAATAACACACTGGGCAAAAAATGCCTACAGGGCAAATAATGCCTAAAAGGTCAACTTATACACTACTACAGCGATAGTAAAATAAAAAAAAGTAAAATAAAAAAAAAATGAATATTAAAAAAAAAAAATTACAGTTGGTGCTGCTGAACTACTAGGAGCAGCAGATTAGCACACCAGTCCCACTCCCCAACACTGCTAGACTAATAGCACTGGGCTCTTATAGTAGTAGTAGTAGTAGTAGTAGTAGTAGTAGTAGTAGTAGTAGTAAAACAACAAAAAAATAAATAAAAGCAGTCCTTACAAGGACTACTGTTATTGCAGCAGTCAGCAGATGAGATCAGAAGCAGGACAGCTGCCCACTGCAGCTACATACAGAGCACTGCAGTAGAAGGTAGATTACTAGCCAGCAAAGCTACCTAAGCTTAAATGTCCCTCAAACCCCTGCAGACTTCTGTCCCTCCAATAACAGAGCAGTATCAACACGATTACTAGCCAGCAAACTTTCAACTGTCCCTGAAATCACTAACAGGCAGCAGCTCTCTCCCTACACTATCTCTTCAGCACACACAGGCAGAGTGAAAAAAACGCTGCAGGGCTTCGGTTTTTATAGGGAAGGGGAGTGGTCCAGGGGAGAGCTTCCTGATTGGCTGCCATGTACCTGCTGGTCTGGGGTGAGAGGGCAAAAAAAAGCGCCAACAATGGCGAACCCAAAATGGCGAACGTCGCGCGACGTTCGCGAACTTCCGGCGAGCGCGAACACCCGATGTTCGCGCGAACAAGTTCGCCGGCGAACAGTTCGCGCCATCTCTACATATAACTGCCTGCCTGTTCAATAAATATGTTTATCTGTTTAAAGCAACTCTTGGACTGCTGTTATTTCCAAACGACTTGATCTGTGCACCAGAAGACACCCAGGATCCACCTGAGGGTAAGGGGCTTGAAGAAGCCACTACACTGGTAGTTGCCCATAGCCTCAGGGTGCCCGGATACACTGCCAGCAAGTCACACTATTTCCACACATCTCAGGCCCACCCACGGGTAAGGAGGTAAAAATATATTTAATGTAAATACTTTTACAGTTCAGCCAGCAGCCCATGTGGTTGGCCTGTAGAGGAATTACCATTCAGGAAAGACAGTGCTTGATTGAGGCACTTCCTTTTTGCCTAGCACCATCCTCAGGAGAGACAGACAAAATTGAGGCAGACCAGGTGGATACCAGAGCCTTGATAGGAATAGACAGAGAAGTAATGCATATAAGGTGCTCTCTCTAGGAGTGAGTGTTAAGATAGGGCTAGCTACAGGGGTGCTTCTGCCTCAGGCGGCAGCGTCCCACTAGGTACCAGGGGCAGCAAAAATGCTGCTCCTGGTACTTTAAGAGCAAATTTCCGGGGGAGGGGGGGCAGCAGCAACTACTGCTGCCTCAGGCGGTGGAGGGGCCAGGATCGCCCCTGGCTAGCTAGCAAGGACAGTCTGCGTCCCCACAATGAGTTTAGATTTGGAGTACTGCCCCAGGCGATTGTGTGCTAGATAGAGAAGAGAGCATTGGGAAAGGAGACCCCTTCAAACATCTAATGGCACTCTGCCTGTGCACTTCTGTAAGACAGGGGTCCTGGAGGCTTCAGGAAGACACCCTATGTGACTGTGTGTGACAGGGAAATCATGAGAAGATTGCCCTGAGGAGTCTGTAAGGGGTATAATACACCTGCGGTTCGGTTGGGATGCCCACAGTCTCCTCCCTTGTGCACGCAGCTTCCTGGTCTGGCATGCAGACGTCAGTACATATATTTTTGTCTTTGTAGCGCCATGTGTGACATCATCATTGGCGCAAAATTTAAATATTTAAATGTGCAGGCACCTTCTGTGCATGCCCAACGTGAGGTCTAATTCGATAGTTCATGGGAGCTCCCTTGCCAGAGTACCCTAGCAACCATGCACTAATTTGAATAAGAGACTGAAGTATAAACAGGACAGAAACTGAATAGAAAAAAAGCAACAACCTTTGCTTGGGTGCAGTGCCGGGCCAATCCGACCCGGCCGGCCACTGCGCTCCTCTCCCTGTGCGCGCCCGAACGCAGTGTGCGCACGCATGCACAAAGCACCAGATGGCAGAGCAGGAGCTAAGATGGAGGGGAGAGTGCCAGAGGCAAGGGAGAGGGAGGGAAAAAGCACCGGAGGGGAGGGCAAAGAGCAGGAGGGGAGAGCAACAAACATTGACTAGTGGTAGGTGAAGACAGGAACCTGCCCAGTGCCCCCCTTTCATTGCGCCCTAGGCAGGTGCCTCTTCTGCCTACCCCTAGTTCCGGCCCTCAAAAAATGTGAGCATTAATTTTGAGTTCTGGCTGCAGGCAAGGGAGGAGCTAATTCTCAGCCTCTGTTTATCCTCAGGCCGAGAATTCTCTGTGTTTGGCATTCGCCTGACCCTTTCAACTACACCAGTATCTGTAGTGACATCTAAAGCTGCCTTTTGCTTTATGTATTTATATTCATTTAAACGTATTAATAGAAAACATGGTATAGTGTAATTTAATGTGCAGATCAGGCAGTGCAAAAGACAGCAACATTAGCAAGCAAAACAAGGGCATAATTTTTATCTTGTTGCACGTGAAAGCATTTTAGCCCTACATGTGCTGAACATCATCGCTCAATTGTCTGGCGGTTTCCCATTCAATCATTCTTCATTCACTCTCTCTCTAAAGATGACAGATTTAAAGAAGGCCAAGTCAATTTCACTTCACACAGAGCATTAACAATAAAAGAAGTGAAAATTCATCAAACGCAACAAGGCTCTGTTAACGTCATCTTTATCTGTTCATTTTTTATCATTGATAAGAGGTTACATTTAGTTAACAGAGCCTCTGATATGCGGAGGTATGAAAACATCTAATCACTGTCAAAGTGTACAGAAATCAACTAAACAAATTAAGTTTATATGTGTAACTAGCCTGGTTTATGCTGCATGTGTAGAGCCTAAACCTCTCTATAGTTAATACTTTATCATACAGAGAACAACGGATTCTGTCAGAATTTTTATGGTGTAGTTTTTATTTCTAAATTACACTGTTTACACTACAAAAAATTCACTCTACCTGTTTTGCTCCCAGACTCATGAGTAAATAAGGTTGGGGAACCTGTTCTAGACTAAAATGGTGGCCTCTGGTGCATTGATATTTTTTATGGGAGGAAAGTTATCCCGCTATCTGCTCTCTAATGTACTTGTAAAAAGCTTGCCCCTTTGCAAGTGCATTTTCTCTAACGAAATGCAATGTATTTGCCATAAATAACATTTTTAATTGTTATTTGTATATACATTTGGAGCTTTTTTTGCAGAAGAAACATGCTCATCTTTATGGATGTGAATGATTGTGAGGCTTTCCCTACTCGTTCTTAATTTTGTCTCAAAATTTAAACTTTAACTAAACATTTTGACTGTTCACTAGTCACTACCTTGTTTTATTCTAGTTTTTTTTTTATATTTTCAGGCAGTTTGGTAACATTCAAGAATGGGAAAGTCTTTGTGTAATTAAAATACATGCAGTACACACAACTATAAATATGTGCATACAACACACACTAAATGAAAACCTCAACAATTTGCAGATACAAGGCTTTTTTTTTTTAGATTGCATTTATATTCAAACAAAGCATTGGGCAGACAAGAGAATAAAGCTGGCCATAGACGCAAAGATACAATCGTACAAATCATCGTACTTTCCCATCTCCTGACCTGCCACTAACCATTCCAATCAAATAAAGTACAAAAGAACATATCAGCCGATTTTCTGCCCGACAATATCATATGATCGGCAATACATGCAGAGATATTATCGGCAGCCGACAGAAATCTTTTAACCTGTCCAATCGTTCAAACGACCGATCTCCGCCGGACGAAAAATGTCAGGACTCTCCAAACATGGTCCGAAAATCTAACATATCCTCGATTTCTACGATCAGATCTTTGCGTCTATGGTCAGCTTAAAGTTAGGAACATGGCTATAAATAAGCCCCATTTATCAATGTAATAAGTTAAGCCTTTAAATCTACAATGCCAAGAAAAACGCAAATTATGACAATCTAATATTTCCTGAAGCCAAGATAGAATATTGGATAGCAGGCTCTCTGTTGCTTAAGAATAATTTTGTATTGTTATAGCAGCAAAATGGTCATGGCTTGGCACAATCTTCCGTCTGAAAAATTGTCTGCTGCATCATTACATTCATTGATGCCCTAATGAGGATGTGTATTAACTCTCCATCTATATGAATCCTGTATATCTATAATGATTGGTTGCAGCTTTAGTCTACATATAACCTTCCATCAATTCTTTGTGTTTTATAGCGTGCACACACAGATTTATTTAAGGAATAGAATTTAGCCATATTGTAACCGCCACACACCTCCTGTGCTTTGTCCTACAATCCCAAGGGCTATGTCACACAAGGTAGCGTTACCTCTGCAATAAAGTAATAATACACGTTTCCTTCATCTGATCACATTAAGGTCTCACCGACATCTGCAATGTATTTAGACTAACTGTGTACATATAAAATCAGATGTGAAAGTTCACATGACCACTCAATCATTGCACTAAAGATGTAACTGTGTCACATTTCACTTTCTCACTTTTTAACAACTGTAGTGTGACGGTGCAAGTGGATATGCACCCAATTCTTGGTTTGTTATTGCCCCCACACACAATTTTCTATGTGGCCCATCATTGTAATTGCAAATGCTTAACAATAACTGAAGAAGTGCATGTTACATAGTTGGTGATATTTGAAGAGTGTCTAGGGCTTGGTAAAGCACGCATCTTTGTGGGTTAAAGTCTGCCTTTGCTCACCCACATGTGACATCATTATGTCCCACTTTTGCCTCTTGCAGGTGATATTTATATACTTGCACAAGCTTCTCCTGGCCCCTCAGGTCAGACACAGATATATAAATACTGATGGCTCACTGGTAGTGATGAGCAAATGTTTCCAATTTTGCTTTCCCAAAAATTTGCAAAATTGAAAAAAAACAGCTGAAAAATTTGCAAATAAATTGAAGTCAATGAACATTTTTTCTCAAGTTTTCCCATTACACAGCAGGCCAACTCATCCCCTACCTGGTGTGCACACAAAAAAACCATGCATGGATGGTAATGGAGTGATGGGGAAGAACACAGACACCGGCTGAGGGATAAGGAGACGACAGGATGGCTTGGAGATCAGCTGGCAGCCAGGGGATAGAGGCCTGGAGCAGGGTTAGGCAAAGAGAAAAGATACATACGTAGCTCCCCACACCACTGCAACCTAGGCACGAGCATCTTCTGCCTACTCCTGCTCCAAATGCATTCAGTTCAAAGGGAGTTTGTTCTCAAGTTTTTACTTACTCCAAATGCATTAGTCAATGTGCTTTTTTTCTCACTCCAAATGCATTAAGGCCAATGGGCATTGTTTTTTCTCAAGGTTGTCCTCTTTCCAAATGAATTAGCACAGTGAAAATTTGTGCACCAAATTTTTGCTGCGGGTTCACATTTTTGGTGCAAATATATGCCTGGAGCAAAAAGTTCTCTCATGCTATTTGCTGGGATAGTTTGGTTGGTCACTTTCCTAAAGACTTAAATGGATCATCTCAAAAAGACTCCTAATTTTAAACAACTCATAGGCCTCTGTCATATCTGTTTTGAGAAGAACATTCAATTTTAACCCCATTAAGGTCAATATAACAGTGATGTAATCGATTGAGTTTATATGGGCAATAATCTAAAGGGTAAGACAAATCTTATACATTTGCCCAAAAAAATGTATGCAGATCAGTACAGTGATTGCTTATATTTGCACAAAAAATAGGAAAACCTGGTGAGTGAGTAAACAAATGAATTGTTATCATGACACTTCATTGCCCTTTGTGTACTGCCATTTGGTACCTATGGACTACAACACTGGGTACAAGGTATCATCCTGACTTTAATAAAACAATACAAAAAGTGCTAAACCCCTTCAAATGCCCAATAAGACCAGAAGGCAGACTCATATATTGATATATTGACTCAGATATTGATCATTACTCTTCCATTTCATGCTCAATATACTATATGTACTGTCCCTATCATATGAACATGCTAATTATTTGAAACAAAACTGATGCACAATACACCTTCTGTCAAACATCGCTATTGTTTTTATTTTATTTTAGTTGTTCCTTTTTAAGTTTAAAAACCAATACAAATATAGTTTAAAAACAAATGAATTATTATTAGAATTATGAAAATAGTTGAAATTTAAATCACTGTTGAGAATATATTAAGAAAACGGGGAATGCTTTATTTTTACATTGCAGCATAAAATACAATTTCTCCAAATACTCAGTAGCAGAATGTTATATTAAGAAGGTTAATGGTGTCTTCCCTGCAGAAAAGAGACAGAATGTTTGTACTGGATGCCAATTGCCATCTAATGCTTGCATGTGAATCTGGGATGCAGATCAGGTCACCTAAACGTCTGTCCCTTTCTATTGGATGTCCCTGAAGAAGACTTGGAATTGGATGTTTGTGTTTCAGACACAGTATAGCCTATGCAAGCTAATATGCCATTAAAGCATGGTACAATCTCTGAATACAGTAAGATACAGAAGCCTGAATACACCCCAACATGATATCATTGCCAGAAGACCCTACATGTCAAGAAGCTTCCGTGCAATATCAAAGCTCCAGGGACAAACACTTATTGAGTGCACAAGTATTATAGAAATGCTGAATCCTGAAAGCAAAGTCATCGAAATATCTTCTCAATTCATAGGGGATTATACTTTTTGTTTGTTAACTGATAAGGAGAGACTAAATCAGGCTCTGACCATGTTCACTGACATACACTCCAGGGTCAAAGGTACTATTCTAGTAAGTTCTGGCCATCTTCTCTCCTTTCCAATTGATCCGTTCCTGTTGGTCTGTGCTCATGTGCAGTAGAGTAAAATTAGAACTAAGACTTAAAGGGGAACTCTGGCTTCCAAACCAAAATGTAATAAAGAGGCCCACATAACATTGAAACTCCTAATATACCCATCACAGTTACCTGTTTCTTCAAAAACCATGAATAAATGCCATTTTCTATGCTGAAATCCAGCTGTTTAACAGCATCATTTGAAATCCTGGCAGGGGACGAGGGACTAAACACTGAAGTTACAAATTGTAACAATGTCTCCACAGCTTACATACAGCATGCAGGAACTACAAAACCCACAATACATTGCGCTGTGATGTACTGTTCTTTATTGAAATCATGTGTGCAGGGAATTGTGGGGTTTGGAGGATGCGGGCTAAGGACAGATGGCTGCTGATACAAAGTAACAGTAGTCAGTCAGCTCAGCAAAGTAGTCGGACAGATCAGCAGGAGAGTAGGGGACTAGGCTTAGGGAACTGTCCAAAACCATTCAAGATCATGAAAAGTCTGCATATTCTTTAATTGATATATATATTATATTTTAATGATATATATAAGTTGTTTAAAATTATGTTTACTTTTCAAAAGGATTAAGTTACATTTGTGTGGGGTTCCCCTTTAAAAAAAAAAGCTGAACTTTACTCTGTTCTGTATACACACAGCCCAGGGCTACAGCAAATATCTCAAGACAGGAAAGAAGATGGCAGTGCCATGCCTACTAGAATACTGGTCAGAACATTTTTTTAACAATGACCAACTGTATGAATCTAAAGCCTTGCAAGATGTTTGCCTATAGGAAACCACAGAGTGTGACTGCTGTTTATTCTGTTGGTTCACCGTTTAGAAAAAAAGAAGGCAGAAGTCTCGCATAAAAATATTGTGTAAAAAATTACATCTGTCAAAGAAGCCTTATGCATTTTGTGGCTCTCTGGGGCATGTAGTCTTAAACTACGCTTCTTATCTCTGAAAATGCTTTCCAACTGCAGGTGTGCTAAGACTGCAAGAAGACAAGGGCTTAGAGATGTGGGTATATGGGCAAATTCGCTAGACGCCGAATCGGCTTACGCTAGCGTGAATTCGCGTTGGGCATTTTCGTTAATTCGCCAATTCACTAACGAATGCTGGCGTAAATTCGTTAGTGTTACTTCGCACCCTTATGCCTGGCGAATTTGCGCAACAGACGTAACTACGCAAATTCATTAACGTGCAAATGATTCTGACCGCTACCTTTTACGCTAGACTTCCTTCGCCACCTCAGACCAGGCGAAGTGCAATAGAGTAGATAGGGATTGCTTCAAAAAAAAGTTAAAAATTTTTAAAAAACGCTGGCGTTTTTTAATTTTTTATGGGTGATAGGCTGAAAAAGATCGAAAAAAATTTTGGGGCTACCCTCCTTCCCCCCTACATTTCCTAACTCATGGCAACTTAACTATACAGTGGGCACATGTGTAGGGCAAAATAAAAATTTTATTTGCTGTTTTGAAGGTTTCCCAGGCTTGTGTAGTGCTGCTACATATACCTCCATTGTAACTTGAATTTGGCGCCGAACGTAAATTAACCATCGCTAGCGTAACTTCGCTTCGCTTGGCGAATCAGCGCTAGCGCAACTTTGCAACCTTACGCTACCCCTGAGCGCAACTTCAGATTTTAGTGAATTTGCGTAGCGCTGGCGAAAATACGCCTGGCGAAGTGGACGCTGGCGCAATAACGAATTTTAGTGAATGTCCCACATAGTGATTACTATATCATCATCATCATCATCATTTATTTATATAGCGCTGTCAAGATACGCATTGCCTTATACTATATGAGGTTATCCAAAATAGGTGCGCTAAGACTGCAAAAAGACAAGGGCTTAGAGATGTGGGTATAGTGATTACTATATGAGGTTATCCAAAATAGGTGTGCTAAGACTGCAAGAAGACAAGGGCTTAGAGATGTGGGTACAGTGATTACAGTATGAGGTCATCCAAAAATAGGGTAGAGACCTTTCAAAAGAATAATTTTGATGGGATGAAAGGGAAAGTATACTCCCTTTTCAAAATAATCGCAATGAATACAGCTTGTAGCTATGATATGATTACTATTATTAATTATTACTATTATAACTCTTTTTTGCACTAAATAGAAAATAGAAACTGGTTTCACTTTCACTGTCTCAGGGCACATAGATTGCTACTTATGGCTAATCCTTAGTAAAGGAACGGGTTTGTTTATAGAGAGTGCATATTCTCCTTTTAAACAGAGGAGGTTGTTACAGGGAAGAGGTTGTTACAGGATAATCAAAATATTTCCAATGGTGCATTTTAAAGAGGTGGTTCACCTTTAAGTTAACTTTTATAGAATGACCAATTCTGAGCAGCTTTTTTTATATCTGCCTTATTCTTCGATTTACAGCTTTCAAAGGTGGTCACTGACCCCATCTAAACCACAAATGCGCTTTGTACAAATACAGGCTACAAATGTATACTCACATTTTTATTAATGCCGTCTCCTTTTCATATTCCAGTCTCTTATTCAAATATTTTTATTGAAAACATTTGAACCAGACTGCTGAAATTGCAAAGAGAGCTGCTGAATAAAAAGCTAAATAACAGAAACCACAAATAATAAATGAAAACTAATTGCAAATTGTTTCGGAATATCACTATCTACATCATACTAAAAGTTTATTTAAAGATGTACAACCCCTTTAACAATTTAACATAGTACAACAAATTACTTGGCCCTCAATCATAAGTATATGGTTTCCAGCAAAAATAGCTTAAAAAATAAATTAATGACATATTTATTCAGGAGCCAATGCAGTTTGGTGGCCTTTTTTAATCACAATGACTATTTCTCTTTAAACAATGAAGGAAATAAAGTGAGATTTTAGTGAACATCAATCTGTACTTTATTTTCCCTCAGTGGCGAGATTTTTAGCAAAACAAAATTGCTGCATTATTTTAAGTTAAGTAAGCCTATCTTATTTTGGATTCAATTTTATTTTTAATAGCCACGTTATCTAGAAAGTAATGGCTAGCTTTGGAAAAAAAGACAATTTTAGTTATCCAAGCATGAAAGAGAAAGCACAGAATAAGGACACATTAACTAATATATTCAGTGTCTGGAAAGTTACAGTCAGTAACATACCCTTTGTCTGAATTCTTCTCTCAAATGACCTTAGTCCAAACCATCGCCTGCTCCACCAAATCTCAACACACAGGCATGCAAGCCTTCATTTGTGCATGCTCAATCACTCATGCGTTTGTTCATGAATACTAGGGAGGCCATAGGAGGGGCAAAGTGGCCAGCTTAGCTAGTCACTGCCCCCCACTAGAATTCTATTATAGATCTGATATTTGGTTTATCTACCCTTCTAATTGTCATGACCAGCCAGGATTCTAAGTTTGAAGTGTGTGTGATTCTGGAACTGTGCGCTTGCCATTAAGCCAGTGGAGTCTCTCACAGCTGCTCCTGACCAGTCCTCCTACTCATGCATTAATTGGGTTCTTTCTGTCTGCTCCCTTGTCTCCACCCAACTCATTTGTCCATGTGTTATTCCTGTTATCAAGACCCTTTATCAGCCTGTCCCGGAGCATTGCTTCTTGCTTGGTCATTGTGCTTCATAGCCCAGATCTTGCCCTGTCTTATCCCTGTTCCTGAGATCCTCCATCGTTTTGTGATTCCCAGCCTTGTTCCTGTGCTCCCCTCCTAGCCTGTCCTATTGGACTATTCATAGCAACATAGTAAGTAAGGTTGAAAAAAGACACACGTCCATCAAGTTCAACCTATTTTTTTTTAATTCTATATCTGCCTAACTGGCAGTTGATCCAGAGGAAGGCAAAAAACCCATCTGAAGCCTCACCAATTTGCCTCAGAGGGGGAAAAAATTCCTTCCTGACTCCAAAATGGCAATCAGACTAGTCCCTGGATCAACTTATACTATGAACTATCTCCCATAACCCTGTATTCCCTCACTTGCTAAAAAGCAATCCAACCCCTTCTTAAAGCTGTCTAATGTATCAGCCTGTACAACTGTTTCAGGGAGAGAATTCCACATCTTCTCAGCTCTCACTGTAAAAAAACCCCATCCGAATATTTAGGCGGAACCTCTTTTCTTCTAATCGGAATGGGTGACCTCGTGTCGCAACCAATGGCCTGCCCTTGGTCATCGTTGCCTGCTGCCTGACCTGACCTTTTGGCTTGTTTACCTGGGTCTGTTTATGCTTGTCGATTTCTTCTTTCTTGGCTTTTATATTTTTCTTATATCTTCATCATGCACCAATTAAGGTTTAGTTTCTTTATCTCATGAAATCCTGCACTTACTTCTCCATGACTCCAAGACTCAGGTCTGCCATTTACGGATATACCCTGGGTTCTCCACCATACAGGATCCCATCTGATTGTTTCACTTCAGTTTCTAATCATTACACGAATATTGCAGTTTTTACGAAGATTTTGGTTCACAGGTGGAATAATTCATATATAAATAACGGTCAAATGTAATGAATATTATTCCTTTGTATTCTGAAAATATAGGTAAACACCTGCTCTGCATGAAACAAACATAAGGACTGCAATTCATTCACAATATTAGGAATTTTCTGAATAAAATTGACCAATAGGAAAAGATTTACTCCCAAGAGACAGCAGTCCCAGTTTATTGCATGTTTCTGGGAGTACTGAGGTGATATTAATCTTGAAACGGGCAGCACAGGAGGGATGCACAGCAGCTCAGCAGTGCCTGCAGATAGTTCTGCCAGTGTATCCAGCTCATCAATGTTACACCAACTGAGAAAGGAAAATGAGGACACAGCAGAATTATTTTAAAAGCCTGTAGGCTATAAAATAATTCCAAAAAAATGTGTCTTATCTGTATAAATACAATTGGAAAGATGATAATTTTTAAATGTAAAAAAAAAAAAAACAAAAGCTTAAGGTTATTGGGGAAATGTACCCTATTAATAAGTATTGCCATTTTTCATGTATTCCTGCTAAACAGGCAGTACCGGTAAGGAAAAAAATTGTTTTCTTTTTTGCAAGGGCACAAGCCATTATAAAGATGAATTGTAAATGCTTGTGATTTCTGCTTTTCCCACTGAAGCTACTTGCCAATAGAAGTGAGGTGACCAGACAGGCTTTGCATGGTGTCTCCGACAACTGCAAATGGCAAACCCAAACAGCTTTGATGTTTCACTTATTAAGGCAATTCTCCTAGTTTTTGAGCAAACTTTTGATCTCATAGGTTAGCACAGCCTCTGAAAGCCATCACTACTTTGTAAATGTGTCAGTTCACTTTTGGTACTAAACTTTACTGCAAAGCTTGGTGCACTTATAAAATGTATAACATATAGGCTGGTATGAAATGTCTGTAACCCTACAGAGCCCAACATCTTTCTCTTACAATCTGAATTAGGAGGACACACCCAATGCAGAGATCTCAGTGAACCCTGAATTCTGTTTTTGATAATTAAATCCAGTGGCAGAACTACCGGGGAAGCAGGGTGTGTGAGCAGGCCAGATCCCGCACCCCCTCAGGGCCCCCCGGCAGCCTGTGCGCCACTGAAATGCGGGCCGTACAGAGAAGGGCGTGGGCCCGGTTGCGCGTCACGCACCAGGGCCCGCCCCACTCTAGTTACGTTACTGATTAAACCAAATCATAGGTGAATGTTGGAGGGAATGGTAATGAGTTGAAAGGAAGGATATTCAGGGACTTGTATAATATACTGCAACTTTTTCAGTTCTGTTTTTTTGTAGCAAAAAAGTCTCAGAAAAAAAGCAAACTTTTACAGGATTATGCACCAAAACTGTGACAATTCCACACCCGAAAATACTCCAGCTAAAACCTGTTGAAATCATGTAGAAGTTAATGGCAGATGTCCCTTTTACAACTGAAAGATCTCTGGGACTTTTGGGGTTTTTGGGTATTTTCAAATGCTATTTTTGTGGCTTTTTCTAAATAAGGGATCTTCCCATAATTTGGGATGGCTTTGCCTCCAATTGGGATCAATTCAATTTTATTTTATTATAACCGAGAAAAAGGTAATCAAATAATTCAAAATTTTAAGAATGATTCAAATAAAGATGGTTTATCTGTATTTTGACACTTTATGGACAACAGGTTTCCGGATAATGGATCCCATTCCTGTATTTCTACTTGCCGCTTTGCTCATTAAAAATATGCAGGAGAGCTTGACCACTCAAAAGAATGTCAATTTCAGGCAGACATCTCTCTGTCGTAGAAGAAGAAAGCTTTCACTCTCAAAATTACACAACACAAACTTAAAATTTTGGTACATGTATGCTTGTCAAACTATTTACCATGGACACCAGGCAGTTCATAGACCACCAGTGCATGATTTATTGTATTTTTTAATCCATGGTGCATTAAAGAGCCATAGCTCTTCTTCATGTCCTGCCGCTCCATTCATTTGCTTTGTCCTCCTGAACAAAGGGAACAATACAAAGCACCATGTATCACATCTTGTACAATAGCTTGTGTATGGACTTTTTATGACTAAACAACTCAGCAGACTGTAATTAGAAAGATTTGTGTATATGAGCATTAGTAATACTTGAGATTTAATTATCAAACAGGTAACATTTTAATTTTATATAGTTTGTGATTATGTCCAGTGCATAGGGGGCAATTAGTTGATCAGAAGACATAAAATAAATCTATGGTGTACTTCAACCCAAATGGCTATGGCACATAAGGCACATTACTGCCACCTGCACGATTCCCAAAAACACAGTGGCAAAACACTCAGAATTGATTAGCCTTAGACTTTTATGGGAATTGCAAGGATTCTGCTGGTGGAACCACCAGGGAAGTAAATTTTAACTAGAAAACACAAGTCTCCGCAAGCAATAATAAGCAGCCTGCAGCTGAACCAGTGGTGCATGGGTGATTACAATGAAAGTCTGAGTAGAGTCAATTTTGATTGTTTTACAAACTGCCTGCCAAGCTGAAAATCTGTGGGTGCCAAATTGCATAAATTTACCTTGTGTACCACAGCCCTTAGGCTTTTGAAATGTGTCAAATAAAAATTCAAAGAATTTCAAAGAAAGTTTAAAGCATTGTGCTGTATATTCTACATAAGCCTCATTCTTCATATAGTACACAACTATTGCATTATTTTTTTTTGCTACAGTTATGTTAAAAAAATCAGCCATCAATTTCAACCCCCTTCAAATGAACCCCATAGCACATACATGCACAGCTAGGTCTGTATTTCTACAGACCAAGCTATACACTCACTTTTTTTATGTTTTATTTGTTTTTAAAAGATTTTAGTGACACCTCTTTAGAAGTACATACACAATGATTAGACATCATTTTAAATCACAATGTCCAGCCATATTAGAAGCATCATTATGGTCCAATACCCATACATTAATTGCATCCAGAGGCATTGTAGAAGAGAGAAAAGAAAAGAAGAGAGTAGGTATAAAGAAGAAAGCAGTATTATAATATTAAATCAACTAAAATGATAACAATAATATATTGTCAGTGTCGTTCTTTACCCTAACATACACCAACATTTTTAAACTACGTATATATATATATATATATATATATATATATATATATATATATATATATATATATATATATACCAATATCTATACTTACTGGAGATCTTAAAATGACAAAAGCCTTTTATATTATGCTTGGTCAAGAAATCATCCAAGCCTCTCTTAAAGACATCAATATAATCTGCCATCACAACATCACCCGGCAGTGCATTCCACTGTCCTCACTGTGAAAAACCCCTACGCTGCTTCAACTGAAAGTTCTGTTCCCCTAGAATAAAAGTGTTGCTTCTATTGTGTTGATCCCTCGCTTTCTGTCTATAATGTCCTCTAATGTACTTGCAAAGAGTAATCATCACAAGTGCGTTTTCTCCAGAGTAAACAACCCCAAGCCTGACAAACTACCCTCATAATTTTAACCCTCCATCCCTTAAACCAATTTAGTTGCACATCTCTGCAAGGCCGGAACTAGGGGTAGACAGAGTAGGTGCCTGCCTAAGGCGTAATCATAGGAGGGGCACATATATAATGGGAATTTTTGTGGGGGGGGTTTTGTAATTTTTTTTCTTTATAAAATCTGGAGCGCTGGGCTGGTGCAATGAACTGTTGCTGGAGAAAACCAGACGACTGCCCTTAGTTTCTGATGCTACCCATTCCTGCTGGCACAGGTATAAATCTGGGGCAATATTAATGGCTGGCTGCTGACACAGGAACAGATCTGGGGCCATATTTATCGTGACTGCTGGCACAAGTACAGATTTGGAGGCAATATTTATGGCTGACTTCTTGCACTGGTATAGATTTGAGGGCAATTTTTATGGCTGGCACAGGTACCGATTTGGGGCAATTTTTATGGCTGGCACAGGTACAGATTTGGGTGCAATTTTTATGCCTAGCATAGGTACAGATTTGGGGCAATTTTTATGGCTGGCACGGGTACAGATTTGGGGGCAATTTTTATGGCTGGCACAGGTACCGATCTGGGGCGAATTTTGTTTCTTTATAAAATCCGGAACTGTTGCTGGAGAATACCAGTTGACTGGCCTTATTTTCTGATGCTATTGGTTCCGGCTGGCACAGGTACAGATCTGGGGAAATATTAATGGCTGGCACAGGTACAGATCTGGGGCAATATTTATGGCTCACATCTTGCACAGGTACAAATCAGGGGCAATATTAATGGCTCGCACAGGTACAAATCTGGGGCAATATTAATGGCTGGCATGGGTACAGATCTGGGGCAATATTAATGGCTGGCTGCTGGCACAGGTGTAGATTTGGGGCAATATTTATGGCTGGCACAGGAACAAATTTTGGGGCAATATTTATGGCTGGCACAGGTACAGATTTGGGGGCATTATTCATGGCTGGCACAGGTGCAGATTTGGGGCAATATTTATGGCTGGCACAGGTACAGATTTTGGTGCATTATTTATGGCTGGCACAGGTACAGATTTGAGGGCATTATTTATGGCTGGCACAGGTACAGATTTTGGTACAATATTTATGGCTGTCACAGGTACAGATTTGAATACAATATTTATGGCTGGCATAGGTACAGATTTGGGGGCAATTTTTATGGCTGGCACAGGTGCAGATTTGGGGCAATATTTATGGATGACTGTTCACACAGGTACAGATTTGGGGGCAATATTTATGGCTGGCACAGGAACAGATTTGGGGGCAATATTTATGGCTGGCACAGGTGCAGATTTGGGGGCAATATTTATGGCTGGCACAGGTACAGAATTGGAGAAATACTTTTTCTCATCCTCACTCTGGCAAAAAGTATGTTATAAGGCATTATTACACCTCATTATTACAACATTTGTTGTTTACCTGCTTAAATGTCCATGTGGATTATTATATGTGGGCGAAACAACCCAAAAAATCAAGGATAGAATATCCAAGCACAAATCTACCATCTGCAAGGAATTAACATCTTTACCAGTGCCAGCTCATTTTAAACAAGCGAAGCATTCAGTGAGACAACTTAAATTTCAGGTAATTGACTTAGTTGAGCCACTTAGAAGAGGGGGGATAGGTTAATGCAATTGCATAGGCTAGATATGCAGTGGATTCATAGACTGGACAAAGTCTGGCCCAGGGGATTAAACAGGGACAACAATCCCGCCATGTTTATCCATCAGTAGGAAAGTAGATTATGATGATTACATGATGTTTTTAAAAATTATTAATTGTCTTTTTCTTTTTTTTTCCTTTCTGAGGTTATTGAATAAGGTCTGGGAATTGGATAACTGCTGTGCTGAGTGCTGACATTACCTGCTACAAAAACTAGGAGAATACAGAATCTGAATATAACTTAACAAGAAAGGTAATATAAGCATCTCAGATTTTCCTATGTTTTCGAATTTCTATTAGCTACATGATCATTTTAAATATTCATTTATATAATGAATTTCACATGAAAAGGCTCTTTGATATTAATGTATTGGAATAATATGTCACAATTTACGTATGTAATAGATTTTAGTACACTTCTTACATAGTATATTTATGGGTTTTCTATGGAACTTTTCTGGACACTTATAACAAGATTAGATGGATCACTTATAACAAAACAGAAGATGGATTACCAGAAATACTGTTTCAGGAATGGACACTTTTATTTTGGACACTTGTATATGGATAATATAAGCAAAAAGATACAAATGGACAGTTTTTGCACAAGATGTTAATTGATTGAGACAAAAGTTCCTGCCCAGCACCTCCCCTGACCTTTCCCCACCCTCACTTATTGCTATTTAACACAGAGTGTTGAGTGTAATTATAGGCTTGATAAAAGGCCCTGTGAAGCCTGAAACGTTACCCTTTGTCTACTTGAATTGGAGCCAATAAATACCATGAATATAAACACATTCATCTTGTCAGTGTGCCGCAGTGCTTTGGACTTTGCATGTGTATTCCCTAACCCATGGCAGGTGGGATATTTTACTGCTGAGCACCTGATTTTGAAAGAAAGCATACAGAGGTAGAGCACTTCAACATTGTGTGGAACAATATTTATGGCTGCAGGTACAGATTTGGGGACAATATTTATGGCTGGCACAGATAACAATTTGGGTCAAATTTTATGTCTCTCTGCTTAAACTGGTTAAGATTTGGGGGCAATATTCATGGCTGGCTGCTGGCACAGATTTGGGGGCAATATTTATGGCTGGCACAGGTACAGATTTGGGGGCAATTTTTATGGCTCTCTGCTGGCAGAGTTACAGATATGGAGGCAATATTTATGGCTGGCTGCTAGTACAGTTCCAGATTTGGGGCAATTTGTATGGATAGCTGCTGGCACAGGTACAGGTTTGGGGGCAATATTTATGGCTGGCTGCTGGCACAGTTACAGATTTTGGGGCAATTTTTACATAATTGTAAGGTGGGAAATGGCAATACAGGATGGGGGGGGGGGAGCGCTGATTGAAGCCCTTGCCCAGGGTGCCTAGCCCTTTGTTTGTTTGTACAGTATATGGGCTAATAAAATCACTGAAGATTTTGCACCATTATCAAAGTGCTGCTAGATTTCTTTCTCTGGATGTAGCACTTGACCCAAACAGCAGGCAAGGGTCTTCCAGTCTAGCATCTGAAACCTACACAGGTATACAAGAGGGTTGAGCTCTCCTAATTACTACTATAAACTACTTTTGCACGGCATCTCTGCTCAATATTAGCATTTTAAAAAGGAGAACTAAAGCTTAACTAAAAAAGTAAGCTAGATATGTTGTACATTGTGTTTTGGTCTTCTGTACCAGCCCAATTCAACCACAGCTCTTTAGCATGGAAGATCTGTGCCTCCAAAGATGCACCAGTAGCTCCTCAACTTCTTTTCTGCTGATTCACTGCACATGCTTTGTGCTGCTGTCACTTACTGAGCTTTGGGACTGTCAGGGCACAAAGCCTCCAGGTTGGGATAAGGACTAAAGAGGAAGTAGCAGGCACCAAACACAGTTTGTGGTATCCAAGTGGTTAAGAAGTTCAGTGTAGTCAAGTCCAGCAATGGTCAGTTCAGGCAGCAAGATTTCAATAGTCAGTGAAACAGGCTGAGCAGGTGTGTTTCAGCCTGTAACACCAAAATAGTGCCCCCCCCTGCCCATTGCAATTACCTTAAGATCACTGACGGGTGTCCGATGGGGGTGCATCGCTTACACCAATAACCAGAAATTTGTCTCTTAAAGTTACAAGGAGAAGCTTTTTGCCACTCCTGGTAACTTCTGGGGAGATGCCGTCTGAGGCAAGGTGCTCACCTTGCTTTATAGCAAAAATGCCCCAGACACCGAGATCAGGAATCAGTAATAATTAGTAAATAGTGCACGCAGGAACACAAAGTAAAATCAGTAATTGCGCAAGGTTCAGGAGTCTTTGGTGTCTATTTAAAGGGGATTTTCATGCCAAAACGGGCATGCCGACATCACGTACTGACGTTGCGTGTTGACACCACACGTTTTGATGTGCGTCCATCATGACGCTGCGCATGTTTTGACGCTCATTCATCAAAACATAATGCGCCCGACCCCTGGGCACCGTCATAAAAAGCTCTATTGGGCGTTCCTTACAGGGACCAACTCACAATATACTGTACACATAGAATATAAATGTCACAAAATAAACTGATTAGTAATTAATACAGATTAATACTACATGGCAGCGCATAAACCAGTGCAACTAGCTTCAGAATTTAATCAACCTTGTAGCATCAGCTTATATTACAGACCAAATTCATTTTCTGCTTGATAATTTGTGACGACCCCTAAGCTTAGAATCTTAACAGCTGCTCAGAGCCCACTGAGCATGTAAGTGTTGCAGACTCTTTCCAGGATGGTGACCCCCTGTGCCAAGTTTGAATTCCTGGATCATTGATGCTATTGAGAAGCTGAAACTTTAGGCTGGTGCAATAAGTTCATTGTATAAAATATAGCCATATACGAGTTTACTCCTTTAAGGCCTGGACCCCAAAACTGCACTGCATACTGAAGATGAGGCCTTACCAGGGATTTATAAAGGCAAAATTATGTTTTTATGCCGATAATTACTGCAAGATTGCACTTTGTTTTAGTGGGCACCGAGTGAGTCTGATTACAGTTAAACAGTTTGTTATCTACAATAATCCATAAATGCTTCTTCTTTAAGTATACCCCCAATGTTCCCTAAAAAGTAAACGTTATTTGCTTCCCATTTTTCCAATTTAGTAAAATAGCTCTGCAAAGTGGTAGCATCCTGCATGAAACTAATTCTTCACAATTCTGTATCATCAGCAAAAATAGAGACAGCACTTTCAATGCCCACCTCCAGGTCATTAATAAACACATTAAAACATGAAACTCTAAGTCATGTGTTACATGCTATTGAAACTAATAAAAACAATCTTTAAAAAAAAAAAAAAAAAAAAATAAACACATTAAAAAGCAAAGGGCCAAGGCAAGACCCCTGTGGTACTCCACTAACAACACTGGTCCAATTTTACTATTACTGAGTAAAAGAATCTGACTGTAGGCTTTTTCTGTAGTCATTTGGATTTGTACAACAATATCAAAAATCAAGCATGTGTGAAATTAATGTAGCATATGCTGAAATTTAAGTGCTTTTTTTAAAATCGAGTTTAGTTTAATCCCCTGGTCCAACTTCTTGTTCAATCCAGTTCAAGTAGATTTGGATCATTAAAACCAAGATATACACCTGTTACAAGCTCTTGCAATACAGTTAGGGGCCGATTCACCAAGGGTCGAATATCGAGGGTTAATTAACCCTCGATATTCGACTGGGAATTAAAATCCTTCGACTTCGAATATCGAAGTCGAAGAATGTAGCACAGAGAGTACGATCGAACGATCGATCGATTATTCCTTCAATCAAACGATTAAATCCTTCGAAATGTACGATTCAAAGGATTTTAATCCAACGATCGAAGGAATACCCTTCGATCAAAAAAACTTAGGAAAGAATATGGGGACCTTCCCCATAGGCTAACATTGAGTTCGGTAGGTTATAGATGGCGAACTAGGGGGTCGAAGTTTTTTTTAAAGAGACAGTACTTCGATTATCGAATGGTCGAATAGTCGAATGATTTTTAGTTTGAATCCTTCGATTCGAAGTCGTAGTCGAAGTAGCCCATTCGATGGTAGAAGTAGCCCAAAAACACTTCGAAATTCAAAGTTTTTTTACTTCGAATCCTTCACTCGAAGTTAGTGAATCGGCCCCTGAATGTTACCATAAATTGTAGATAAAAACCTTTTTTGTCGACCACACCCCATCAAGCTCAAGAACACAAGCGTGCAATCTGCTAGGAAGTGAATAATGTGCATTTTATCAGTCTAGGAAACTTGCTTCAAACTTTTTAAATTAAAGACATTTATAATTATAAACAAGTTTTACTGCAAGAAGGCACCTTTTCGTGTTTGTCCCCAATCCAATTAAATTGTGCTTTTTGTTTTAATAATAGATAAGGTCTAATCATGGATACTAGTTTGGTTGGACTTTTTTCATTTTAATAGTCATCAAAATCAGAATTTTGATAAATAAGGCCCTAAGTGTAAAAAAGTAAATCTAATACAAAAATACGGTAAAAGAACTCTAGTTGAGGTCCTATAGAAGCCAAAAAGCACTGCGATGATCCTATTGGCACTTTTTTTGTTTTTTATTTCTAACCAATAAGACTTTTAGAAGTTTTTTGATTATTTTCGTTAACTGTCCAACAACTTTTTATTAGAGATTTTAGAAATACTCATAATTTGTTAGCGCTTTTTCAGTTTTTTCTGTTTCTGCTATTTATAATCAAATCTTTTAATAACTTTCATGGCATTTCCTTTAAAACCATGACTGTCATGAAATGTATTAAAAGATCTGAATTTAAAAAGCAGAAATGAACAAAAAAGCAATTAACGGTCCAAAAAAAAAAAATATGAATGCCCCTATGACCTATAAAGATACTAGTTTTTCTGACAATTCCTAGCGAAAAAAAACCTAAATTGATAAAAAAGGATCCAATAAGATTGGCGCAGCTCAGATTGTCTTCTATAGGACCTACTTTGGGCAATTTACTCATTGCCCAAAGTAGATCTATTTCATATAGTCCCTGGGTGTGATCTTCATTTGATTTACTGTTCCAAACCCTTGCCTGTCTTTGACCTTTGCGGTTTTGCTTCCTGAACTGACATTGCCAGATAACTGACCACTCTTCTGGATCTGGATTCTGTACTTTGTTCTGTACTGCATTGTCCAATTGTTAATGACCCGGCCTATTCCACAACTGTGCTCCCTGTTCTCCATCTTCCTGTACAAGTTAAGGTTCCCTTGTCTGCCCAGAACTCTCCCCTTGGCCCTCTCACTTTAAGAGTAAAGGTGGCCATACACGGAGAGATCCGCTCATTGATGCCAAACGAGCGGATCTCTCCCCGATATGCCCACGTCGATGTGGGCAATATCGGGCTGATCGGATTGTGGGCCCTAGGGCCCAACGATCGGATCCTAACGATGAGTAATGGGCAGTCGCATCGTGGGACAGTTTCAACGAACAGATGCGGCCGCGATCCGACAGGATTTTTAGTCCCGTCCGATCTACATCTGCCCAACTTTCAGCCAGATATCGATCAGGGAAGCCCGTTGGACGGCCCCATACACAGGCCAATAAGCTGTTCGGTCTGTCGGCAGCTTTTATTGGCCCGTGTATGGCCACCTTAAGACCCGATAGCATCTGAGTAGTGGAGGGCTCCGTTTGAACTGAAAGGAAGCGGTTATACGCAGAAGTATGAGCTAAATTGGCGTTTGTTGGGTTTTGGGATACCATATGTTACGTTGGGTTACATCTGCAAAATTTATAGTTTTAAGATACTTAACTTGTGGTTAATAAAATTGTCTGTGGTCTTTTCATCCCATAAAGATGTGTTGGCTGGTGTGTGTAAATGTAAGAGGTGATGATGGCGGAGAGAAGGGTCTGAAACTGGACGCTGCCCATGTTATGCATTCACATATTGAAAGGATCTAAGTTAATAGTTAATGCAATAGTAATTAATATAATATACTAACACATCTGTAGTTGATATAAAATAATGCTTATCATGAAAAATAAAAGGCTTATCTTAAAAGCCTTCAGTCTCATGGATAACTGCACATGCACAAATATGCCTGTTTTTCAGACTTTCATTGTGCTACAAAGCAATAAAATGTGTAGGCATTTAAAATATGAATGTTGAAGGGAAGAATATCTGAAAGTTATTTTTGCATGTGCATTTAAGTTCCTCCTCCTCACACTTATTCTCTTGAACCTACTTGAATAGCATCACTTGTGGAGAAATCCTTCACATCCAAAAAAACTTTTCATGCAGAGAATGTTATTTAGTCTGTCATTATCAGTGGGATTCAGTCCTATTTGGATGACCAATTTAATCTGCAGAACCTTTGCCTTATTTTAGCTAATCTATCTACAAGCTTGAGAATTCTTCTCCATTGCACAACATGCAGTATGCAATACATATCTCCATGTATACATCTTTAAACAACTTCTAAATGACAAAAAAGATTTGTGCCTTGTTTTTCAGCACTGGCTAGTGAAGAATGCTCAGGTATTGAGGTTATCTGGAAACCAATTATCCAGAAAGCTCCAAATTCCGGGAAGGCCAGTTCCTACAGACTCCATTTTAATCAATTTAAAATTTTCAAAATGTTTTCTTTTTTCTCTGTAATGATAAAACAGTAGCTTTTACTGGATCCAATGGAGATATAATTAATCTTTATTGGAGGCAAAACAATCCTATTGGGTTTATTTAAAGGATTTTTAGCAAACTTAAGGTATGGAGATCCAAACTACAGAAAGACATAACAGGTCCCATACTTGTATTACTTATATAAGAGACTGCAAAACAATTAAATGAATGCATGACTGATTAATCTTTGAAGGTATTCACAATAATTATTTAACTTGTTTATTAATGACTTAGGGAAGGTTTTTGTGAGTAATGTATCGGTGTTTGCAGATGACACAAAACTATCCAGCCCAATTAGTTCCATCCAGGATGTGGCATCCTTGCAACAGGATCTTAAACTAGCAATCTGGGCAGCTAAGTGGCAAATGAGATTCAATGTTGATAAATGTAAAGTCATGCACCTGGGATGTAAAAATATCCAAGCCACTTATACCCTTAATGGGACTGCACTAGGCTAATCCATTATGGAAAAGGACCTTGGAGTCCTTGTATATAATAAACTTGGCTGTAGCAAGCAATGCCAGTCAGCAGCATCAAGGGCAAATAAGTTCTTGAGCTGTATTAAATGGGGGATTAATTCACAGGAGGAGGGGGTAATTCTTCCACTGTATATAGCACTGGTAAGGCCCCATCTAGAATATGCCGTACAGTTTTGGTCTCCAGTGCTAAAACAGGACATTATTGTATTAGAGAGGGTACAGAGAAGGGCAACTAAGCTGGTAAAAGGTATGGAAAATCTAAGCTATGAGGAAAGACTGGCCAAATTGGGGTTGTTCACACTGGAGAAGTGGTGCCTAAGGGGTGATATTAAAATATTAATGTATAAATATATAAGGGGATCATATAATTATCTCTCTAATATTAGGTCCTTGCAACTGACACAAGGTCGTCCATTCCGATTAGAAGAAAGGAGGTTCCGCCTAAATATTCGGAAGGGGTTTTTTTTTTTTACAGTGAGAGCTGTGAAGATGTGAAATTCTCTCCCTGAATCAGTGGTACAGGCTGATACATTAGATAGCTTTAAGAAGGGGTTGGATGGCTTTTTAGCAAGTGAGGGAATATAGGGTTATGGGAGATAGCTCATAGTACAAATTGATAAAGAGACTAGTCTGATTGTCATTTTGGAGTCAGGAAGGAATTTTTCCCTCTCTGAGGCAAATTGGAGAGGCTTCAAAAGAGTTTTTTTGCCTTCTTCTGGATCAACTAGCAGTTAGGCAGGTTCAAATAAAGTTAAAAGGTTGAACTTGATGAGCATGTGTCTTTTTTTAACCTTACTTACTATGTTACTATGTTACAAGGTATTTTCCCTTATTTATGCCCTTAATATCTTGCAGCAAGTACCAATGTGCCCATTAAGTGTGCACTGATGGAGCAACAGAATGCTGGCATCCAGGGATGGAACTAGGGGTAGGCAGAAGAGGCAAGTGCCTAGGGCGCAAAGATGGAGGGTTGTGAGGTATATACCTCTTCTGCCACTTTCCCCTAGCTCAGACCCTTGCATCCTCCACTAGGGATGTAGCGAACGTCGGAAAAAAAGTTCGCGAACATATTCGCGAACTTGCGCAAAAATGCGAGCGGTTCGCGAACGGTTCGCGAACCCCATAGACTTCAATGGGAAGGCGAACTTTAACATCTAAAAAAGACATTTCTGGCCAGAAAAATGATTTTAAAGTTGTTTAAAGGGTGCAACGACCTGGACAGTGGCATGCCAGAGGGGGATCAAGGGCAAAAATGTATCTGAAAAATCTGCCTGTGTGTGCTTGGAAGAGATAGTGTAGGGGGAGAGCTGTTAGTGATTTCAGGGACAGATGATAGTAAGTTTGCTGGCTAGTAATCTGCTTGATACTGCTCTGTATTGGAGGGACAGAAGTCTGCAGGGATTTGAGGGACATTTTAGCTTAGGTAGCTTTGCTGGCTAGTAATCTACTGTTCTCTTTAAACAACTGCCATACGTTGCCCTTGTAGGCATTGTTTGCCCAGTTTTTTTGGACGCAGCCACTGAAGCACAGTTGCCAGAAAAAATATGCCATATAAATGCTGAAAATAGTCATTTTTCGCCATACGTTGACCTTGTAGACATTGTTTGCCCAGTTTTTTTTGGACGCAGCCACTGAAGCACAGTTGCCAGAAAAAATATGCCATATAAATGCTTAAAATAGTAATTTTTCGCCATACGTTGACCTTGTAGACATTGTTTGCCCAGTTTTTTTGGACGCAGCCACTGAAGCACAGTTGCCAGAAAAAATATGCCATATAAATGCTGAAAATAGTCATTTTTTGCCATATACGTTGAGTCAACGTATGGCAAAAAATGACTATTTTCAGCATTTATGTGGCATATTTTTTCTGGCCTCTGTGCTTCAGTGGCTGCGGCCAAAAAAACTGGGCAAACAATGCCTACAAGGTCAACGTCGTTGACCTTGTAGGCATTGTTTGCCCAGTTTTTTTGGCCGCAGCCACTGAAGCACAGAGGCCAGAAAAAATATGCCATATAAATGCTGAAAATAGTCATTTTTTTGGTCGCAGCCACTGAAGCACAGTTGCCAGAAAAATTATGCCATATAAATGCTGAAAATATAAATTTTTTTGGTTGCAGCCACTGAAGCACAGAGGCCAGAAAAATTATGCCATATAAATGCAGAAAATATGCATTTTTTTGGTCGCAGCCACTGAAGCACAGTTGACAGAAAAATTATGCCATATAAATGCTGAAAATATAAATTTTTTTGGTTGCAGCCACTGAAGCACAGAGGCCAGAAAAATTATGCCATATAAATGGAGAAAATATGCATTTTTTTGGTTGCAGCCACTGAAGCACAGAGGCTAGAAAAATTATGCCATATAAATGGAGAAAATATGCATTTTTTTGGTTGCAGCCACTGAAGCACAGAGGCTAGAAAAATTATGCCATATAAATGGACAAAATATGCATTTTTTTGGTTGCAGCCACTGAAGCACAGAGGCCAGAAAAATTATGCCATATAAATGCAGAAAATATGCATTTTTTTGGACGCAGCCACTGAAGCACAGTTGCCAGAAAAAATATGCCATATAAATGCTGAAAATAGTAATTTTTCGCCATACGTTGACCTTGTAGACATTGTTTGCCCCGTTTTTTTGGACGCAGCCACTGAAGCACAGAGGCCAGAAAAAATTAAACCAGTAGGGTTTGCACCCTAGTTTGTAACGGTGGCGGAGGGAGGAGGACGCTAAAGGACAGCTGTGTGTGGAGTCATGAGGCTTGAAGAGAAGGACAGCTGCATAGAAGTCAGAACAAGTCTTCCGGCGTGCAGTAACCCTCCGAGATCCACCCCTCATTCATTTTAATAAAGGTCAGGTAATCGACACTTTTGTGACCTAGGCGAGTTCTCTTCTCAGTTACAATCCCTCCTGCTGCACTGAAGGTCCTTTCTGAGAGCACACTTGAGGCTGGGCAAGACAAGAGGTTCATGGCAAATTGTGACAGCTCTGGCCACAGATCAAGCCTGCGCACCCAGTAGTCCAGGGGTTCATCGCTCCTCAGAGTGTCGATATCTGCAGTTAATGCCAGGTAGTCCGCTACCTGCCGGTCGAGGCGTTCTTTGAGGGTGGATCCAGAAGGGTTGTGGCGCTGCCTTGGACAGAAAAACATTTGCATGTCTGATGTTACAGACCGGCCAAAGGGCTTTGTCCTTGCAGGTGTGCTCGTGGCAGGATTACTGGCACCTCTGCCCCTGGAATGTTGATGAGTTCCTGAAGTGACATCACCCTTAAAAGCATTGTACAACATGTTTTGCAGGCTGGTTTGTAAATGCCGCATCTTTTCGGACTTGTGGTATGTTGGTAACATTTCTGCCACTTTATGCTTGTACCGAGGGTCTAGTAGCGTTGCGACCCAGTACAGGTCCTTCTCCTTAAGCCTCTTGATACGGGGGTCCTTCAACAGGCATGCCAGCATGAAAGACCCCATTCTCACAAGGTTGGATGCAGAGCTATCCATCTCCGCTTCCTCATTATCAAGGACTGCATCATCCACGGTCTCCTCCCCCCAGCCACGTACAAGACCAGGGGTCCCCAAAAGGTCACCACTAGCCCCCTGGGAAGCCTGCTCCTGTTGGTCCTCCTCCTCCTCCTCCACAAAGCCACCTTCCTCCTCTGACTCCACTTCTGGCACCTCTCCCTGCGTTGCAGCAGGTGCCTGGGTTCGTTCTGGTGATTGCGACCATAAATCGTGCGCTTCCAGCTCCTCGTCACGCTGGTCTACAGCCTCATCTGTCACTCGTCGCACGGCACGCTCCAGGAAGAAAGCGAAGGGTATTAGGTCGCTGATGGTGCCTTCGGTGCGACTGACCATATTTGTCACCTCTTCAAAAGGTCGCATGAGCCTGCAGGCATCGCGCATAAGCACCCAGTAACGGGGGAAAAAAATCCCCAGCTCTGCAGATCCAGTCCTACCACCCAGTTCAAAAAGGTACTCGTTGACGGCCCTTTGTTGTTGCAGCAGACGTTCCAACATAAGGAGCGTTGAATTCCAGCGAGTCTGGCTGTCAGAAATCAAACGCCTGACTGGCATGTTGTAGCGCTGCTGAATGTCAGCAAGGCGTGCCATGGCTGTGTAGGAACGTCTGAAATGGGCCGACACCTTTCTGGACTGGGTGAGAACGTCCTGGAATCCTGGGTACTTGGAGACAAAACGTTGGACTATTAAATTTAACACATGTGCCATGTAGGGCACATGTGTTAAATTTCCCAGTCTCAACGCTGCCAACAGATTGCTTCCATTGTCACACACCACTTTTCCGATCTGCAGTTGGTGTGGGGTCAGACACCGATCGGCCTGTGACTGCAGAGATGACAGGAGTACAGATCCGGTATGGTTTTTGCTTTCCAGGCACGTCATCCCCAAGACAGCGTGACAACGGCGTACCTGGCACGTCGAATAGCCTAGGGGGAGCTGGGGGTGCACAGGTGTGGAGGAGGAGAAGGAGGACCCAGCAGCAGAGTAAGAAGAAGAAGAGGAAGAAGACGAGGTAGAGAGCGATGGAGGAGTAGAGGTGGTGGCAGAACCGCGTGCAATCCGTGGCGGTGACACCAACTCCACTGTTGTTGTTGTTGTTGTTGAGCTACCCATTCCCTGCTTCCCATTCCCAGCCATTACCAAGTTCACCCAGTGGGCAGTGTAGGTGACATACCTGCCCTGACCATGCTTGGAGGACCATGCGTCAGTAGTCATATGGACCTTTGGCCCAACACTAAGTGACAGAGATGCGGTAACTTGGCTCTGCACATGTTGGTACAGGTGTGGTATTCCCTTTTTAGAAAAAAAATTGCGGCTGGGTACCTTCCACTGCGGTGTCCCAATTGCTACAAATTTGCGGAAGGCCTCAGAGTCCACCAGCTGGTATGGTAAAAGCTGGCGGGCTAAGAGTGCAGACAAGCCAGCTGTCAGACGCCGGGCAAGGGGGTGACAGTCAGACATTGGCTTCTTACGCTCAAACATGGCCTTCACAGAAACTTGGCTGGTGGCAGATGACTGGGAATGGGAACAGGTGGTCAAGGTGGAAGGCGGAGTGGAGGGTGGTTCAGATGGGTCAAGGAGAGCAGAGGTAGAGCAGTAAGATGCTGGACCAGAAGGAGTGTGGCTTTTAGTTTGCCTGTTGCCTTTGAGGTGTTGCTCCCAAAGTGCTTTGTGCTTGCCGCTCATGTGCCTTCGCATAGAAGTTGTACCTATGTGGCTGTTGGGCTTACCAAGGCTCAGTTTCTGACTGCACTCATTGCAAATTACAATGCTTTTGTCAGAGGCACACACATTAAAAAAATCCCACACTGCTGACTTTTTGGAAGTGTGCGATCTGGCGGTAACAGTAGAAGTTGGCGGCATTGGCGGCAATGGCGGGTGCGTTGGCCGGCTGAACACAGGTGCCGATACATGTTGTTGCCCTACTGATCCCTGCGGGCTGGCCTCCCTGCTTCTTCTAAGTCTTATTCTCCTACTGCCTCTCTGACTCTCCGTCTCTCCATCTGAACTACCCTCCTCTTGCTCTCTTCTACTAGGCACCCACAAAACATCAATCTCCTCATCATCATTCTCCTCAGATGCATCAATTTCTTCTGACACATCACAGAAGGAAGCAGCAGCGGGGACCTCCTCCTCCTCCTCATCACTCATCATTATGTCCATCTCTGTCGTGTTCTCTGCCAGAATTAAATCTGGTGTAACGTCCTCATCTCCTTCATCTTCTTCTGCCAATAATGGTTGCGCATTACTCAGTTCAAGAAACTCATGGGAAAATAACTCCTCTGACTCCAGTGAAGAAGGGGCACCGGTGGTGGAGGAAGTGTTACGTGGGGTGGCCATAGCAGTGGAGGATGAGGAGGATGTTGTGGTAAAGTTAGAAACGGTAGAGGATGGGGTGTGCTGTGTAAGCCAGTCAACTACCTCTTCAGCATTTTGGGAGTTCAGGGTCATTGGCTTTTTAAAACTGGGCAATTTGCTAGGGCCACAGGATTGCATAGCAGCACGGCCCCTAGCACGGCCTCTGCGTGGCGGCCTGCCTTTGCCTGGCATTATTTTTAAAAAAACAACAACAACAAAAACTCAGTTGGTTTTTCTGGAAACGATAATACACACAGCTAGATGGCAGTTTGAAGAAAACAGTGTGCAAATAATGCCTACAAGATCAACGTATACACTACTACAGCGGTGGATACGGATTACGTAAAATATATGAATGCTGCTTGAAAAAAAGTAACTCAAGTGGTTTTTCTAGAGACGATAATATTATCAATATTTAGACAAAATGTGAACAAGCTCACACAGCTAGATGGCGGTTTGAAGAAAACACTGTGCAAATAATGCCTACAAGGTCAACGTATACACAGCGGTGGATACGGATTACGTAAAATATAAGAATGCTGCTTGAAAAAAAGTCACTCCGGTGTTTTTTCTGGAGACGGTAATATTATGGATATTTAGACAGAATGAGAACACGGTCACACAGCTAGATAGCAGTTGGTTGAATAACACACTGGGCAAAAAATGCCTACAGGGCAAATAATGCCTACAAGGTCAACGTATACACAGCGGTGGATACGGATTACGTAAAATATAAGAATGCTGCTTGAAAAAAAGTCACTCCGGTGTTTTTTCTGGAGACGGTAATATTATGGATATTTAGACAGAATGAGAACACGGTCACACAGCTAGATAGCAGTTGGTTGAATAACACACTGGGCAAAAAATGCCTACAGGGCAAATAATGCCTACAAGGTCAACGTATACACAGCGGTGGATACGGATTACGTAAAATATAAGAATGCTGCTTGAAAAAAAGTCACTCCGGTGTTTTTTCTGGAGACGGTAATATTATGGATATTTAGACAGAATGAGAACACGGTCACACAGCTAGATAGCAGTTGGTTGAATAACACACTGGGCAAAAAATGCCTACAGGGCAAATAATGCCTACAAGGTCAACGTATACACAGCGGTGGATACGGATTACGTAAAATATAAGAATGCTGCTTGAAAAAAAGTCACTCCGGTGTTTTTTCTGGAGACGGTAATATTATGGATATTTAGACAGAATGTGAACACGGTCACACAGCTAGATAGCAGTTGGTTGAATAACACACTGGGCAAAAAATGCCTACAGGGCAAATAATGCCTAAAAGGTCAACTTATACACTACTACAGCGATGGATACGGATTACGTAAAATTTATTATGGCTGCTTGAAAAAAGTCACTCCGGTGTTTTTTCTGGAGACGGTAATATTATGGATATTTAGACAGAATGTGAACACGGGCACACAGCTAGATAGCAGTTGGTTGAATAACACACTGGGCAAAAAATGCCTACAGGGCAAATAATGCCTAAAAGGTCAATTTATACACTACTACAGCGATGGATACGGATTACGTAAAATTTATTATGGCTGCTTGAAAAAAGTCACTCCGGTGTTTTTTCTGGAGACGGTAATATTATGGATATTTAGACAGAATGTGAACACGGGCACACAGCTAGATAGCAGTTGGTTGAATAACACACTGGGCAAAAAATGCCTACAGGGCAAATAATGCCTAAAAGGTCAACTTATACACTACTACAGCGATGGATACGGATTACGTAAAATTTATTATGGCTGCTTGAAAAAAGTCACTCCGGTGTTTTTTCTGGAGACGGTAATATTATGGATATTTAGACAGAATGTGAACACGGGCACACAGCTAGATAGCAGTTGGTTGAATAACACACTGGGCAAAAAATGCCTACAGGGCAAATAATGCCTAAAAGGTCAACTTATACACTACTACAGCGGTAGTAAAATAAAAAAAAGTTAAATAAAAAAAAATTAAAGTTGGTGCTGCTGAACTACTAGGAGCAGCAGATTAGCACACCAGTCCCACTCCCCAACACTGCTAGACTAATAGCACTGGGCTCTTATAGTAGTAGTAGTAGTAGTAGTAGTAGTAGTAAAACAACAAAAAAATAAATAAAAGCAGTCCTTACAAGGACTATTGCTATTGCAGCAGTCAGCAGATGAGATCAGAAGCAGGACAGCTGCCCACTGCAGCTACATACAGAGCACTGCAGTAGAAGGTAGATTACTAGCCAGCAAAGCTACCTAAGCTTAAATGTCCCTCAAACCCCTGCAGACTTCTGTCCCTCCAATAACAGAGCAGTATCAAAACGTTTACTAGCCAGCAAACTTTCAACTGTCCCTGAAATCACTAACAGGCAGCAGCTCTCTCCCTACACTATCTCTTCAGCACACACAGGCAGAGTGAAAAAAAGCTGCAGGGCTTCGGTTTTTATAGGGAAGGGGAGTGGTCCAGGGGAGAGCTTCCTGATTGGCTGCCATGTACCTGCTGGTCTGGGGTGAGAGGGCAAAAAAAAGCGCCAACAATGGCGAACCCAAAATGGCGAACGTCGCGCGACGTTCGCGAACTTCCGGCGAGCGCGAACACCCGATGTTCGCGCGAACAAGTTCGCCGGCGAACAGTTCGCGACATCTCTATCCTCCACCATTTGCAGCTCCTCTTGTCTCTCTGCATGTGCCTGTACTCTTACTTGTATATGCATGCACAAGATTTTTCATGCTTCTGCTATAGGCTAAACTGTTATTAATAGCATTTTTCAGTAGCCATAGTTGATATTGGTGCACAATGGTTTCACAATCAAATTAAAGGGGTTGTTCGCCTTCAAATTTACTTTTAGTATGATGTAGAGAGTGATATGCTAGGACAATTTGCAATTGGGTTTTAATTTTTTGCTATTTGCAGTTTTTGAGTTATTTATCTTTTTATTCACCAGCTCTCCAGTTTGCAATTTCAGCAACTAAAAAACTATAAAAAAAATAAATAAATAATGGAGCCCAATTGAAAAGCTGCTTAGAATTTGTCATTCTATACAATACTAAAAGTTAATTTAAAGGTGAACCATACCCTTTTAAGCCTTTTGCTGCACAGTATGGTGAAACTGTTTCATTTAGAGAAATCATTGCTGCATTGATCTAGGATAAGAATATGTTTCTTTTGCAAATATTATTATTATAATTCATCTCCCATGGGGGTACATTTATAAAATGGACTCTTATGGGGTATATTTATCAAAGAGTGAAATTAGAGATAACCGCAGTCCGATGGAGAAATACTACCTCTCTCCATTCATTTCTATGGGATTTTCAAAGGCATATTTATCAAAGGGTGAACTTTCACTCTTTGATAAATACGCTGTTAAAAAGCTCATAGAAATGAATGGAGAGAGGTGGTATTTTACTCTAACAGACTGTGGTTATCACTAACTTCACTCTTTGATAAATATACCCCATAAGAGTCCATTTTATAAATGTACCCCCATGGGAGATGAATTATAATAATAATATTTGCAAAAGAAACATATTCTTATCCTAGATCAATGCAGCAATGATTTCTCTAAATATACATAAGAGTCAATTTTGTCCAAATAATCCAAAAGAAATCATTAATCCTTACTGAAAGCAAAACTAGCCTTTTGGGTTTATTTAATGTTTACATGATTTTCTAGTAGACTTAAGGTATGAAGATCCAAATCAGAGAAAGATCCAATATCCGGAAAACCCCAAGTCCCAAGCAATCTGGATAACAGGTCCCATACCTATACTTGATAAACTGGAACCTCTGTGTGAATATAGGTTTTATTATTCTTTATGTCATTAAGGTAAAAAATTAATACAAAAGTGCTATTGTTTTCCACACATTAATATTACAGGTGTATATTTATGCATGAAGTGGGAAAAAAAGTAATGAAAAATACGTAACCAGCCACCATCTTATCTCAAGAGAAACAGCAGCATTTTGATTGAATTCATTCATGTTCTCCATTATCAAGCCTCTCTGACAGTAAAGGACAAACTGCCTTTCAGAAAGCAAGTTACAGCATGCCAGCAATTCAGGGGAAAAAATGAACAGGGAATTTATTCATCCCTTTTCACAAAACTGCGATACTTGCCAATTTAATATGTGGCTGCTTTTGTCGATGAATATGAAATATTAGGATATGATGAAGCTTATTTACTTTTGTGTGATAAGGACCGTATGTCGGAGGATTGCTGACTTCAAAGACATATTTTTGTTTGATATTTAGATAAGGGCAATAAAAGCCTGTTGCTGAAACATTAGATGCATATTCCTCATAGTGTTTCAAAGATCAGAGCCCACAGAAATATATTTATTAACAATAAATACAGGCACCTATAGAAAGGCCCTACTGTTACAGCATATAGGTATGGGATCTGTTATGCGGAAACCTTTTATCCAGAAAGCTTCAAATTACCATAGACTCAATTGTAATTAAATAATCAAAATATTTTAAAATGATTTCCCTTTTCTCAGTAATAATAAAACAGTACCTTGTACTTGATCCAAACTAAGATATAATGAATCCTTATTGGAAGCAAAGCCAGGCTATTGTGTTTATTTAATTTTTAAAAGATTTTCAAGCAGGCTTAAGGTGTGAAGATCCAAATTACGGAAATATCCATTATCTGGAATACCTAGGTCCCAAGCATTCTGGATAACAGGTCCCATAGCTGTACTCATGTCCTTCAACAACAAGAAAGCTACAAAGCATGGCTGATACTCCAATAAAATGAAATCTGGAAAGGTCTATTCAAATAATAAAATATTGCATACTTTTTTTTTATGCTTTGCATTATTAATTCTTGTAAACCTAAAATCAAAAGGTGGAAAATAGTATTATAGCAGAAAAAGCTTTACAATATTCTTAATAGCCAGGCAGGCTTACATTTACTACACTTGCAACTTCTCCAGAAAAATACAGCACATGCACTTTTAGGACTGAGGAAGAAAATCACAGGAATTATCCTTATTTACTGAATCTGCTAAATGGCCCCAGTGCAGTTTCTCTTGGCTACCCATCAGCAATACAATGAATATAAAAGCAATAAGATAAAGCAAAGACCAGACCAATTCCTATAGGCAGTTGCACTGAAGTTAATCAGCACCAGAATTTATGATCTTTATCTATTTTGTATAGGGAGAGGGTTTTTTTTGTACAGATACAAGGTCTATAGCCCTGAGGCTTCGTTAGTCATGAAAACATTGCAAGTCTATAAATAGTTTGTTCTAAAGATATTTCAAAGAACAGCTATTCTCCATTGTATACCTGACCATAAAGGTATGTGTCTTACTTCTTGACTTTCATTGATTTGTCCTATCCTTTCATGTCTTCAGTTCTAATTTTGCTGTTTCTACCTTTTATTTTTAAAATAATTATTATTCTGTGGAGTATATGGACTAATAGCCAGAGCTGGGGTAAAGGTGGCCATACATTGGCAGATTTAAGCTGCCAATGGTCCCCTAAAGCCTATCTGCATGTCTTTGCAGTCCACCAAAAGTCCTGCCTAATATCTGGCAGAAAATTGAGCGAATATGAAAGTCCTATCAGATACAGAGTGGATTGGCACATTGATGCTGTCCTTGTCCAAAGGGTCTCTTGTAGGCCCCAAAGGATGATCTGATTGTTGACCCTGCGGTAAACAATCATAACAGTCCAATTTGGTCCAGCGTGTGGTTGGCCAAATCAGGCTGAATCATACTTGTTTAAATCCAAGTCCTGGAGCTGTACTCTATGGGGAGAAGGAGCACATATAACAGGAAGGAGTACATGGCCCTTTCTCTTAGGTCTCCACCTTGCAGCAGAGACAAATGTGCTGGAGAAATAGGCTCCAGTATCAAGCATAGAACCCTAAGAAGACCAGGGACCCCGTGACTGATGGAAAATAAGGTGGATAGCACCCGTTACAATATGTTTCCCTGTGCTATAATATACTGTAGATAGAAATATTATATTCATACCAAAGGTACTTTAATAAAATAAGTTGAAATCACCATACAAGGAGGACATAATAATATGCTGAACATTTCTTTAACATAAAGAGATATAAAGACAAATGTGGGAGAAAGAGGAGGGTGTTTTACTTGACCCAAAGAAAAGTTTTGCTTATAGGTTTTTCACGGATCTGCAATTATAAATTCAGGATTTTTCATTTCACTTCTAGCTTAAACATACATAGTATATGAATTAAAAAAACAAATATTAATTGTATTTAATTTGGAGGAATCTATTACAAAAAAGAAACCTAACTGCAAAGGATAATGGGAGGAGGTCGTTTTATGAAATTACCATCTTTTTCTTTTATTTGTGGGTTTTGATTTGTACATGCCTCAGTATAATGGAACTTTGGTAAACATAACAAAAAAAAACTTAGAGAACCAATCAACAAACGAGAATATGCAAAACTGAAATTCTTCCAAATGCATTGAAGTTATTGAGCATTTTTTCACTGTTCTTTCTTGCACCAGATGCATTTGAGTCAATGTATGTTTTTTCTCTCTCACCACATGCATTGAACTCAATGGGTTTTTATCCTTTGGCTCCAAAATATTAATCCTTTCTTAGCTTGAATTGTAAGCCCTGCTAATCTTCGATTCCACTTTAAGAAATCGGAGGGTACTCTATATATAGCCAGCCCAGTACTGGTTATAATTACAATGTCACCTTGTTTTACTGAAAATGCTAAAGTAAATATCATATCTATTATGGTCTATTTATAAAAAAAAATATGTTTGAGATTTTTAAACATTTTTTCTTATATTTTTTTCTTTATAAGAAATATGAATGTTTAATAAGTTATATGTAAACCCTAAACACATTCATTAGATTCCATTCAGCATAACAAATGATTTGCTTATGCAATGCAAGGCTAGAAGTGTTCCATAATGAAATGCATTCCTTCAAAGTTCATTTGTATAACCTTAGTAAGGGTAAGAAATCCTCAGAGAGCGTATGTAGAATGCATCTTCCATATATCAACCTTTTATCTTAATACACTCTGAAATGCGATGGATTTTGTCTACATCCTTTATAAAGAGCACTTTTTTGATGGTTATTTTAATCACACATTTCTGCTGGATGTTTTCCATTTTAAAACACATATACTATGGGTTTTGTATCCTGGAACCAAAAACTAAATGGAAGAACTAGGAAGGTTGGGGTTTGGCGGGCTAAAGATCAGGAATTCACATGCACTAACGGCTGAGCTCCATGAAAGTTTTTTTGCTGGATGGTGACACTGTGATTAAACCCAGACGACAAGTCAGATGTAGTCACATGGGTCCAAATATAATGGGAATGATAGAAAAATTTCAAGTATAAACTGCCCTTGTCAAGACTGTAAGATGAAGACGCAGTATGCGTTGTTCACATCCGTGTGGAGTTCCGTCCTTATAGGAGGAAGACGAAAATAACACCCATAGATTCCAATGGGGGGAAAAAAAATTAGACTCTCATAGACTTCAATGCATTTTGCAGAATTTATGTTGTTTTGTGAATTATTGTCAAAGTGAAATGGGTCTGATTTGCCCATCGCTTAACTGTGGTGATTATCCTTCTTTAATGAAAAGTCAGAGCAGAAACATGTAGGATTTATTCACTTTATATGCAAATTTATATGCTATACCAGGGATCCCCAACCTTTTATTTTTTAGGCTTAGGAAATGGTGCTTCACACTAGTATTAAACAATGTGGATAATATACCCCATACACTATTTGGGACTAACTATATTCATAGGCATTGATTAATCAGTTATATAATTGAATGATGTCTTCCATGGACATACAGCAAGTCATTGTTGTAGCTAATTGAGAAATAAAACTAAAAATCCAAAAAAGCATTAGGGCTCAAATTGAAGATAGACGCTCATACGTATGTAGTGATGAGCCAATCTGTCCCGTTTGCAAAAAAATTTGCAAAACTATGAGAACATTTGTGTGAAAAGGCAAAAAATGTGTGAAAAACATTAAAGATTATGGGCGACATTTTTGTTGCATGTGAAACTTGCCATGTGGCAAATTTTTGGTGCCTCTCCGCAAAACTTTTCTCCAGCAGCAAAACACAGAAATTCCATGTGAAACCATACATGTGACAACAATTCACTCATCACTACTCATATGGCATAATCATAAATGATTTAAGAATAAGGTAGACATATTTCCACAAATTGGAGGAATCTGTCCTGTTCCCATTCACAAAATGCATTGAAGTCAACGGGCGTCAATTTTTTTTTTTTATGCGTAACACATTTTTCCCTAGGCCTCCCCTTGTCAGTACCTTCAGGGATGGCCCCAAATTCTCCCTATTACAGAAATCATCCACCACACCAATAAATACTTACAGTATATCTCCCACCTCATCTTTTTTTGGTTCTTTTCTCTCCTAGCTAGGGATGTAGCGAACGTCGGAAAAAAATGTTCGCGAACATATTCGCGAAGTGCGGGCGAACAGTCTGCAACATCCCTACTCCTAGCTCCTTACAGGGGTATAGCGGGGACTGCTTGCAGCATCCTGAAGACTGAGTTTTTTGGGTTTTCTGGTGTGAACCTTTTCTCCTACAGTGTACCTCTTATTATAAGGTTCACTGTGGATCGTGTTTGGCTGTGTCTCCCTGCCATCAGGAGGTCTATGTCATATTGCGTGTGGCAAGTTTCCGTGCCACCTCTGTGCAGAGTGACATCACATCTGCTTCTATTCCCAGGGAGAGGGGCGCTGTGCAAGGCTTAGCCGGGTTTGGTGACACCTGCTGAAGGCAGCCCCCCCCCAGATATGTAGAGGAAGAGGGGTTCAGCTTGATCTTCACCGTTCCTCTATCCACACGCTGACTTTGACCTTGGGTGCTGCTACCCCTGGTAAGTAGTTACATAGTTAAATTGGGTTGAAAAAAGACAAAGTCCATCAAGTTCAACCCCTCCAAATGAAAACCCAGCATCCATACATACACCCCTCTACTTTTAATTAAATTCTATATACCCATACTAACTATAGAGCTTAGTATCACAATAGCCTTTGATATTATGTCTGTCCAAAAAATCATCCAAGCCATTCTTAAAGGCATTAACTGAATCAGCCATCACAACATCACCCGGCAGTGCATTCCACAACCTCACTGTCCTGACTGTGAAGAACCCCCTACGTTGCTTCAAATGAAAGTTCTTTTCTTCTAGTCTAAACGGGTGGCCTCTGGTACTGTGATCCACTTTATGGGTAAAAAGGTCCCCTGCCATTTGTCTATAATGTCCTCTAATGTACTTGTAAAGTGTAATCATGTCCCCTCGCAAGCGCCTTTTTTCCAGAGAAAACAACCCCAACCTTGACAGTCTACCCTCATAATTTAAGTCTTCCGTCCCTCTAACCAATTTAGTTGCACGTCTCTGCACTCTCTCCAGCTCATTTATATCCCTCTTAAGGACTGGATTCCAAAACTGCACTGCATACTCCAGATGAGGCCTTACCAGGGACCTATAAAGAGGCATAATTATGTTTTCATCCCTTGAGTTAATGCCCTTTTTTATGCAAGACAGAACTTTATTTGCTTTAGTAGCCACAGAATGACACTGCCCAGAATTAGACAACGTGTTATCTACAAAGACCCCTAGATCCTTCTCATTTAAGGAAACTCCCAATACACTGCCATTTAGTGTATAACTTGCATTTATATTATTTTTGCCAAAGTGCATAACCTTGCATTTATCAACATTGAACCTCATTTTCCAGTTTTCTGCCCAGTTTTCCAGTTTAGACAAATCACTCTGCAAAGTGGCAGCATCCTGCATGGAACCTATAGTTCTGCACAATTTAGTATCATCTGCAAAAATAGAAACAGTACTTTCAATGCCCACCTCCAGGTCATTAATAAACAAGTTGAAAAGCAAGGGACCTAGTACAGAGCCCTGCGGTACTCCACTAACAACATTGGTCCAATTAGAAAATGTTCCATTTACCACCACTCTTTGTAGTCTATCTTTTAGCCAGTTCTCTATCCAAGTACAAATACTATGTTCCAGGCCAACATTCCTTAATTTAACCAGTAACCTTTTGTGTGGCACTGTATCAAATGCTTTAGCAAAATCTAAGTAAATCACATCCACTGCCATCCCAGAATCGAGGTGTCTACTTACATTCTCATAAAAAGAAATTAAGTTAGTCTGGCAAGATCTATTACGCATAAAACCATGCTGGCACAAACTCATAGTATTATGATTTGCTATGAAGTCCAGTATCTTATCCTTTATTAACCCTTCGAAAAGCTTTCCTACCACTGACGTCAGACTAACTGGCCTATAGTTTTGAGGCTGAGAACGGGATCCTTTTTTGAATAGAGGCACCACATTAGCAATTCGCCAGTCACTCGGCACTATGCCAGATCTCAATGAATCCTGAAAAATTAAGTAAAGAGGTTTGGCAATCACAGAGCTAAGCTCGCTAATTACCCTGGGATGAATACCATCTGGCCCTGGACCTTTGTTAATCTTAACATGTTCTAGTCTCTTTTGAATTTCATCATGTGTGAACCATGCATCATTAGTTGTATTACTAGAATTGGGACTGTTAAGAAGGAAACCTTCACTTACTGATTCCTCATTTGTGTAGACAGATGAAAAATATGAATTCAGAATCTGCGCTTTTAATTTGTTTTCATCAACCAGCTGACCCCCCTCTGATAGTAAGGGACCCACCCCTTCCTGCTTCATTTTTTTACTATTAACATATTTAAAAAATAATTTTGGATTTTTTTTACTGCTTACTGCAATATCCTTTTCTATAGCAATTTTAGCTTGCCTTATAGCTTCTTTGCATGATTTATTGGCCTCCTTGTACCTTATAAATGATTCGGCTGTACCAGCTAACTTGAAAGTTTTAAAAGCACGTCTTTTCTTACCCACCTCAACACCAACGCTTCTATTGAACCAAAAAGGTTTTGCTTTGCAACAACGTTCCTTGCTTACAAGTGGAATATACTGACAAGTATATTTATTAAGCAGCATTTTAAAGACTTCCCATTTTTGTTCTGTGTTTAACCCTGTGAAAAGCATTTCCCACTTAATATGTTGCAGAGATGCCCTTATACTGTCAAAGTTTGCACGTCTGAAATTTAGTGTTTTAGTTACTCCCTTATAGAATTGCTTCTGCAACAGAATCTCAAAGAAGACCATGTTATGATCACTATTCCCTAAATGCTCACCCACACAAATGTTAGAGATGAGTTCAGTATTGTTAGTTATTACAAGGTCCAAAAGAGAGTTATTCCTAGTAGGTTCTTGAACGAGCTGGAAGTAGTGGGACATTATGCTGCTCAGACTGGAGACTGGAGTCTGCCTTACTCTATGGATATCTCTTTGGTAGGGTGCCCAGTCTCTGGTTTTGTCCCAGCCTCCATCCCCAAGAAGTCTAAACCCCTGAGTTGAGGGGGGGAAAAAAAGATTGCCTGAGAGGGTATGAGTCTATAGTGGGACACTTGGTTAGCTACCCCTAAAGACTCGCTTAATGATGTCTCTTTGTTCTAACAGTGCTACAAGGCCATCCAGATCAAGAGAGAGAGAGATCTTATGAGCATTACACACCAAGAGAGGACAAAATTCAAGACTCTGAAAATCACTGCTTGGGTTGCTCTGAGGCTCCTCTTCCAGAGAAGAAGTTGTGCCAGACATGCTTGAAAGCAGCTGCTGGTTAGTCTGCTAGCCCCAATGCGGACATCCTCTCATGGATTAAGGAGGCTGTAGCCAAGGAAATTCATGCCGTAACTGGAGATAAACTTGATCCTCCGGTGGTATCTATTTCTCTAGAGGACGATCTGGAGTCGAGGGAAGGTTCTGGTATGGTAACATACCAGATGTGCAGCATTCTTCTTTCGACTTTGCCCTAGTCCAGACCTAAATAAAGGCAGTGAGAGCCTCCTTGGCCCTTCAACAGGAAGAGCAGGCAACTTCATATTTGCTCCTGCCTGAATCCAAGGGGAAAGTGCAGTCCTTCATACTGTAGATATTTGAAGTAGCTGGAACTTGGGTCAGTCTTTCTACTTATTGCATTAACAGACCAGATCCGCCTAGCCTCTAGGTCTCAGTCTCGGCGAGGAGGGCCTTATGGCTCAGGTCCTAGAAAGTAGATTTTTTTCTCTGTGCTCTTTACCATTTCAAGGACAGTCCTTGTTTGGGAAGAAATTGGAAGAGAGTTAATCTCCAAGGCATCAGGATGCAAGAGTCAACTGTTGCCACAAAAGAAAAAGTGTAGATACCCGAGCAAGGGAAGAAGCCCATTCAGCTCTAGGTCTTCTTCATATGATCATCGTTTTTTTGTTTCTGGGAAGAGGCTTCAAGATCAAGCTACTGTAGAGGAGATCAGTCAGGATTAAGGGGAAGACTCCCAACAATTTTCGCAAATAGTTCTGGAGGTGGTGCTCCCCATGTGCAAACAGTAGGGTAGATTGATGCTGTTTTGGGCCACCTGGGAAAAGTCAGTAGAAGACAAATAGATTGAGTGTCATATGAGAAGGCTACAGACTTCTTATAGCCCATCCACACTTCCCTCTGGTCTGGTGAAGATCGCTCTTCAGTTGTGCCTCTCATTCGTGTTGGCACAAAGGGTGATCATTTAGGTACCAAGGAATGAACAGGGCCTACAGAGGTCATTAGGAGCCCGGCGTCCAATCCTGGATCTGACCAACGTTCAGCATTTCAGAATGGATGAAATCTCTAGAATCAGTCAAGGCAGCGATTGCACCAGGAGATTGGATGTGTTCTCTAGATATTAGAGACGCCTATCATCATGTGCCGGTTTGAGAGCAGGATCAGAAGTTCTGACAGTTCAGGGTGAGCAAAGACCACTTCCAGTTTCAGTGCCTATCCACGGCACCAAGGGTGTTCTCAAAAGTCCTGGTGACCTATTTTCATCTGTTTCACTATCTAGACAATCGGATAATCCTGGCCTCATCACAGTATCAGGCCATCGTACACAGAAATTGATCTATGAAAATACCATGGTTGAATTCTGAATCTACATATAAGTCAACTAACCCCTTCTCAGATCCTTCAATACTTTGGAGCAGTGCTTGACTCCAGGAGGGGTGTACCATCCCTTTCTTTAGTAAGACAAGAAGCTCTCATGGAGGCAGTGGGATCAATGTTCCTTTTCCCCCAGAGTTCCTGCACAACTGTGTCAAAATAATAAATAAAAATGACAACCAACTGCAAATTTTCTCCGAATATCGCTCTCTACATAATACTAAAAGATAACGAAGTTGAACAACCCCTTTTCATCATACTACCTGGTATGAGTTTACCAAACAGGGGCTCTTCTTCTTTAAAGCAAAAAAACACCATTAAAAATAAAAAAAATAAAAAATAACAGTTCCATCTTGACATACATCCTTAAATATATAATAGAGTATATGTGTATAGATCAATCTTCCTTTAGGGAGGAGAGTGGACACAGGAAGAGCCATATACCTGGTGAAAACCCACAGTAATATACAGAACTATCAACAATATAATTATATTCAAACTTTACAGCTCTGCAAGTTTTATAGACTAAATTTAGTTATTGGTCCATAACAGAACAGGGACAAACTGTATAGCAAACTGTATAGCATTGCCAAAGAGTGCAACATATTCCATTTCCATCTTGAAATAAATTCCAGCATAATTACTGTATACGCCAAGGCTGAGAAGAAGAGAAATCATTTGCTTAACATTAAGTTCTCGACTATATGCTACGGTAAATAATCCAAGTAAGTTTCAGGATTTAAATGCTTGGTATGTTTTATATCAGAAGAGCTACAGAGAGCGCATTAACAAGATGCAATCTGCAGATGCACAAAAGGTTGGCAAATGAAAGAGGCAACATTATGCTTTGTAAATCAGACCCTTAACATGTCTTTCCCGAAGCATGTTTGTACAAAATTCTGCACGGACACTTCCTTTCTAATTTAATCTGACATTGAAAACATTCCTTTCTAATTTAATCTGACATTTAAAACATTTCTTCTTGTGTTTTATCTCCTGTATCTCATATTTCTGTATGGTTTCCTTCAATGGGGAGAAAAAAAAAAGGTTTGCAAAATTGATGGGAATGATTCTGTTGGCGCTACATGTTTGGTCAATGTAGGCCTAAGGGTTTAACTTTCAACTATTTCTTTTTATAGTTGGCTCATATTTACCGGTTTACAGCTATAAAGTATAAAATAATGTACATAAGCCTAGGTAAGCAGAGAGTGTGAACCCAATGTAATTAAGCAGGAATATGCCTGTGTTTTAATAACAGCAGAGTTTCCACAAATAGTACTTTTAAATAATACATATAAATTAAAGTTCATTCTTCTGCCTGCCGCCTAGCCACATTCTAATTTTATTCAGGAGCACCGAGAACCAGCGCATGTGCCCCTACTGGTACCCTGCCACAACTTTAGTTCTCCCCAACTTCCCCTCCCCCGCTGCACCACAAGTTTGCACTGTGTTTCTTCTAAACATCCAGGAGAAGGGAGGTCTGAGGCTTAGTGCAGGGAGCGGGCCTGGGCCCACTGGGGTTTTTTCCTGGCATCCCACCGGAAACTGTACTAGCCTTTCAGCCTGAGTGAACATGGCTCTGTTACTCTTCACATCAGCTGTGTCTCATAGAGCTTTCTGGGAGAGATATATATCAGCCCCTTATTTCCCATTTGGGACCTAAGTGCCTTTTTGTTGGGTAGAAGTGTTAAGGGGTTATGTAATAAAATAGAGAAAGATACATACATACATACAGAGAGAGATACAGACTAAGTGCAACCAGCTTGGAGATTGAATTGGGAGGGCACAGACAGACCTACAGGTCCAGGGAGAGCAGATTGTGTCATCGATGTGACCAGGAGGCAATGATGGACGAGGCTCACTTCCTGCTAAAGTGCCCCAAATCCTCAGCACTGAGGGATGCCCACTCCCAGAGATCCTTCCTTCACATCCCTGACTCCACATCCATAAAAGAATGGCGGAAACTCCACAAACTACTGATAGAAGAGGCACTGACAGTAGCAATAGCTGCACAATATGTAAAAGGCTGTCATAGACTGAGAGAAACAAAACTTTCCCCATATCCCATAAACTGCCACACCTGACCCCACCATCTCACTCCTCTACCTGCTTCAGCCATGCTAAATGTATTTGGTCCTTCAATAAAGCTCATTTGATTTGATTTGAGAGAGAGAGAGAATCAAAATACATACAGAATTACAGAATACCCAGTACCTTTAAACTCAGACTGACAATGCATTCAGACTAAACCAGGAATAAACATGTCCTTACTTTATAAAGCAACATCAGGAAGGTTGACAATTATTTGTATGCTGGCACTCTTATCGACACAGCACAAATTAGCCATGTTATGATAACAATCATGCTTTTCACCATGTAAGTGTGTCTGTGACCAGACTAACAAGACGTGTGCCTATCTGCAGAGATATGCTGAAATGGAATCCATCTTTATAAGGTGTCATAATTACAGAGATACTTTTTAATTTTGTTTTATTTCTAGCATTTTTATGTGGGGTTGAGCAGTTTCTGTTACTTAATATACCACAGTTTCATATAAAAGTATGTTTATACTGTAAAGTCATAATTTGTACCTTGTATATACTTTTATGACTGGAGCTTGTTTAGTTTAGGCTTATGTAGGCTTATTTAGGCTTATGTAGAAACTGTGCATAAACACAATCTGAACTTCCAAATTAACAGACAGACTTGATTCCATATATTGCAAGGAAACCATTTTCAGACTCACAGTGTAATGCAACCCCTTCTCAACCTGGTTCCATCAGGAAGTAATGGATACTGTCCCTCTGCTTTCCATAAAGGGTGATGTACAGATTCTCTGGCAAGCAGAGGGACTTATGAGCAGAAAAAAAACACAATTGTCTTCTAAAAGCATAAGTCTGTGCCAAACTTTGTCTAGACTACATGTCACACATATATGACATGCAATCAGCCTTTTACAAAGCTCAACCAGTTTGACCAAAATGTGTTAGCTGCTTTGGGTTTCTTATAAATGAAATTGTGTAGATTTTCTTTAATTAGTGAATGACCTCATAAGCTCTTGCTGGACTGCATAACAAATCATCTGGCAGGGAAATTTGCTTTACTGTAGCCTGTTTTGACCTTGAGCATCTCAATTTAATATTCTGTCCATAACTTTTAGAAATCAATTTTTCTAAGCTAATAAAAAATTGAATTTCTAAGATACAGACCATACTCTTTTACATGCTATTCAACCCTAGGTTGATAGATACAGCACACCATCACCTTTGAGAAACTCCGGAGACAATGAAATGCTTTGGGAAACATATTTATTGATGAACACTAATTTTCTGCTAAGTGCAATATATCTTTTTAGAATAAAAGGTACTGATGCAATTTTACACAATGGAAGTGCACCCTTCTTTTATGTTTATTTGGGACCTGTAAGGAGGCAGCACCCCATGTGGAACATTTGTTGGAGTTGTCTGATAATTTGCATTTAACCCTTGGAGCATTGAACATTTGTTTTTGACCTTTGGTGTATTTGGACTTTGTTATTCATGTGCCTTAAACCAGTTAGTGCCCCTTTCTCTTATATACATCTTGTGTAATAAACGGATACAATAATGATACAATTGGATCATTAAAATATAAATACATTTAATAAACATTGAACACCAATTTTGAATATATATGGTCACTTTTTTGCACTTTGCATGCTGCATTCTAGTGTGCACAAATAGCCACAGGCCTCTGCACTATATTTTGGCAACCTGTGGCTCCATTCTCTTATACATGTCTGACTGCATCATTGCTTCAAGTAGACAAAGCACGAGGAGGTACAGCCTGCAACTAATCCACATCGAAACAGAGCGCAAAGTGCAGGGGACGCAAGTGCTCCTAGAATGTGAACTAAAGGGTGTGTTCTAGCAATTGTGTCCAGCCGGGTCAATTGCAAGATATGTTCCTTATATATATATAGATAGATAGTTATAGATATAGTAGAGAAAAAAACTAAAGGTTTCGGAGGGACAGTAGATGCAGCTGAGAGTGCACCTATAAGTAAAGAAGATATAGCGGAAAACTAGGTGGACAAACATAAAAATAAAACCTCCGAAACCTTTAGTTTTTTTCTCTACTTTTTGCTCTCATTTATGTTTTCCTTTTCTCCACGGTCCTTCTATTTCCGATCCTGACCCCTACTTTACAGCATTAATGAGACACATCCACTATCGCATTGATATATTGTGTGACACAGCGCCTCTCAGTTCCTTCTCCTTAATTGTCACCTGTTCATTTTGATACATTGTTTTGACCTAAGAGAGATTAGTTCGATTGTTGAGAATGTTATACTGCTTCACGTAGAGGGTCCCCAACCATGGCAACTGGGCTATACTTAACATACCCCATTTCATGTGTTTTAATTATTCTTAATGATTACTATTTCACTATTATTGTTTATTTAGAATTTTTTCAGTGTTTTTCATGTAACAAACTTTTTTCATGTTATGTACTGTTATGTTGTCACTGATGATGTTTCTCTCGCGTCACTTCCCCCTACTTTCGGTTGGTATTTATTCCATTAGTTTGAACCATTTTTTCACTTTGAGAAAGGCTGTTGTATCAGCCAAAACATCAGCAATTGTCCACTAATAAAAAGACAATTATTGCTTCTAAGACCTGCGAGTGCGATCTCCACTTTCTCATACACACACATATATATATAATATATATAGATATAGATAGATAGATAGATAGATAGATAGATAGATAGATAGATAGATAGATAGATAGATAGATAGATAGATAGATAGATAGATAGATAGATAGATAGATAGATAGATAGATAGATAGATAGATAGATAAAATCATAGTTTTGTTGAAATGATCCATGAATTATCAAGGCATGGCAGTTATGTGTGTAATAGTGTCTTCTGCAATATTAAAATTTCTCTCAATTTGTCTACTCTGTGTAGAACATTAGAAACTGCTGGCTATATAAATAAAATATAACTTCTCTTTTTCTGACTTCATAAACAGAACAGGCCTTCTTAATATTCAGGAGACTCAATGCCCACAGAGAAGGATTATGGAGGTTCTGCAGAGTATATTATTTGCTACAGAACACACATTTTCATTATTTAGGCCTGCTTCGTTGCTAAGAGTCTTTTTGCGGGTATTGGTTTAGCATGTTTCTGACAATTCTATTGAATTTACAATTGTTTTATATTTTCTCCCCCTCATATCCCTTAAGAATAGGACACTTTGGAAATGGAAAACATCATCTGGGAATTCCTGAAGCTATAGGAAATAAAATAAACAAGAGCTAACAGACTGTTCCACGTGAAATAATTTGGTAATCTAATACAAAGTTAAAATGAAAAAAATTGTAAGATAACCAAAAAAAGAAAAACAGGTATATCAAACAAATGGTCATTTTTGCTGTTGTTTTCGTTGTAATAACAAAAGCATAAGAAGTATAGAGCACATGGTTGCTGTAAATACATGAATTGACTTATAACCTATCAGTGACTGCATATACATTTTAGACAGACATTTATAGAAATGTTTTCTAAGCATTATAATTTCAAGGCAAGAATGCCTGAGGGTGGGGTGAGAGAGTGAGAGTCAGGAACTTGGAAACGACAGAGCCTTAGGTTTAGGAAGTAGGGAACCAATTTATGATAGGAATTATGGGGGACATAGGAGACACAAAGGGGTTCAATGAGGAAGGAAGGGTGTTCTCTTTTACCTTAAAACAGCTCTGCCTGCCTTCCCTTAAGCAAGAAGTAGAGAATTAAAGGATGGTATCATAGCTGAGTTGCAGCACTGGCAGGGGAGCCAGTGATAGGAGTACAAAGTGTAGGGCATAGTAGGGTTTCGGACTGAGGGCAAAAGTAGTGGAAGGGGCATGAGTTATGGAGGAGAGCCTTGTCTAGGAGTGACAGCAGACAGACCCCCTTCAGTCTTGATTATAATGGTTTGCAGCCTTTAGTGGCTATTAAATGTTAGAGAAAGTTATTAGACATTGAATGAAGTGCTTACATAGGCCCTGCATTTTACGGGTTTTTATGTTCATATATTGCTTATATTGACTGCAGTGTAGTGTATAAGTCTTGCTGTACCTGTTGTGTTTACCTTTGTCCCAATGACCGGTTGGCTACAGTAGAAATAAAGTAGGACTTGCACTCTGAAAAAAGTACAGGCCAAGTATAAAAATAATAAAAAAAATATATATATTCAAATAACTTGTTCACAGAAAGGTGATCTAACTCGTTTTGTATGGGGTGCCGTTTGTCCCAAATACATTCTGTATACAAAACTATCCCTAATACACAGAATGAATGTCTCTCGTGTTATATAAGTATTTGTGACCATACACAGAGAAAAAAAATATACAAAAGACTTATTTCTATTAAAGAATGAAAACAAAATCTGGTTGGTGTACAAAAGGATGTCATTATATCACAAACTCCATTCTGTACAGTTTAACAAGCAATCTGTCTCACAAATGTATAACCTCCATGTAAGGGACGCACTTATGTGCAAAGTTACTTACAGAATGAATTATGTAAAAACAAAGTTGGACATAAGATATAATAGTGTAACTAACTAGTGCTTGTCAAGCTAGTTTTGACTGACAAAATAGATATCTGTGACAGAAAGCAAGATTTTATAGTACAGGATTCATTCTTTCCACAAAATGACAGTTTTGTTTCACAAAACAGATAAAATAACCATTCTGTGAAGCAACCAATAAGAACAAAGCTTATTGCCATATACAAACAAGATGAGAAGTGGCCAGCTCTGCTCCACATGGCTAAGGCAAAATATCTGACCTGCTATAGAGGGCGCCCTCTAATGTCCCCTGTGCTGCATAGTAATAAACATGAACAAACATTCCCTAAAAGAGCTGCTGTTAAACACTACAGGTTCATGAATGGAAGTTTTTACAAATGGCTGAGAAATATAATACTGCACTTATAATGATTGTAGAGAAAGAAAAGTATGTAAAACTTATATAAATATGATCATTTTAGGTGATATGGCTATTCTTATTATTACTTCCTGCTTGTGTGGCCATTTTGGTTAAGGGCATTCCTGCTGTTTTGCCATGATCTTATGACTCACTCCTGTTCCTCTTCCTGTCTAAGCTGAGAGCAATAATGGGGCAGGCCACACCCACCTGCCATACTGTATTAAATGTACCAGAAATTACTGTGCTTGTCTGGCTGCTTATGAGTTATAAGTTTTGTATATGATAGTTAGACTCCAATGTCTCCTCCTAGCTGTAATCTTGCACCAATTAGCTTGTAGTAGTCTCTTAGTAATGTGCTTAGCTATAGATCAACTACTACATAATAGCTTTAGCCAGAGACTTGGGACTGATAGGGTTGCCACCTTTTTGTAATTTAGTTACCGGTTGGTGGGGGGTGGGAAGAAAAAGGGTTTTACAGGGGATTGGGGGCGGGCCGAGAGGGTCTTTATAAGGGTATTACAAATGTACCGGCAGCTACATTGCCGGTAAATTTGTAATACCAGCCCTGGCCTTGGCTGGTGTTAGACCGGCTAGGCTGGTAAAATACCGGCCAGGTGGTAACCCTAGGGACTGATAGAGTTGCCACCCGGCTGGTATTTTACCGGCCTAGCCGGTAAAACACCTGCCAAGGCCAGGGCCGGTATTGCAAATTTACCGGCAATGCAATTGCCAGTAATTTGAAATATCCTTTAAAAAAAGCCCCTGGCCTGCCCCCAATTCGAAAATAACTTACCTTTTTTCCAGCGCTGTGTGATGTTGCTCCGCCCCTTATGTGGCACGCCACATAGCTCCGCCCCTTTCAGCGGCACCCCACGTAGCTCCACCCCCTTTAGCATCACGGACCGCACCCTTTTGGTGCCCCCCACTGGCCGGTAATTTTTTTTAATAAAGGTGGCAACCCTAGGGACTGATCATGTCACACATTGTGTATAGTATGATGTGTAGGTTATATGAGCAGCCGCTCCTGAGTACTGTGCGTAAACAAAAGGCTTCAGGACTTCAACTTCAACTCCTTTCGTGAATTCGGGTCTTTTCGCCCGTTCGGGACTTCAGCTTCGTCTTTTCGGCACTTCCGCATTCTGTAATATGTGAAATGGCTGCACGGCTCGGGTGCTCATAAAGGGGACCGGCTCTTTTAAAAATGCAGCACTTCTGTGCCCTCCTTCAGGCCCGGAACACTTGTCCCCCCCCTGCTGGCGGCCCTGGACATGCATGTGACATGGGCGCAGTTGTGCTCTCTGCTGTAGTGCTGTGTCCCCCTCGACCCACTCTGATGTGAAAGGGTTAGAGGATTAGAGTCTTTTGTTATAAATAAATATAAAGCATTGTATAGCTTGTTGCTTCTATATAACTAGATTATGATCCCCTAAAATTGCCCCTGCCTAAATGACCCCCTTTTTGTTTACACACAGTACTCAGGAGTACTGCGTGGTCATACCTCACAACATTTTGGAAGTAAAATTTTTTGTCATGTAGCGTGGCAATTTTTTTGACCACACCCATTTTTGTGGCCACACGCCTTAATTACCATGTTCATTTTACAAAGATTGGCAGGTTATAAAAGTTTGAAAATATTTCTCCTTATCTAAACTGTTGAAATTACTTATTTTCTTATTTTAAAATTGTTACAAAGTATCTTAGTTGCACCTGTTAGCTGTACTGGCCTCTCTGCCAAAATCCAATTAAGTTAGAAATTTTGGACACAATAAAGAGCTTTATACTTTGAATTGGTGCCTGCTGGAAGTCTGCGTCCATTGAGTGCCTGCTCCTTTTTACATTTTGGTTCGTCCGCCCCCTATGCTGAGTGCTCAGGGCAGTGCACCTAGGCCACTTCCCTTACGTGGTGAGTAATTAGTTTAGTAAACATTGAAGTACCCATACTACAGATGACTTCTTGTAAGTTAGAAATTTTGTTTCTTTTTCTTGCTGTTCAGTGCAGAGAAAAGAGGGACTGTCCCTCCAAAAAAGGGACAGTTGGGAGGTATGTCATACCTCCCAACATTTTGGAAATAAAAAGAGAGAGAAAATTTATTTTTTTGCATGTAGTGCAGCAATTTTTTGACCACACCCATTTTGTGGCCGCACCCCCTAATTAACATGTTCACTTTACAAAGTTTAGCAGGTTATAAAAATTTTTTACTTATTTTCTTATTTTAAAATTGTTACAAAGTATCTTAGTTGCACCTGTTAGCTGTACTGGCCTCTCTGCCAAAAGCCAATTAAGTTAGAAACTTTGTTTCTTTTTCTGGCTGTTCAGTGCAGAGAAAAGAGGGACTTTCTGGTACAAATGAGGGACCTCAGGTTGAGTTGTCAAAAGAGGGACTGTCCCTCTGAAAAAGGGACAGTTGGGAGGTATGTGTGCACATGATCAGTCCCAAGTCTCTGGCTAAATCTATTATGTAGTAGTTGAACTATAGCTAAGCACATTATTAAGAGACTACTACAAGCTAATTGGTGCAAGATTACAGCTAGGAGGAGACATTGGAGTCTAACTATCATATACAAAACTTTCTCTGAGAATCAGGCAAAGCAGCAAGACAAGCACAGTAACTTCTGGTACATTTAATAGAAGATGGCAGGTGGGTGTGGCCTGTCCAATTATTGCTCTCAGCTTAGACAGGAAGAGGAACAGGAGTGAGTCATAAGATCATGGCAAAACAGCAGGAATGCCCTTAACCAAAATGGCCACACAAGCAGGTTACTACAATAAGAATAGCCATATCACCTAAAATGATCATATTTATGTTTTGCATACTTTTCTTTCTCTACAATCATTATAAGTGCAGCATTATATTTCTCGGCCATTTGTAAAAACTTCCATTTATGAACCTGTAGTGTTTAACAGCAGCTCTTTTAGGAAATGTTTGTTCATGTTTATTACTATGCAGCACAGGGGACATTAGAGGGCGCCCTCTATAGCAGGTCAGATACTTTGCCTTAGCCATGTGGAGCAGAGCTGGCCACTTGTCATCCTGTTTGTATATGGCAATAAGCTTTGTTCTTATTGGTTCAGGAATGTGACTGACAGTGTTGCTTCACAGAATGGTTATTTTATCTGTTTTGTGAAACAAAACTGTCATTTTGTGGAAAGAATGAATCCTGTACTATAAAATCCTGCTTTCTGTCACATATATCTATTTTGTCAGTCAAAACTAGCTTGACAAGCACTAGTTACACTATTATATATTATGTCCAACTTTGTTTTTACATAATTCATTCTGTAAGTAACTTTGCACATACTGTAAGTGTGTCCGTTACATGGAGGTTATATATTTGTGAGACAGATTGCTTGTTAAACTGTACAGAATGGAGTTTGTGATATAATGACATCCTTTTGTGCACTAACCAGATTTTGTTTTCATTCTTCAATAGAAATAAGTCTTTTGTATATTTTTTTTCTCTGTGTATGGTCACAAATACTTATATAACACGAGAGACATTCATTCTGTGTATTAGGGATAGTTTTGTATACAGAATGTATTTGGGACAAACGGAACCCCATAGTTTTGTGCCTACACTCAATCATAGGTTGAATAACACTGCAAACACATAGTTTTTAAGAGAAAAGCCACCAATAAGAACACAAAATAAATTAACGAAAAGGAAAAAGAAGGAGGGAAAAAACTTTAATATCAATTATTAAGTTAAGAAAACATAGGCACAATCTTATTAAAACAGGTTACATCAAATTCCAAAAACATAATGGTGGGGATTCTCTTCTGTAAACAAAATAACCATTCTACCTCTTTTTGTGGTATGAGGCAAGATATACTCCACTCAGTAATACTTTGCACTACTTCTATACCAGGGACCCTAAGAAACAGGAGGTCACTTACTGAACAACCTAAAAAAAGATTGGTCACATTGGTTATATTATTGAACTTGATATCCAAAAAATGTGTCTTCGCACATTCATTGAGACATTCTACTTGTGCTGCTGGAGGCCGATATCCACCGTCGCCCCCCTCCCCTCAGATTGTGCGCTAGTACATCCTTTTTTTACTACAGAAGGGCACACACAAAATCGTATAATCGGGGGGAAAATCTTGCATGTCTAGTCCCTAGTGCTCCAGACAAGAGCAGACTTCACGTGCGTATGGGCAGTATTCCACCCCTTAATTTGAGCCACCCTAGGCTTGAGCCTTTGTTGCCTTGCCACAAAACAAACATAAACAATAAATATATAGGAAGTTATCTGAAGGTCACTCTTATGAAAGCCATTGGAGAATAACAATTACACTGGATCAATGAAAAAATTGGCAGGATAAATGAAGAACTGGGAAATTTGCAAATTACGAAATTAATTTATACATTAAATAAACTGTAATCTAAAGTGTAATCAATAGATAAACGTTCCAAATTTATAATGTTCATGTGTGTGCATTGTGATTAAAGCTGCAAAAAATTCATTTATTTAAAAAAAAAAACTAAGATAAATCCTGTCCATCAAGGAAGCTGAGTGGTAAAATCGGAGAAACTCATTCCAATTTTAATGGAATCCTATACATTTATGTAGGGACGCAGAGGTTTGGGTACTTTTAACTCAGACAGTCTCCCTTTGGTAATAGGATACCTAATGGTCCTTTAGTTTAATTCAGGCAGCTATGTCCCTAGGTGGCAGCAGTATAAAATATAAAGGGGTTTAGCACCATGTGCTCATGGTCTTTCCTGGGGCCTTTCCTTTTTGTGAGATATTACAGGTCCAGTGCTGCCAGTGTTAAGGATAGATAGAGATATTTAGGGATAGACAGATTGTGTCATAGTTGCTCTAGGAGCAATAGAGAGGCTCAGGGTATGTAGTGAAAAGTTTCTGCTCCAACAGGAGAAGTAGTGGGGTTAGGGTTTTATAATGACCCCATGGTATGTAAACCACTAGAGCAGGGACTACAGTGGGTGAGTTGAGGACCAGATAGGGTGCCAAGACCCAAGACACCAGGCTGATTACAGTGGGTGAGGTGAGGACCAAGTCCGGTACCAAAATACAAGACCCCAGGCTGAGAAACCCAAGCTTTAGTGATCATCAGGAGGGATAATTCCCAGTGAGAGTGGTAATAATCTTTTGAGTCTTTTTGCTGCTACTCTGACGATGGTCATTGTGAATTAGCTCACCTGGAGCACCTTGTTTTTCCTCGAGGGATTATTGTCATCTAACAATATCCTATCACTGTTATTTTGTGGACATCTAAGTGCCTGTGAATTACTCTATTACAACAGTTCCCTGTTAAGCTGGCCATAGATGTTGAGATTTTTAAAAGATCCGATCCTCATCGTGAGACCACGATTTTCTTGGAACGATCGTACGATTGTACGAATTGACCATCAACTCAAAAGACCAATTTGCCTGGAAAACAAAGGGGAGCTGCCTGCTTGGCCCTGCAAACATAGATAAATTGCACTGGGACCGACAACGATTTTTTGACCTGGCCGATCAATTTCCTGCCAGATGTCGGACGAAAAATCGGAAGATGCACGATTGTTCGAATCCCACTAACCGCACGATAATTTCGAAGGATTGGTCGGACTTCCCTAAAATCAGTCGTTCGGCAAGAAGAATCGTCGCATCTATGGGGAACTTAAAATAAACCAGTTGTTATTGCAAAGAAACTTGCCTGGTTGAATCTCCTGCTGCACTGATCTACACCAGGTACCAGGAGTTGCAGGGAGTAGCATGTGTACACTGGAGTCCGGGGCACATTACAAGAAGTTTAGCCTGGTCACACACAGCCATAATAAACAACCAAAAGCACATTTAAGGATGGGCTACATTTATATAATGTTCAAAATTACCTAACCTAATATCTATTACAAGGCCTGATTTATGATCACATTACAGTGAGAACTATGCTCCCCAACTCCAATGGGTTTTTAATAAATCTCACAGCTCCTATTATTTTTCATTTTTATTCTCTAAAGTGTTTTTCCCTCTCAAAATGTATTTCCTGTTGCAGAAATTTCACACATTTACTTCACAAGTGGACAATTATTCCAAAGAGTTTACTTTTGCTAGAATTCCCCACAATGTTTAAAAAGAAATACCTTCCTCCTTTAGTCAACCTCATAACTGGCAGATCTGCTCAGGGACATGGTTAAAAGCAAAATAAAATCCTAATAATACCCAGAAGTAATGAGCAAAATTTTTGACCAGGTTTTACCGTAAAAAGAAGCCCATAGACTCCAATGGGTGAAAAAATTTGTGGGGAGTCAAGAAAAAGACTTCAATGCTTTTGCCAAATTTTCTGCTTTTGCCAAATTTTCAGCTAAGTGAAACAGCTCAGATTTGCCCATCACGAATACCCAGCCTTCTACATCTTTGTGCCAAAATGTTCACAGTGGGGCCACTTGGTCAAATACAGGCAATGCTCAGTAGGACTATGCTCAGAAAGGGTCAAGAAGCACTTGAGAAAACTCACCAGGAGCTTTTCTAAAACAAATACAAAATAACATTATATTTCTTTCCTATTATTAACATTAGCAGCTAACTGGGAGGGGGGTTCCATGACCCCAATGATGAGATCCTCCGCACTCCAACTCTGCAAACCCCCCCCGCACATTCCTTGTACTTTTTTTCGCACAATCAAGGGGGGGGAGCCTATAGTGCCAGGTGGGAAGCAGGTTTGGGTCAGCAGGGCCCACGAGAGCCAAGACCCTCTGGGATTTTTCCTGGTGCCCTACTTGATCAGTCCAACCCTGAACATTAGCATCAAACATTTTTCTAGCCACCTAGATTATCAGATAGGTGGCAGGCCTTATCAGAAGCTAGTAATATCAGACCAATAAGGTGCGGGGGTGGGTAAAACGTCTAGAGGGTGGACATAGCCAATGAGCTGTAGCTACAAGCATAGCTGAATCCTATTAACAAAACAGAGAGTACAGGAAAGGATTGCAGTACTACAGAGTGATTTATGCAGCTCGCCTCTCTGCAGAATAATGGTAAGAAAGCCTTAATGCCAAAAATGTGGATATTTATTTTACTAAGACAAGTCACCAGCTTCCCTGTACTACCTGGGACAAGCTCTGCCTATGAAAGTTACCTATAAATTAAGGCTTTTGTTTAATTAGCTATATAGGGTGTATTGCAATGGTGCTGATAGAGCTGCCTTCAAACGTGCAACAATTAGGTAAAAACTGAAGAAGGGCATGGCTTTACAATCAGTATAATGGGTTTTCAAGCAGTGACAGTGGCCCTACTTGGGATCCAAAGGCAGTAGATGGGGGATTCACTGGCTATTGGTTTGATATATCGGACAAATGCTAATTTGTAGTCTTCCAGTTTCCCTGAAGGACAGCTGAGGTGGAATTTGTGTTGGCAACTTGATATCCTAAATAATCTGGGAACAATACCATGTTTATTGATAATGCAATGATTTCATATATTTGTAGGCTTTTTTATTGGGTAAGGGTGACCCTGGTCAAAATTCTTGACTGCAAAGTGGGGTATGAACCCCAAAATCTGGAAAGAGAAAGTAATGCATAGCATACAAATCTGAGACACTATAACACAAATGGAAAAACAACCCAGCATTAATAGTGTACTTAAACATCCCTAATAATGCACAAAGGATGGTCTCATTTTAAATATAGTTTGTTGCATTACTTTAATAATTAAAACAATATAACATATATAACACCAGATATAACTCTCTAAAATATAGACAATTTTATAAATACATTATCTACTTAGTTATTACCTCTGCTAGAGTGCTCTAGGTTGGCCCCGATGTCATTTATAAGGAGTCAAATCAACTGCCATTTCTCTCAAATGCATAGGTATAGGTCTAACATAGAATTCATTTACTCACTAATGCTACACTTGTAACTTAATGGGATTGAAAAATGACCTTCACTCATGACCTTCACATTGCAGTTTAAAATTAGAAACTTCCCAGGGACATGTGTCATTATAAAATACAAGGGGGTATAATTAGAGAAGCATAATCTTGGATTAAAGAAAATCTTTGCCAACTGCCAAATGGGAACCTGATGATTTCACCCAAGTGAAGTATTCATGTGGTTCTCAACAGGACAACTGGATAAAATAATACAACATTATTTGTATGACAAAGAAGTAACCTGATGGGGCGGCGTGCATGACTTGCGCCAAATTTTGCTATCATCCCAGCTTCATTAATGATGTCATCCACAGCACGTTAATACAGTACAGAGCATAGCCAGATTGCACTAATGGTGCCATATCCCATAAAGATCACTGATGGGTGTTTGATGCAATCTGTTGGAGTGTGTGTGTACATAACCATATTGTAATATTACAAGGACATCATTTATTCTGCCGGTCAGAATTCAGATAGGACAGCAGAAACAATGTCATTGTAGTGTTCATTTCCGAGAAGGCTGCCAATAACTCTCGTTGGCTCAAAGTGCGTGCATATGTCTCTGCCTAAACTAAGAGTCTTAATAAAATGTTAAACTGGGTTTATTGGACCGTTGCAGGCTTTACAAAAACCGTACTAGAAATGGCTACATCTGTAAGACCCAAATTGCTGACATAAATCTTGCTTTTCAAAAGAGGGAGAAAATCTATGAATGATTTATTCAAGTGCCACCATCTAGATTCCTCTGCACAGCAACATAAAATAAAAGCCATCCTCAAAGATCCTGCAGGTATGAAAATGAAATTATGCAAATGTTTCATCTGAAGAGGCTTCTTTGTTGTTTGAGAACAAACTTTGCATCACAGGAAAAAAAAAAATCTTAACTCGAGATTTTGATAAAGCTTTGCACTGTAGGGTCTGCAGAAATGTTTCAGTTCAATAAGCCAGCGCGGGTTATTTAATGCTAAAGAAATTTGTTCTCTGCAAAAACAGAAGGAAAGTGCTATATAATATGCTCATTTTATACATTTTATAATTTTACAAAAGTAAAAGCAGCCTTTTAATGTCCCTCTGCAAGGAGTACTTATTTCGGGAGCGCATGGTAAGTCATTAACAGCATATTATAATAGTGTCACTATAATAAGTAAAATAAATAAATAAATAAAATAACTCTTACAGTAGAAATAGAATTATGCTCAGATGGTCAAAAATGAATATACTTCATTATTCGTTAGGAATATTTCCATTGTTGTGACCATTGTATTACCACTACCAGTTTGAGAACTACATTTCTTAAAAAAATCTAAAAAAATAAAAATGAATTTCACTTACAGTAGTGATGAGCGAATTTTTTTCACCAGGCATAGATTTGCGTCTATATTCTGCATTTTGCTATCTGTGAATTTTTTTGTGAAACTGCAACAAAAAAGTTGACAAAGTTGTGCTAAGACAAAAAAGTCACCATAAGAAAAAATGCTTATTTGCCACGCATGTAAAAATGTGATGCACATAAAGAAAAAAAATTGCCGTTCGCGAACACCGGCAAAAAATGCGAACGTTCGCGGACAGTTTGCGAACTTCGAACCCTCGCTAAAATCGTTCGATTCGAACGATCGAAGGATTTTAATTGTTCGATCGAAGGATTTTCATTCGAATCGAACGTTTTAAAATCGTTCGATTGAATGAAAATCATTTGATCGAATGCTTACAATCGTTCGAACGAATGGAAATCATTCGATTTTTAGCGGTCGAAGGAATTCGAATGGTCGAACGATTTGTATTCGAATCGAACGCGAACTCAATAAGCGAACGTTCCCAAACGTTCGCGAACATTCGGCGGTTCGCCGGCGAACAGTTCGATACATCCCTACTAATAACAGATGCTTTTTGGCGCCCCTGGTAACTTCTGGGGAACTGCTGCCTGAGACAAGCTTCTCACCTTGCCTCGTGGCAGAAATCTGAGAAATGCCCCTGCTTAGCCCAATATGCCTCCGGTTCCAAATCGAGTGCAGTTGCACCTATTGTCATAGGGAAACCTTGAATCTACCAGCACCTCTAGACCAGGCGGTAGCTTCTGAATGATTGTAGTACTATCTCTCATTTTTCAAGTCTCATACCATGCTTATCAGGAAAACACTGATATGGAGTTTCAAAATGCATGAATGGCTTTTTACAATTTTATTATTGTATCTGTATTGTGTATAGTATACTGTCAGGCTCATTTCAATATTGCACAGTGAATATATTTGCCCTGCGCATGATTATATTTATAAAGCTGGATAAGATTGGTGTATTTAATGCATAAACAGAATTGTGATTTTTTGTCACTGTAAATGTCCATAAGAGCTTTAAATATTGCAAAAAACACAAATTGCTGATATTTATGTGCACACTCTGCCTTTCAGTTATGCCACTTCTTTGGTGGTGGAGAAAATATTAGCAAGACATTGCAAATTTAAAATTGCTGTGGATTATATATTTTGCGCACAGTGGCTGCAAACAGCCGTCTCATTTGCAAAAATTTGTGTGCAATGGGAATTTGCCAAAAAAAACTGAAAGATGGGCACAGCAATATTTTAGTGTTCAGGAAAAAACATGGGCCATACAACCATTTGTGAATAAATATGCATTGCTAAGAACTTTATAAATGACCCAGTGTGTTGCTAAAAAAAAAAGTGCAAGCACAATTGATTTAATTTTGGCCACATTTGCATCTGACATATCACCCCTTTTTTCACTGGAATTCTGGAGGGAAAATGCTGCATTGTGGGAAATTGCACTTTGCTCACTGCACTTGCAGACTTAAATGAGCCCTAAAACCTTTAATCTGATTTACTGATTTTTATTTCCATTCTTTATTGTAACTAATATATACAGTAGGTATTTATACAGTTAGGTCCATAAATATTTGGACAGACAACTTTTTTTAATTTGGTTCTGTACATTACCACAATGAATTTTAAATGAAACAACTCAGATGCAGTTGAACTGCAGACTTCCAGCTTTAATTTAGTGGGTTGAACAAAAAGATTGCATAAAAATGTGAGGAACTAAAGCCTTTTTTTAACACAATCACTTCATTTCAGGGGCTAAAAAGTAATTGGACAAATTAAAATTCGAATACTTGGTTGAAACCCATTTGCTGACAATGACAGCCTGAAGTCTTGAACTCATGGACATCACCAGATTCTGGGTTTCCTCCTTTTTAATGCTCTGCCAGGTAGGGATGCACCGAATCCTGTATTCGGTTCGGGAATCCTTCTGCCCGGCCGAACCGAATCCAAATCCTAATTTGCATATGTAAATTAGGGGCAGGAGGGAAATCACGTGACTTTGTGACAAAACAAGGAATTAAAAAAAGTTTTCCCCTTCCCACCCTAATTTGCATATGCAAATTAGGATTCAGGATTGGTTCGGTATTCAGCCGAATCTTTTTAGAAGGATTCGGGGGTTTGGCCAAATCCAAAATAGTGGATTCGGTGCATCCCTACTGCCAGGCCTTTACTGCAGTGGCTTTCAGGTGCTGTTTGTTTATGGGCCTTTCTGTCAGAAGTTTACCAAACTGTAGATTTTGCCACTCCTAATATTGTAGCAGTTTTTTTCTGTTTTTGCAGCTTAAGGATAGCTTGTTTCACCTGCATGGAGAGCTCCTTTGACCGCATTTTGTCTGTTCACAGCAAAATCTTCCACATACAAGCACCCCCCTCAAATCAACTCCAGGGTTTTTATCTGCTTCATTGATAATGAAATAACAAAGGAATTGTCCACACCTGCCCATGAAATAGTCTTTAAGTCAATTGACCAATTGTTTTTGAGCCCGTGAAATGAAGTGATTGTGTTAAAAAAAGGCTTTAGTTCCTCACATTTTTATGCAATCTTTTTGTTCAACCCACTGAATTAAAGCAGAAAGTCTGCAGTTCAACTGCATCTGAGTTGTTAATTTAAAATTCATTTTGGTAATGTACAGAACCAAAATTAGAAAAAAGTTGTCTCTGTCCAAATATTTATGGGCCTGTATATCAGACTATATCTGCTTTATCTATACAGAAGTAAAAGCAATGAAATAATCCAATGGCAGCTATAAGGAGCCCCATTAATCCTGTTTTATTGACATGAAGATAACAAGCCCTGTTAGTAACACATATTAAAATATGCCTTGCAAGCATCACGACTAAAACAAAATTATTTTCTGACAGGTTATCATATATTATTACATAACTGGTTCATTGATGAAAAAAAATCACAAAATGTGACAGTTATGTTTCAAGCTGGTTATAAAAGATGTCAAGAGAGCGAGAACAAGCTGTTACACATGTCTGTGCAATGGAAATGATAAAGCAATTGCAATGTATACTTGACCTATGATTTATAAATGCTGAAAACCCGATACAGCTTAATTCTTTTTCACTTGACCTCCTGTTTAGTTAGTGCAGCTTACCATTGTCCTGTTCCATGGGCTGCCCTTCACCTTTCTCATGCAATGGTATTAAATAGGCTACAATAGCAGCCTTCTGCTAAGTAGAATGGTTAATATTGCATCTGTCATATTACATTATTATGCATTACCGGTGCATTGACATTCAAAGGGCACCACCATGAAACCTTCTTCTGTCACCATATGGTCTTAATTACTATTGGGATGTTGTCCATGTTTCTTTGTTTGCCTAGATCATCCTGCTGAACAAAAGAGCATGTTCTCCAATGACTACAGATTTCACAGGGATAATGTTCTAAATGTGCTGTTTTTTCAAATATATAGATAGAGGGGTGGGAGGGCTCATGTTACAAGAAATGATTACAATACATGGAGGCTGTGAAGGCCAGAGGACAAAAAAAAATCTCAATCACAGCTGTTCATTTGCAAAGAAGAGTCTAATAGAGGGCTTAAAGAAACCGGAGAGCATAAAAGGGGTTTTAATAAATATACACTAAACATCTTAATTTGTAGGACAAAAGAAAATATTTTAACTAAAACACGTGATCTTCCATTGCTAAGAAATAATTTCTTTAAGGGATTTTTTATGGTGTCGTTTTTATTTCTAAAACACACTGTTTACACAGCACATAATTCACTCTATCATATACAACTTCATTCCTGAACCAAAAAAAAGCCTCAGTAGCAAGTTCCATATACTGTATCTTCTATTAATACTTCCCCTCACAAAAAACAATGGGAAATCCAAAAAAACATGTATTTATCTCACCCCTTCTCACATAATTAAGACGATAGGAAGAGACATGCATTCTTAAATTTGTCTATGTGAATGGATGATTAAACCTTGCCATTTCCAGAGCCATTTCTGTTTTCTTCTCATTAATTCCATCAGTGTTTCATCACACAATAGCAAATTCTGCACGTCTCTCCAGGCGAGAATCTTATTTTAGCAGAATATAGATTAGGAATCAATAGGGATCTGTCAGAGGTTTATCTAAGGTGATTATATAGTACAAGAAACTATTATGGCTTGCTAACAGAACTTACTTTGGCTGCCTACCTTTATGTTAATCTTCGAGGCAACAAATGGGGAAAAAGGCAAGTAAGTGTGAAACAATCGGAAACCTTGTAAAGGAGATCACATTTTTAATTGAACAATGGGCATGTATGTTGCTACCCATTTGAAATCTTTTTTCCTTACATAAACGGACATCTTCTGCTCCTACAGCATTGTTATGCATTTCCTTACAACAAACTCTAAGAAACAGAAAAGTGCTTACACAATGTTCTGTGCCCAAGATCTAACTACTGCAAAACACTGAACCTGTGGGGTACAGACTATTATCTGTATAAAACGTCTCGTTTTAAAAGGTCTCGGATATTGTTAAATGTAACACTGAATAATAAGTTCATTTTTTCTGATTACCTGTGATTTCCATATCAGTCTATATATATCATGGCACAGTGATGAGAAAGGGTCATTGATCAAGTAATGGGGCTGGGAGTGAGCTCACTGTTGGAAGTGTAGAAGGAGCTTGTGCGATGTTTAGAAGAGCAGAGAAAAAACATTAAGAAATTATGAGTTAACTGTTTGTGAAAAAAAAAACAATGTTTACCTATATGTAGAACACTGCCAGTGAACCAGTCTAATTTCAGAGAAATAAAAGTTTTAATTTGTTTGGTGTGGACTTTGGGATGTAAAGAAAAAACTAGAGATAAAAATTGTAGGAATGAGAATCCAGACAGAAATACCCTAATAACATTTTTTTTTAAAAAAATGGGGCTTCAGAGTTTTGTTGAGTTGTGAGGAACTTGGGACCTCAACTACCCTCTTGAAGTGTAGCTTACTGAACAAACAAAGGCTGAGGCTGCCAGAGGGGATTTAAAGCTCTCTTTAAAAAAACATGTAATGTATGAAAAGGTACATATAGTTCGAAGTCTAGCACCTACAGCAACCATAGGTGATTCAAATAAGATCCCTAACACACAGCCTATGCCTGGCAATACCTTGGCACACAAGGCAATATATGTTTGTTTCTACCTGCACAGCACCAACAACCCACGCACCCCCACTTGGTTGGTAAACCAACATCAAGCAACATTGCCTCAATAATACAACTCACTCACTACCTCCCCAAGTTGCAACCCCAGACACATGCCTATTCTTTCTACCCCTAGTTATGGCTCTGTGCAAAGCTATCAGACTGGTCTAATGACCACTTCCTGCCACACTTCAATATAGTGTGTGGAAAGGGGTGGATCTGCCTCTTTGGCTCCTGGTGTCCTTCCAGCTAGGTGTTTCCCATTGAGTCTGGGTACACCAAGGCCCAGTAAAGCCACCGCCCTAAAGGGACAGCAACTTTAGTGTTTAAGTCGGGGACCAGGAAACCCCATGAATGAGGTTACCAAGTAGTGATGGGTGAATAAATTTGCATGGCACGAATTCACAGCGAATTTCCTCGTTTCGCCACCATAAATTCGCAAATCTCCCGTGAAAATTCGCTGGTGAAAATTCCCCGGCGTCAATTTCCGATTTTCACTATTTTTTCATGAAAATGTCAGATTTTCAAATGTATTTAGTGAAAACCGTCAAATTTAATGATTTTTGAGTGAAATCCTTCACATTTCACAATTTTTGAGTGAAATCCTTTAGATTTCATGATTTTTGAGCGAAATCCTTCAAATTTCAAGATTTTTTTGTGAAAACCTTCAAATTTCACTATTTTTGAGTGAAATGTTCAATTTTCATGATTTTTTAGTGAAAACCTTAAAATGTCATGATTTTTGAGTGAAATCTTTCAAATTTCACGATTTTTGAGTGGAATTATATAGAAAGAGCAGTTGTGTGCTCCATCAAGGATAATAGCAGGGAGTAGCTTCCCAAAAAGGCTTCCTTGTATGCCGTTAGTGAAGGGACCACAGCAGATAGGGTGTTAGGCTAATATTCGTCTCCCTAACCACTCCAATGGATGGGATCCGGACCAGTTAAAGGTGTATCTGCCTGAGGGAATATTTGCCTTATGGGAGTAAATGCTGTAAAATCCTCCTCTATCCACCATACTCTGTGATATGTTACACCATCCTCACGAAAAGGGAGAAATTTGCCGATTACTACCAGTGGTCAATTGCTTGTGCTAATAAACCATCCATTCTGTTTTTCACCATAAGAACCTCCTCGCATCCAATCTTTCCTATTTTTTTTACATCTTAAGGGAAGAAGACTTCCACTTAGCAAAGGCCCTGATCCTGATGTGTGAGTCGCAATGTAACCCATGCTCATATCACTAGCTGGACACTTAACTATCTGTGGTCTGGATAGCCAAGATTAGCGTTACACATGTATCAAATAATTGGAGCATAGGTTATTCTTATTATCTCCACCAAATATACCTTATGGTTAAAAATAGTTCTATTTTGGATAAAGTACTTTCATTTATACTCACTTATTCACTCCGGACCCTCATGCGAGAGCTTTCAGGCTACCTCCTTCACTAAAATAGGAAACCAAATCTCCCACAACCTAGAAATATAATGTACTGACCCTAAATGTCCCTCCATTTCTGTTGTAAATTTCCCTGTTTAAACCAATATTTTTGCCACAATTATTTATTCACCACTGTAGATACCTGTAAAATGTTGTTCAAAAGACAAAAGGCACAGTTTGAGCTTGACTATCCACAGCCTTTTAATGACAATTAAAGATCTAAGAGTGAGACAAGGCAAATAAACCTACAGTACCTTCCTGATCAAAATCGATCAAATTCTAATTAGACAAGCAGGATAAATTACATTACTGCATGTCATCATTATTTAACCAAATGAAAAATTTATTTTATTACCTTACCCTCCGCAAACAGTAGCACTGCAGAACCAGGATGTTGGAAAGTGAAAAGTCGTTTCAATTTCTTGTTTTGCAAGGAATAGCAAAAACCACTGATATTTCTTAATTAAAACAATAGGCAATGGATTGAACAAGTTCTATACATTGCGCTCATGTTGGAAAAGGAGTATAACATCCCATTAACAATCCCCATTGCCTTCCAATTTCAAAGTTTCAGTTTCAAAGTTGCTAAACCTATTTATTTATTTTTTTAAAGGATATCTGTGCAGGTAGCATTAGCTTTCGAATTACAAGGCATCATTTCTAACATAACTGTTCCTTTAAAGTTGGGGTTTCACCTTGAAGGGAGCTTGCTTTATTACAAACATCATTCATACTGACCAATTTGTCTTGTGTTTTATTTTTTAAAATATAATTTATCATAAAGTTATGAAGGCAATGGTGTGTGTCCCATTTTCTTTATTCCAGTGGGAAGTAGGCTTTCTCCCATCTGCACAAGCAGAATTGCAGTGTGGCCATTTGGCTCATTGTTTTGCTCCAGGTGATAGAACAAAGGATCTGCCCATGTTATGTCTTTGTTTCAATTATAAGAAATTCCTTCCTGGCTCTATAAAAATGCTATGCATAAAGGAATCTGAATGGACACAGTTTTTCTATATTACTGCTGCCTATACAGTATACCATTTTTAATTTTAAGCAACAGATTCACTTATCTTCTGTAATAAAAAGCTTTGCACTAGGGAAAGTTGAAAAAGATTAAAGTGCATAATTAAGAGACTGCCAATGCAGTAAAAGTTGGAAAAGTCTGATCATGGGGGAATATATATATATATATATATATATATATAGGCATAGATTACACCGGCACTCACCTCTGCCATTAGCCTATTAAGCCGGGTGCTTATATAAAGTCCAGCAATGAAAGTCTTTTACTAAATCATATGAACATCTACGAGTTTCGGTACCTCAAGGGACCGTCATCAGGATGTAAAATGTGGCATTTGCCAATAAACTTAAATACCTCCCACCCACAGAAGACCCTCCCCTCACATCGTGCATATTCAATGAGCTTTACATCAGGTGTATAGAGTGCATCATTTAACAAACATATACTAATGTGATTAATAAAAACAAGTGTTCCATGTTAATATATTATATACAAAAGGGGTCCATTTGATATGATCTACAGCTATTGCAATAAACAAAGTCAAATGACTGAATACTGAAGACATGTGTTTCATAGTGATATCATACACTGAATGTTTCCATCTAATGTAGTCTGTAACTATTACAAGTAGCAAAGTCAAATACTGAAGGATACTACTTATATTATGTGTCAAACTATGCGTCATCACTAATTGTGTCCAATTTTTTGTGTATTAAAGTGTCAATGTGCAATAAATATTATATTTATTGCACATTGACACTTTAATACACTGATGTAACAAAAAATCAACTTCAACACCAACAAAACATCTCATGGAATTTCTTCTGGAAGAATGTCGCATTCCATTGTTGCATTGCTAGTACAGGTATGGGATCCATTATCCGGAAACCCGTTAAGTCCAGAAAGCTCAGAATTACAGAAAGGCCATCTCCCATAGACTTCATTTTATCCAAATAATCAAAATTTTTGACAATGGTTTCCTTTTTCTCTGTAATAATAAAACAGTACCTTGTACATGATCCAAACCAATGAATCCTTATTTTTAAACAGAACCAGCCTATTGGGCTTATTTGGTGTTTACAAGATTTTCTAGCAGACTCAAATTCCAGTTTATGGAAAGATTCGATCAGGAAAGCCCCAGGTCCTGAGTATTCTGGATAACAGGTCCCATATATACTGCAGACAAGATTCCCCACAGTAGAGGACTATTGCTTGTATAATATTCATTGCCAGGTTGCAGTGAAGCTATAATGTAACGCCTGGTAACTTCTACCAACACTTTCTGGAAGAACTTCCATTATGTAGGTGAGCATTTGAAATCGAGTGTCCCAAAGGATGTTGGCTGCATGTAACATATGTTGTCAACATAAAAGAATACCACGCATACAATATATCTGAAGTACTACACACCATTAAAATATTAAATATCTGAAAATAGTATTTCATTCTTTCACATATAAATCGCTCTCTGTAGTATTTTAACCATAGCCCTTTTTAAGCAAAGAAACCTTTGTAAAATATGGCTTCTGCCCTTCATTTCTGTGTTCTTCTCAAGGGAACACTTGCTGTGCAATTATCAATGACAAGTGAAGAAATAGCAAAGGTTTTAGAATGTATCAGCTTGCAGATTATTAGTTCAGCAGAACTGTACCCAAAAAATGAGCTTTCTGAAAACAGAAAGAAAAAAAAAGGACTGCATTTAAAATCGAGGCAGATGGGTGGAAAAGGCCATCATAAATATGCTGGAGGCAATGGCTAATTAGGAGATAAGCAAAATGCATTAAGACCAAGAAATTAACAAGCTTGTGAAAGAGCCACTTCCTCCAAAGGAACAAAGCACATAGACGGGTTATGAACAGGGCAGTTCAATTTACCATCAGTCCAATTTGTATCTTTATTTAGGAATCTAATAACAATTCTTACATTGCAATTTCTTATTTTGAAAGGGTCTAATAAAAGTTTCATTTTTATATTTTGCCAGCTTTCCACTAAAGTCAAATAATGCAAATTCCCTTCACAGGTTTCTAACTCAATAACGTTTTATAGCATTCATTTCAAATTATGCACAGTGAATTAAACTTTAATTCTGAACAAACAGTGCCTAGAAGTTTGTGTAGTTTTGTTGGAGAGTGTGCATTTTGTATGGGGTGCAACTACATCAACAATTAAAGGAAAACTATATACAATGTAGGTCTCTATAAAAATATATTGCATAAAACAGCTCATATGTAAAACCCTGCTCCATGTCAATAAACTTTTCAGATAAACATTTTCAGATATACTTTTTAATATTATGTGCCATTGGGTCACCCTAAATAGAAAATTGCCATTTTAAGAAATAAGGGCTGCCCCCTGTAACTCTATGATTTACAGTGCACATAAACAAACCATTCATGTTGTTAGGGGGCCCAGCCCCCGGCCCGCCCCCCTCTAGTTATGTTACTGGACAGAGTTCTCTCTTTTGCTTCCAAACTTCTTCCTGTTACAGTTAAAGCTGCAGTATTTCTGGTCTGGTTATCTCTGAGGCAGCACAGACCATCACAAAATGGTGGTCTAAAGCAAGAGGTAAAAGGGCAATATTTGCTTAAAAATATATACCCATTTGGAAAAATTCTTTAATATGCCACTTCATTTGATAAGTGATAAAGCTTGTAAGCTTCTGACCGACATGCTACAAAAGTCCATGTACCCTTCCCCCCCAGCTCCACCGCCTGATTTGAAGGGCACCTGTTGGCAAAATATATTATCCCAAACCAAAAGGAGCCCCCCACCAAAGCAAGGACACTCACCGAGACGTCACGCTCATAATGAGCAAGTTGAGGCATTCGCCCATTACGTGCATGTCTGTGCCCCAACATGGCTTCTTGAACTGGGAGCTCCGTCCCGGTGTGGGTGGCCTATAGGTGTCCTATAAACAGCAAGTCTCCTGCGGTGGCTCGGGAGGTTTATTTTTGTCCAAAATGCATTATGGTCAATGGGCATCGGAATAATTTTGATGCACGTCAATTTTTATGCGCACGCTCCGTTTTGATGTTCAATTTTTTTTGTTGCAGTGTAAACTCACTGCGAATCCAAGCCTGGCAAATTTATTTACCCATCACTAGTTTAAAAGCAAAAGACAGAACTTTGTCTGCAATTGGCTCATCTGAACATGTAGGGTTTGTTTGTGTGCACAGTCAATCATAGGATTATTATTATTATCATTTATTTATATAGTGCTGTAATGTAAATGTGTTTATACAACTAAATCACATTAGTTACATACATAGAACATATGGAGTTACATAAATCACAACCAATACGGTATTAAAGGTGCGGAAGGCCCTGTGCAAAAGAGCTTACAATCTAAAGGGAAGGGAATAAGACACAAGGTGTGGGAGTGGGCAAGATCAGAAGTAAGTGAGTGAGAGATGTAGTACTGCATGTGGTTATTGCATTTGGTAGTTAAGCAGAGTGAGGGTAGGCTTTTTAAGAAAGTGCATTTTAAGAGATCTATTGAAAAGGTTGGGCGAAAGTCGGACAGACCATGGGAAAGAATTCCAGAGGACAGATGAAGCCCTTGCAAAGTCTTGGAATAATCCTGAAGGTTGTCAATTTACTGAGAGGAGTACCGCTAGTTGGGTCTTTGGTTTCTTTCTTTTTAATATTCAATTTTAAGTCATATAGTGCAATCTAGGCAAAACCTTTTGTATTGAAGTAATTAAACCCCACCCATACTGACCAATTTGTCTTGTGTTTTATTTTTTAAAATATAATTTATCATAAAGTTATGAAGGCAATGGTGTGTGTCCCATTTTCTTTATTCCAGTGGGAAGTAGGCTTTCTCCCATCTGCACAAGCAGAATTGCAGTGTGGCCATTTGGCTCATTGTTTTGCTCCAGGCGATAGAACAAAGGATCTGTCCATGTTATGTCTTTGTTTCAATTAGAAGAAATTCCTTCCTGGCTCTATAAAAATGCTATGCATAAAGGAATCTGAAAGGACACAGTTTTTCTATATTACTGCTGCCTATACAGTATACTATTTTTAATTTTAAGCAACAGATTTACTTATCTTCTGTAATAAAAAGCTTTGCACTAGGGAAAGTTGAAAAAGATTAAAGTGCATAATTAAGAGACTGCCAATGCAGTAAAAGTTGGAAAAGTCTGATCATGGGGGAATATATATATATATATATATATATATATATATATATATATATATATATATATATATATATATATATATATATATATATATATATATATATATTATATATAGGCATAGATTACACCGGCACTCACCTCTGCCATTAGCCTATTAAGCCGGGTGCTTATATAAAGTCCAGCAATGAAAGTCCTTTACTAAATCATATGAACATCTACGAGTTTCGGTACCTCAAGGGACTGTCATCAGGATGTAAAATGTGGCATTTGCCAATAAACTTAAATACCTCCCACGCTTGAGAGGTAACATTTTGCTATTGAAGAAGTGCAAGCTCCTGACCAGAGTGCCCCCAATGCAGGCCTTCAAGACTAGAGAATAGTAGAGTAGACATCTAGCTCCCTCATATAAAGAGCTCACCTAGAGGTTGTACCAAGATCATCTACTTTGATATCCCATCTCCTCAAATGCTTCAGTGCAAGGACAAACTATGATGGAAGATGGCAAAAATACAAGACACTTGGCCAAAGGTACAAGACACTTGGCCAAAGGTAGTTTAATAACTACATCTTACCATGATGCTATTTCCGGAAATGCAACACTTTCCTCTTGCTTCAAATTGTCAGTACTCTATTGAGATATGTTCATAAACTATCTGATCACTAGTGATGGGAGAATATATTTGCCTAGCACGGATCTCCAGTGAAAATTCCCCAGCATCAAAATTGCCACACGTCAACACTATTCGGACGCCCATTTACTTTAACGCCTGCGTCAAAATTGATGTGAGCGACTTTTCGGAAGCACATCCAAAATTGACGCAGGCGTCAATTTTAAGTATCACAAATTTTTTGAGAGAAATTCGTGAAAAAAAAAACAAAGTCCATCAAGTTCAAACCCTCCAAATGAAAACCCAGCATCCATACACACACCCCTCCCTACTTTCACATAAATTATATATACCCATATCTATACTAACTATAGAATTTAGTATCACAATAGCTTTTCATATTTTATCTATCCAAGAATTCATCCAAACATCTCTTAAAGGCATTAACAGAATTAGCCATCACATCATCACCCGGCAGTACATTCCACAGCCTCACTGTCCTCACTGTAAAGAACCACCTACATTGCTTCAAATGAAAGTTATTTTCTTCTAGTCTGAAGGAGTGGCCTCTGGTATCCCCTTTATGGGTAAAAAGGTCCCCTGCTATTTGTCTATAATGTCCTCTAATGTACTTGTAAAGTGTAATCATGTCCCCTCGCAAGCGCCTTTTTTCCAGAGAAAACAACCCCAACCTTGACAGTCTACCCTCATAATTTAAGTCTTCCATCCCTCCAACCAGTTTAACTGCACATCTCTGCACTCTCTCCAGCTCATTTAAATCCCTCTTAAGGATTGGAGTCCAAAACTGCACTACATACTCCAGATGAAGTCTTACCAGGGACCTATAAAGAGGCATAATTATGTTTTCATCCCTTGAGTTATTTGCTTTAGTAGCCACAGAATGACACTGCCCAGAATTAGACAACTTGTTATCTACAAAAACCCCAAGATCCTTCTCATTTAAGGAAACTCCCAACACACTGCTATTTAGTGTATAACTTGCATTTATATTATTTTTGCCAAAGTGCATAACCTTGCATTTATCAACATTGAACATCATTTTTCAGTTTGCTGCCCATTCCCAACTCAGACAAATCACTCTGCAAAGTGGCAGCATCCTGCATGGAACCTATAGTTCTGCACAACCTAGTACAGAGCCCTGCATCACTCCATTAGGAACACTGGTCCAATTAGAAAATGTTCCATTTACCACCCCTCTTTGTAGTCTCTTTTAGCCAGTTCTCTATCCAAGTACAAATACAATGTTCCAGGCCAACATTCCTTAATTTAACCAGTAAACTTCTGTGTGGCACTGTATCAAATGCTTTAGCAAAGTCTAAGTAAATGACATCCACTGCCATCCCAGAATCGAGGTCCCTGCTTACCTTTTCATAAAAAGAAATTAAGTTAGTGCTATGAAGTCCAGTATCTTATCCTTTATTAAAAGGATAAGCTTTCTACCACTGACGTCAGACTAACTGGCCTATAGTTTTGAGGCTGAGAACAGGATCCCTTTTTGAATAGCAGCACCACATTAGCAATTCGCCAGTCTTTTGGCACTATACCAGACCTCAAAGAATCCTGATTATCTTAATTTAAACCAACTGTCCTCCAGGCAAGACTTTAATTTCTAGAATGCCTCTGGAGTGCTGACCCTGGGGGAACCCTGGGCAGGTGCATTGCCACTAAGCACACACATTTGTATTCACTTTTGCAGGCTGCCCTTTCCCTTCAAGGTATATGACCTTTGCAGCATGCATCCCGTTCAGAAGGAAGTAACATATGATTCAGCCTTCCTATTGGGGATAAGATGCCATTCCCTTAAGGTGTCACCTTCTTTCTTGCTTTAGGTCTGTGCCTGGGGTTGCCACCTCATCCCATATAAGCTTCCCTTTCTGCAAGCTGATTAGTAATCATGTCAGATGCTGCTGCACACTGCTCTGATTTCTCTGCAGAAACACATTCATCTGAACAGACTACTAATCAGCTATACTTATGCGGAATATGTGCTTAGTATCTGTCAAGATTTGAAAAGGTGAGGTTGTGTAATTCAATATGCAACTCAAAACCGCAGCATGTTTGCCTCATACCTACAGATTTTTCCCAAACTTTTAAAATTGCACTAGCAACCATGTGGCATTCATAGGGTACTAGGGTACCCTGGTATGCAATGTTTGGTCAATTATAATGGAGGGGATACAGATGCATTAGCTTCTATAATCACGTGATGCACTGTATGTGTCCCAACCTCATTGTACACATTAGATTAACAGCCATGTAACTGGTATTATGCACATGTTCGGACCTGTACAATTCTCTATCTACTTCAAGAACATTCATTAGTTCACTGGTATACTTAATTTAAAATCTGCATATGTATACACAAGTGATGTATCGTCCAGAGATTAAAAACTTGGAATTTGGGTCCAGGCTTTATGTGTAGACATAAAAGGCACAGTATATCCCATGTTCAACATGAATGCCACGAATAGAGCTTGGGCTGAACATACTTTTTGCCTTTGCATAATCATGAGAAATCAATGGTTTTTGTTATTTTTTTAGACTTAACAGGGACACTAAAGCTACTCCATGTTTGGACCTTGCGTGGATGTTAATCAGTATACAAGTTCCTTACTTCCCCCTTTGTTGCGATTGTTTGTTAAAAGAAATCCATTAGGCAGGGGGATTATCTGTTCTGTGATAATCTAATTATCTAGCTGGATAGGACCAAACGTAGTAATTTCAATCTCGGTTTGCCTTGTGTAGCACAAAAAACAACAATAATGTGATTTAAACAGGCAAAAAGTTCAGTGTTCATTGAACTCATGTTTTCTCTCCTGGATTCCCCATGGCATGTTATTTGAAAAAAAAAAAAAATAAATAAACTTTTCAGGTAAGGATCCCTAATCCGGAAAACAGTTATCCAGAAAGCTCCAAAATTTCTGTAAGGCCATCTCCTTTTTCCCTTTAATAATAAAACCATATACCTTGTACTTGGCTGCATGGATGCATATTTGGTTTAAATCAGTTTAGCATACTTAAGGTATGGAGATCCAAATTATGCAAATAACCCTTATCTGGAAAACCTCAGGTCTCAAGGCCACCTTTTTTACCCACAAAAATAAAACAATAATAAAGCTTCATGAATCCATATTGATGGTAAAACAATCCTATTGGGTTTAAATTGAAAATATTTTAGCAGAATTAAGGTATGGATATCCAAATTACAGAAAGACCTCTTATCCAGAAAACCAGCATAATAGATCCCATACCTGATAGATATCATATCATATAAGGGACAACTTGCCACATATAGAGGTAAAGAAATTCTGTTTCTGTCACAGAGCAAAGTATGTTTTATTTATTAGTTTTTCTTGCGTATTATCATCAATTCAGGAGCTCACATTTGCAATCCATTCAAAATATTGGTTATTTCAGGGTTTGTTGGTTTGTTCAAATGGAAATATTAACTAACATATGATTTTTTAAAAAAACATTTACATATATAAAAATAGTAAAATGAATGAGCTAAACGGTTACCTGCTCTTCTTCTCAGGCTCTTGCCATGATGCCCCTTCAGCCCTCCATTATTTACTTTTCCTGTGCTGAAGGGGGTCCATGGGGTCCACAATTGTACATGCTGCACTAGAAGAGTCACATTTTTAATAACCGAAAATTCAATTCTTTAAGTTACCAAGAGCAGCTTTTTGCTTTCTATGGTAACCCAAGGGTGCTGCCCGCTTGATCCAATTCCATCAAAACTTCTCCGCAATACCAATCCTTGTCTAATCAAAGCCTTAACTCACCTATTTAATCTTTCACTCTCAACTGGACTGTTTCCTTCTCAACTAAAACATGCTTGTCACCCCCATTCTGAAAAAAACCCTCTCTTGATCCATCCAATCTTGACAACCTCCGACCTATCTCTCTGCTACCTTTCATCTCTCAACTACTTGAGCGCCTAGTCTACAACCAACTAACCTCATTCCTCTCTGACAATAACCTGCTGGACCCCCTACAATCTGGTTTTAAGCCACAACACTCCACTGAAACTGCCCTGACTCGAATAACTAATGACCTTTTAACCGCTAAAGCCAACAATCATTTCTCACTACTAATACTGCTTGATCTCTCAGTTGCATTTGACACTGTAGATAACCTTCTCCTCCTCCAGTCCCTCTATTTGCTTGGCCTTCGTGACACAGCCCTGTCCTGGTTCTCTTTTTACATCACCAATCTTTCCTTCAGTGTCTCCTACAATGGAGTGCATCTTCTCCCCTACCTCTTTCTGTTGGGGTTCCTCAAGGCTCTGTCCTGGGACCATTACTATTCTCCCTCTATACTTCCTCCCTCTGCAAATTAATCAAATTGTACGGTTTCCACTACCACCTCTATGCTGACGATACCCAGATTTATCTTTCATCTCCCGAGCTCAACCCAGAACTCCTAACTCGCGTCTCCTCCTGCCTGTCCGCTATCTCTACCTGGATGTTGCAATGCTACCTTAAATTCAACCTCTCTAAAACTGAAATGGTTCTATTTCCTCCAACTAACATCAGTAACATTGTGGAAGTATCCAACGTAGCTAACAATTCCACTAACACCCCCTCTCCCCATGCCAGGTGCCTTGGGGTTATCCTAGATTCTGCCTGTCATTCACTCCTCATATCCACTCACTTATTAAATCATATCACTTCCACCTGCGGAACATATCCAAAATACGATAATTTATCACACAAGATGCTGCCAAAATTATTATTCACTCTCTCGTCATATCACATCTAGACTACTGTAACTCTCTTTTAATTTGCCTTCCCCTCCAGAGACTGTCACCTCTCCAGTCCATAATGAACACAGCTGCGAGGCTCATACACCTCAGCAACCACTCCTCCTCTGCCACGCCATTCTGTCAATGCCTGCACTGGCTTCCGCTACCTTTCAGAATCAAATTCAAATTAATGACCCTGACATTCAAAGCACTTCATAACTCTGCCCCATCCTTCATCTCTGAACTCATCTCTATATACTCACCCAACTGCTTACTACACTCCTCTACTGACCTGCTACTCAACTCTACTCTCATTACCTCCTCACATGCTCGCATTCAAGACTTTGCAAGGGCTGCACCCCTCCTCTGGAACTCTCTCCCACGGTCTGTCCGACTTTCTCCCAACCTTTCTGCTTTCAAGAAATCTCTTAAAACGCACTTCTTTCGAGAAGCCTACCCTCAATCTGGTTAACTACCAAACGCAACACCACTTACAGTACCACATTTCTCACCCACCTAATTCAATCTTGCCCACTCCCACACCTTGTGTATTACTCCCTTCCCTTTAGAGTGTAAGCTCTTTCTGCATAGGGTCTTCTGCACCTTTTGTACCGGTATTGATTGTGATGTATGTTCTATGTATAGAATTCATGTGATTTAGTTGTATAATCACATTTACTTTACAGTGCTACGCAATATGTTGGCGCTTTATAAATGCATGTTAATAATAATAATAATAATAATAATAATAATGGTATATGATCCATATAATCATAATAAACTTGTTAATTCTGTTTTTTTACAGATAATTGCAAAATTGTATGTTAAGTCTCAAGGTGAAATATGCAAAGTATGTGTTTACTCTGTTGCCTTGTTAATTCTGTTCCATTTCATAGTCAAAAGCAAAGCCGCTCACATGCTTGAGGAGAATTATGCTAAGTATATGCAATTTCTCTTGGCTTATAAAAGAAAAAGCGTACCTAAAAATAGGTAAAGATAGGTGCTACACAATGAAAATTGTGTTTTTTCTTTATCCCTTAAGGGTCCTTAAGGTCGCACAGCACATTCTGCTACAGTTGTTGCACTGCAAAAAAGTAATTAAAAGGTATGTGTGTCTAAAGTCTAGGGGGGAATTTTATCATAGTTGCAAAGAGAAAAATAAATTGCACCAATAAGAATAAAAATTTACATTCTGCAATGTAATATTCTTCCCTAGACTGTTATTGAATTGTGAATTTTAATTGTATTGTACATTTTTAAGTACTTGAAGGTGTCTTTTGGAGCAATCATAAAACTTTTTTAGTAATAAGTTTCATTACATACACTCTGCGCACTTGCACATATGCGCAATATTTCTACCACTCTCGTAAATAGTCACAGTTTCTGGGTTCACAAAAGATAGATTTAAATTCAAGGAAATCAAGGAAAATATGTATACACAAAGGCATACATTTGCGCATTTACTGTAAATAGTTACCTGCTAGCAACTTTTTTTTTTCACATTCCTCCACAGGGTTGATGCTCCAATGAGATTAGTTGAGAAACTCAGATGGCAGTGCTCCACAAGTTACCAAGGGCAGCAAAAAAATGCTCCTGGTAACTTTAAGAGAATGCAATGTGAACCCTCTGGATCCATTCCAGTGCTGAAAGGTGAGCGCAGGGGAGGGCGGCACTTCAAAAGCTACCTCAAGGCAACAAAGGAGTAACAATCCCTCCTGATAAAGTCACTTCTTTCATTTTCACGTGCAGGGGATCACTGGAGCTAAACCTAAATAATCTGCTGCAGACATTACCTGAGCCACGAGCAACGCTAAGGAGACAGCGGGAGCGTAGGGAGATTAATGCGTGGCTGAAAGATTGGTGTAGGGAGGAGGGTTTTGGGTTTTTGGAGAACTGGGCTGATTTTTCAGTCGGCTACAGGCTCTTTGCTAGGGATGGGCTGCACCTCAATGATGATGGGGCAGCTGTTTTGGGAGAGAAGATGGCTAGAGGGTTGGAGGAGATTTTAAACTAGGTGGGGGGGGAGGGTTCAGTAAAAGATTCAGTGGTAGACAGGTTAGATGAGATAGTGGGCAAAGAAAGGGAAAATGGGGAGGAGATTTGGCTGGGGATACTGTTAAGGAGAGGGAGGACCACATGGCATATGTTCAATATGATGCCAGTATTAAATGTATGTTTACAAATGCAAGAAGTCTGGCTGGTAAAATGGGAGAGCTGGAGCTGCTGGTGATGGAAGGAAAATATGATGTGATTGGTGTGGCCGAAACATGGCTGAATGAGTCGCATGACTGGGCAGTAAATATCAATCGCTATACTTTGTTTCGGAGGGACAGAGGCAATAGAAAAGGAGGAGGGGTATGTCTGTATGTTAGGCAGGATTTAAAAGCTCATATAAAGGAGGAGGTTATGTTAGAAAATGAGGGTGCAGAAGTCGTATGGGTGGAGTTCTTCACCAATTGTAAAGAATCCAGCAAATTAATTGTAGGCGTATGCTATAGACCCCCCAATGTAAGTGAGGAGGAAGAGACAAAGCTCCTAATGCAAATAGAAAAGGCTACTAGTTTAGGTAGTTTAGTTTTAAGTAATGATAATGGGGGATTTTAATTACCCAGATATTGACTGGAGCAACGGTACTGCTAGATCAGTTAATGGGAACAAGTTTATAAACTTATTGCACGACAATTTTTTAGCACAGGTTGTTGAGGAGCCTACCAGAAAAAATGCTATTCTTGATTTAGTGATCTCAAATGACCCAGAACTTATAGCAAATGTGCAAGTCATTGAACCCCTGGGTAATAGTGACCATAAGGTTATATCTTTTAATGTCTGGTGCAAAAAACAAAAATACACTGGGGCAACAAAAACCATGAATTTTGCAAAAGCTAATTTTAGTGCCTTGAGGGCTGCCCTACAGAGCATTGATTGGGGCATTAGGTTTTCAGCTAAAAACACAGAACAGAAATGGTTGTCCTTTAAAATGATATTAAATCATTACTGTTCTCAATTTATTCCCTTAAGGACTAAACGTAGAAGCTCTAAGAATCATCCTGTGTGGCTTAATACAGAAGTAAATTAGTTAATGGGACAGAAGAGAAAGGCATTTAAAAACTACAAATCTGTAGGGACAGAAGCTGCATTTAATGAATATAAACACTGTAATAAATGTTGTAAATCAGCAATCCGGAAGGCTAAGAAAAGAAATGAAGAGCTAATTGCGGTGGAGGTAAAAACTAATCCTAAAAAGTTTTTTAAATATATTAATAGTAAAAAGATGCAGGTTGAGAGTGTTGCTCCATTAAATAATGGTACCAGTATGGTTGTAACAGATACAGATAAGGCAAATGTGTTAAATCAGTTCTTTTCTTCAGTGTATACAATAGAGGAGTCTGGGTTCACAGGCTCACTTAATAAGTGCACGAATGGTTCAGCTCAATCTAGTCAGTGGCTGACTCAGGATATGATTCAAAAAGCTTTAATACAAATTAATGTAAACAAGGCTCCAGGGCCTGATGGCATACACCCCCGGGTTCTAAGAGAGCTTAGTTCAGTTTTAGACCAGCCCTTATTTCTGATTTTCTCAGATTCACTGTCATCTGGTATGGTGCCTATGGATTGGAGAAAAGCTGATGTTATTCCAATATTTAAAAAGGGATTACGATCTCAGCCTGGCAATTATAGGCCAGTAAGCTTAACATCTGTGGTGGGCAAATTATTTGAAGGCTTGTTAAGGGATCACATTCAAAATTTTGTCCTAATGAATGGTATCATGAGGAAAATTCAGCATGGCTTTATGAAGGATAGGTCATGTCAGACGAATTTGATTGCATTTTATGATGTGGTAAGTAAGATTCTGGATAGTGGGGGGGCAGTAGATGTGATCTATTTGGATTTCGCCAAAGCGTTTGATACTGTGCCCCACAAACGACTGCTTTCTAAACTAAGGTCTGTTGGGCTTAATGAAGTCGTTTGCACATGGATAGGAAACTGGCTACAGGATCGGGTACAGAGGGTAGTTGTTAATGGGACATTCTCTACTTGGAGTAAGGTTCTTAGTGGGGTCCCCCAGGGCTCAGTACTGGGTCCACTTTTATTTAACTTGTTCATTAATGACTTAGGGGAGGGTGTTGTAAGTAATGTATCAGTGTTTGCAGATGACACAAAATTATCCAGCCCAATTAATTCCATCCAGGATGTGGCATCCTTGCAACATGATCTTGACAAACTGGCAAGCTGGGCAGCTAAGTGGCAAATGAGATTCAATGTTGATAAATGTAAAGTCATGCACCTGGGATGTAAAAATATCCAAGCCACTTATACCCTTAATGGGACTGCACTAGGCAAATCCATTATGGAAAAGGACCTTGGAGTCCTTGTAGATGATAAACTTGGCTGTAGCAAGCAATGCCAGTCAGCAGCATCAAGGGCAAATAAGGTCTTGAGCTGTATTAAAAGGGGCATAGAGTCAAGGGAGGAGGGGGTCATTCTTCCACGGTATAGAGCAATTGTAAGGCCCCATCTAGAATATGCTGTACAGTTTTGGTCTCCATCACTCAAACAGGACATTATTGTATTAGAGAGGGTACAGAGAAGGGCAACTAAGCTGGTAAAAGGTATTGAAAATCTTAGCTATGAGGAAAGACTGGCCAAATTGGGGATGTTCACGTTGGAGAAGAGGCGCTTAAGGGGTGATATGATGACTATGTATAAATATATAAGGGGATCATATAATAATCTCTCTAATGCTTTATTTACCAGTAGGTCTTTCCAGCTGACACGAGGTCACCCATTCCGATTAGAAGAAAAGAGGTTCCGCCTAAATATTCGGAAGGGGTTTTTTACAGTGACAGCTGTGAAGATGTGGAATTCTCTCCCTGAATCAGTTGTACAGACTGATACATTAGATAGCTTTAAGAAGGGGTTGGATGGCTTTTTAGCAAGTAAGGGAATACAGGGTTATGGGAAATAGCTCATAGTCCAAGTTGATCCAGGGACTAGTCCGGTTCCGAAGAAAAGGAATTTTTCCCCCTCTAAGGCAAATTGGAGAGGCTTCAGATGGGTTTTTGCCTTCCTCTGGATCAACTGGCAGATAGGTAGTTAATAAAAAAAAAAAAGGTTGAACTTGATGGACATGTGTCTTTTTTCAACCTTACTTACTATGTTACTATGTTACTATGTATTATCCCAAAGAGCACCAAAAATTAAAAATGTCATTGCAAATGCCTCAGACACGTTGTAAGGCCAAAGCAACAGTGCTCGAGTATCAAAATGGTTAACAATAAGCTGAATAACTGTGCTTGATCACAAATGTTAAGTTATTCACCCTGTTGGAGACCCTTTTGTCTGAAACCCAGATAAGATTTAGCAGAGATTTCACATCTGGGTTCTAAGAGGGAAGTTATGTGTTTCCCATAGACTCCACTGAATTATCAAAGAAACTATGCATCCCTCAAGAAATATGAAAATATGGCCAACAAGTATTGCATACAGTTATGCAGCCATCATATTCTTGATGTACACAAAGAGATATTTCCATTGGTGTCCATTGCACATGGCCTTTCCCAATTGGGCTCAGTAGGAATGTATTGCTTTGTATGCAGGGACTTTAGGGACTTTAGGAGGGGGTCTGGTGGGTAGCTAGTAAACTACCCTGGTGTTAGCGATCAATTAGTGGTTGACTGGTGTAGCAGGGCTGCAGTGAAAGTGTACCTGACATAATTCATGTGTTGATGTACAAGTGCATTTGTATGGCTGCAATTCAATAACAATGGAATTTTGGGGCAAAAATTCTGGCAAATAAACAGGAGCCTTGCACCTGAGACTGCCCTGGTGCACCTAATATTTTTTGTTCCTTTGAAAACATTGATTGTATTGATCGTGCCAATCAGAATGCTTACATGCAGACTTTATTGAAACAACCATCCCTACTTTGAGGATGTGTTACCCTGGGGGGAGTGATGTTTTTCTAAAGGCCCAGGGTTGGTCTGACAAGTTCCTGTTCCCTAGTGAATACAGGTGGAGGGTGCACATGGGTCTGCCTCTTAGGACTCCACTCATAGGAGGGGGTGGATGCAGCTGCAGAGCTGAGGTGGAGGCTCCAAAAAGCCTGAAAAGCATCAGATCCTCTTGCCTATTTTTAAGTAAAACAAATAAAGCCTAAAGATTATTTTAAGTTTTTCACTTTTGTACATGCTGCAGTCCACATTTTGATAAATATTACAGCCAGTCTGCCTCTCATGAATAGTGTTGCTAAACACAGTAGCTTAAAGACTTAGGTCTAGGGTGCTAAGTGCTTTGCAGCTATTTGATAAAAGATTTCTATATACAAAACCATAGAGTTTTTGCAAGGATGTGAAGTGTAAATAGCAATTAGGCCTAAATTCTGTAACACAAACAGCTCTGTTTATGGACCAGGGAATACTGGTGGCAAAAGCAAATACTAAACTACAGCCCCTGAAATTCATTGTGGTTAGTCACTACTAGGGTTCCCAAAAGCTAATGGTCCTGAACTGCTGCTCCAAAAGCCCCTATTACAATCCACTATGCATAAACAGATGACCACGCTCCTAGCTATAACCTGAGTGCTATTTAGGAAGAAAAAAAAAAAAACAGAAAACAATACATAAGAGCAATAATGTATTTTATTACAATTTCTTTCCATGGGTAACTCATCCATGTACAATTCCAAAATACTGCCTGTACTATAGCAAGAACAAATAACCAAATGAGGATTCCTGTCAGGTATAATCAACAATATTGTTCTCAAGCATAATCACATTTCTACTCAAACCTGTTCTGAGGAATTACGGTGTTGAAAAATAGATTATTTTTTCATTTCCAATTTATGTTCCTTGGTGAGATCTCATACATTGCACAAATGTACACGGGAGCATTTCCTGACCAAACCCTCCCAATGTGCACAGTTACAGGCAAATAGTATTCCTCTCAGTGACTGCATGTGATGTTATCAGGTAGAAGTGGCAGTTTCTTCCACACTATGAAAATGTTTGTACTAGTGATATTCAGGTTGACCTGAAACCTGGGTGTGGTTAACAAGTTGACCACCAATTGGCCAGGTCCAGGTTGAAAATTGGTCAACTATATTAGGTAAAGGTTGGGTGCGGGTCACAGTGGGGGGTTACAGTCCTCCACTGCTCCTACAGTCACTCTTATAAACAGAGGCACCCACAGAAGCAGCAAACAGAGCACAATGACAAGGATAAATTTCAGATCTCCTGATACGATCCCTAATAATATAGAATTAATAATAATATCCCTAATAATATAGAATAATGTAGAGTTTGTATAAGGCAACACTTGAAAATGGATTAATAAACCGCAAAACATGTATATTTTTCTGTGCATCACAAATGTAAAAATAAACAGGGTAAATCCCTTACAAGACACAAAAGGTGGTGCAATACAGTATGCGCACATGTGGGGTGTGCAATGGTCGGAATATTGTACATGCCTGAAGAAGTATTTAAATAAGCCAGCACACTTCTGGACACATGGCTGGGCCACTAGAGGTTACTGGAGCTAAATAAGAAACAAAGTGATGACCCAACCGTGTCACAGAATAAAATGCAAAAGAAAAAATATATATCCCTAAAAGCATAGAAGTGTGGCTAGAAGCAATGAGTGAAAGAAAAGGCGAATATTCCAGAGAAAACGATACTGCATTTAACAGCATCAATATATATTACGGTAGAACAAACAGGTAAATTAGATACAGATTATAATTTAAGAGCCTTTTTAGGAAACTAAGTAATTATAAAGTATTTTATTCTTGTATAATTGCGTGAATATACAACTGGGATAAAATTGTGCAGGATAACATATGCACAAAGTGATATGGATTTGTAAACTTATTTTAGGGAAATTTTAACATATTGATGTTTATTGTGAATATTATTTGCTATGTGGTCCCCATTATTACTGATGTAGGCAGAACTGCATTTAGGTCCGATGCTGCCCTACGTTATTCGCGATGACTTCTGCGAACCAGCCCGACCCCCTACCCCTCACCTCCCAGCTCTTTCACCGGATTTTTTTTTTTTCATTTCAAAAAAATAATTTATAGGTGCCATAATATAAATACAGCCCTGGATGTATGGCAACCTTTGTATAGTGCCATTCATTTTCGCCAGCAGCCACAGAGATGCTTCTCACATTTTTAAAACTGCCATCAGGACCCATATTCCTGGAGACTTTTAAGCTTCATTGGAAGGCGACCTTACATCTTCAGGTGATTTTGTAGTATGGTAAAATAGGCCGCCCAACCATATCTGGACCAGCTGAAGGCAACCTCTTCTAACAGAGTAAGAAATACATTTAGAGCAGAAGTGGGTGTGGGGAAAGAAGGTGTTGAGGAGATTGCACTGATTTTGTAATCTGCAATGTTCATTGTACAGTGTACATTGTAGAAGTTTTGGTATGAAACCTAGTTATATGAAGAGTTCCAGGTCAAGTTATTTGGTTAGGTTGAGCAAATAATGAATATTCATTTGATGAAGACTTATCGGAAAACTCACCAGTCATCTTATGTATATACAGTATCTATTAAGACAGAAGATATAACAATTTACTCTTGTAACTTGTTGAGGTGGAAGACTTAAATCTTTAACAAAGGTACAAGTATGGGACCCATTGTCCAAAATTACAGGGAAAAAGGAAAATCTAAATTCAAACTATTTAATTAAACTAAAGTCTATGGGAGATGGCCTTCTCGTAATTTAGGTGTTTTCTGAATAATGAGTTTACAGGTAAGGATGCTTGTATTAAAGGTCCACTTTATTTAAAGTAGCCTTTTGGTGGGAGGCCAAATTTACACTCTTACACAGGGAATGTAGCCTGTTGAAAAGCACGAAAATACGATTTATATGATATATAACCTTGTATATATACTTGGTACTGCAGAAAAGAAAGATTTACTTCCCTCAGCATGACTTTCTTATAATAAACAGCAAAAATATCAAAAATATCAGAAACTGATACAGACAGTCAAATTAAGAAACTAGGCAGTTTTATTTTAAGCAGTGACATTGCGTAATTTTGCACCACAGTAAATACATTGTCTCGAGAGTTTAAGAACCTGTTCCTCTAGTTTTATCTCTGAGTAGCAAGCAATCACTCACCATTAAAATGAGCCACCATTCTTCCTTTAACAACCTGGGCTATATTGATTGCTGTTAGAGCAATAAAGTACTGTCCTGTTCAGAACACAGTTGTAATAAATAATGCCTTTTCCTCCCTTCTTTCCCCCCTGAAGACTTGCATTTCTTTTCAGTTTGCACAGCCAAGAAGAATGCTCTTTAAATATTAAGATCTACATTTGTACAGCCTTGGAGTTCATCTTAGTCAAAGTACTTTTTGTCTCAAGGACCTATTCAACAGAAAAATTGCTGATTCTCTCCATCTACAGAACATGGCTTAATTAGACCTTGACACTGCTTAGGAAAAGAAAAATAACCTATTATGTATTTTCAGTTCTCTGAAAACTCTGGGAAGGATTGAGCCAGGAATGACATCACCGTGGTTTAAGTCCCTTATGCAGAAGATTCTCCAGTAGGAAGCTGCCCTATATATGCAACTATGGTGCCTGCCAATCAACTTTGATATTCTTCTCAGCTCTGTCTGTTTAAAGCCAGTAACCCCCCCCCCTTTACTTAGAGATCTCTCTCACTATATTGTCCCTAATATCTCATATTAATACAGGGAAGAAAGAGAACCAATACAACCTGACGTCAAAGTGCAGGGGAATGACAAGAGTTGTACTGGGCTGGCAGCACAAAAAAAAACTGGTGGGCCTGCCAACCCATACCCACTCCCTGGGCACTGTCCCCTGACCTTCCCTTATGGCCCTAATGGCAGGTGCAAAAAGAATAAGGTGCACTGGGGGTGGGGGTGTGCAAAGGAAGGTTGCAGTTGGTTCAGCTCACTGTGACCTACGGTAAAGTTGCATTACCTATGCCTCAGGCAGCCTTAAATGTCATTATTTTTATTATTCTTTATTGATACAGAACCAACATATTCTACATGAAGTTTTTTAGACATTACGCATCATTCACATCAGCCTCTGCCCCAGTTGAGTTTACAATTTGAAACGTTTAGGGCGGATGGAGATGCAAGTATACATTTTTAACTTTGTAAAATAAAGTTGAAATTCTTGGGGCGGATGGAGATGCAAGTATACATTTTTAACTTTGTAAAATAAAGATGTATTTTTTAACTTAAAACTTTGCTGGTCCTGTGGATCCATTTTGAATGCCGGACAGTCCTGTTCTTTCTTCGATTTTTCTGGTGTGCCGCTCCCTAAAGCTGGGCGTCTGGGGCTGGTGCACCAGGACCACATCTACTACTCATTGAGATATTTACAATATATTCTGGGCACCTTGTCTCTCTAAACACTTACAAGCACTATAATAAATTATTCTTAGTGGGAGAAATTGGAGTACCCAGAGGAAAGCCACTAAAGCACAGGTAGAACACATAAGGGCTCATTTACCACTTCAGCCGTAATTGTGGTTGAAAAAAAATGGATGAAGTAGTTATGTGTATTCATTACTTGCACCTTAACTCCCCACTCTTGTGCATATTTGTGCTCCTCAGTCTGTTCTAATGAAATGTGAATAGCTACGCCTATTGACACAGGGATCCCTGCAGCTTCTTCCACCTTCATGGTGATACTGTAAATCCAGAGTCCCTATTGTGGGCTGCTTTAATAGGCTTACTTCAGGGCTCTTACAAGTCGGATGTTTGTGTAGCTTACCTGTGTGGTAGTTCCCTGTTGACTGGACTTTGCTCCAGCCAAGTGCAATAGAGATTAGTTGAGATGAACAGGGAAATTGAACTAACCACAGTTGCAATTCAAATAAAACTTTATTGCCAAGCTTTCATTAAAAGCGTACACAGGTATCCATCATGAGACTTTTTCCTAAACTATGACGTGACGTGACCAGACACGTCATAGTTTAGGAAAAAGTCCTAAAGCTTGGGCCAAAGAATCATGCAATCCACACTTCAGAAATGATAAGCATAATTTCATTTGTTTCATCAAAACCCACAGATACAATTGCACACAGGTAAAATCATTTACAGACAGCATTCCTTTTGTCAAAAGAGCTTAATTAACATATAATTAATAAAATGTAAATTAAAATGTTATATACAAAACCATCTATATTGAAATTTAGATGCTAGTTTTTGCTTAGGGGAGATTTCCTATAAACTTTATCACATCCTTGCCTTTATAGCAAAAGTAAATGAATTGACCTTACTACATCCAACGACATTCTGTTTTTGAGTCTACTGCTAAAGCAGGATACATGGAATGCCCCTGTACATTTGATCCATTGATTTAGAAAATGGCGAATGCATTTCCCATGCCAGCCATGCAATACTTCATTCAAAATAGATTAAATGAAAATCCCTTTCAAAAAAAATAACCGCCCCATTTTATTATTAATGTGAGTACTCTTGATTCAGTGTAAGAGGCGTCTGCACTGACATGCAGAAAGAAAATGTCAAAATTAAATGTTGGGAACCTTTATTATTTGTTTTTGCAATGATATGTTGATATTTAAGTCTATCCTAGAATGTTATATCTATAATACAGGTATGGTAACTATTGTCCAGAAACCTATTTCCAGAAATCTCTAAAATAGGACAATGTCATTTCCCATAGAATCCTATGAGGGTCCTTAGACAGCCCTTAACAAAAGAGAGAATACAGTGAGTAGGAGGCCTAAGTTAAGAATGTTCCCTGAGACAGTTCACACATGGGGACCCTTTAAAGGAGAACTAAACCCCCCTGCTATTAAAAATAAATACCCCCTACCCTACATAGCCCCCCAGCCTAGGTGTTACCTCCTGTAATTGCCCCTAATTCTTTACTTAACTCTCCTTGCAGATTCAGAGCCTCTTTGATCTTCTTCAGGAACTGAGCGGCGTATCAGCACATGAGCAGTTTTCCATTTTGTGAGAACTGTGCATGTGCCTTAAGTGATGGAAATTGCGAAGGGATGGAAGAAGACACGAAGAAGAACAAAGAGCCAGAAGTTAGCGCCTGTGAGCTCCACTGTGCTGACTCTGCAAGGAGAGTTAAGTAAAGAATTAGGGCCAATTACAGGAGGTAACACCTAGGCTGGGAGGGGGGAGCTATGTAGGTTAGGGTGTAGCGATTTTTAATAGCAAGGGAGTTTAGTTCTCCTTTAAATAAGAAAGTCAATGGGAGAGGTTCCAAAGATATCCTGATCTGAGCTGGGTTTCGTGCAATAATCCGAAGACTGGTTTTTTGGCAAAAATCTGAAGAAAAAAAAAATCATAGTTTTCGGACAGAAAATCCAGAAAATTCATACAATCTGATTTTACCATTTTTTTTTTAGTTTTTTTCCTGCACAGGAAATTTTCAGGGGAAATGTATTGATAAATAATGGGAAAAAACCCGTGCGGATTTGGTCGGAGTATATTTCAAAAATAAATGAGATATTTTCGGATTTTGATAAATAACCCACTTAGTATGCACTTCTCATTCCAACCAAGGAATGTGAGAGGGTAATTCACCAATGCATGGACTGGTGTACAGGCAAAGGGTATATGTGTATTCTGCTAGAATGTAGTAGCTTATTCAACCCCGAAATGGGTCATTTAACCAAAGAGCTTCTGTCCATTTCGCTGCTATGGATCCTGAACATTGATTCCACTGTAGAACTTATATTTCCCTGTCCGTGTCAATAAACTATTAATAACTTAGGAACCAGTGGTGCCCATCCAAGTGATTTCACACCACATTAGGCATGATTACTATGCTTCCCAATTAAGCAAAGATCTGTCCTTGCATGCAAGGGGTAAAGACAAGTTTAGCCCATGTTCTGCCCAAAGAATGCAATAAGGGTAAATATTCCACTGTGCATGTTTTTAAACACTCATATTACTAAGGATTTAATTGCTGGCTATGGCACAACCTGGCATGCAGGAATTAGCATGCCTTGCATGTAAGCAGTCTCTGTAGAATCAGACAAGAAAAAGAAGCCCAATCTTCATCCAACTTGCAACCAACGCCATCGATTACAGCTCTTATCGACTTAGCAAAACTGTCAAACTTTGCGTTAGGTTGAAATGTGAATTCTTAATTAATGTCAATACAGGCTGCTTGCTATAGCTTCACATTTTCCATTTAAACATTTTTAATGTTCATACACTACAGCATGCTGATTAATAGACAAGTGGAGGGAACACTCTGCATTCTATCATCTCTACATTTTATGTTAGATTCCAAAAATGTTAAATAAAAGGTGTAATGTCCAATTATAGTGCTGCTGACCATTTGCATTATGCATTATGTATAGAGTTTTGTTAAAATGTTTTAAACAAGTGATGTTTCCCAATATTATAGACAATGAAGGAGCTATATGGCTTCTTATCAATTGCTACTCTGTTTGTATTCAGTGAAACATGTCTATGTACAATGCATATAATAAATTATTGTTCCAGTAGTCATTGCCTTTATTTCATTATGTTATAGGGCTCTGATTTTGTAATACCCAATTTATCATAGTATAGGTATGGGATTGATTATCTGGAAACCTGTTCACCAGAAAGCTCAGAATGACATGTTTGTCATAGATGCAGTTACATCAAAGGAATCTGACAAGGACATGAGAAATAAAAAAGTGAAAACAGAGAGCCAATTGAATAGTTAGAATGTTTAGTAAGGACATGTGCTGTAGTTATTTGATGTTGTCAGGCTCTTTGAACTGTCCATGCTTCACACGGGGGGGGTTAACCTTTCATGCCTTTTTTAAAGCCCCTTTGCAAGGTGCCAAATGTTTCCATAAACTTATATTCCCGCACCTTTCTATCCCTGTGAGTTAAAGTTCCTCATATGGTTTGTCCACATGATCTTTAGCAAACTGTAGATGGCCAACAATATATTTGGGAGAGAGCAGTATCTTTCTCCTTGTTAGCCTGCCATACACACCATTGCTGTTCAGTGCTCTCCCGATGGTGGACTCATGAACATTCGCCAATGTGAGACAGGCTTTCGGTTATTTAAAAGTTACCCTGGGTTCCTTTGTAACCTCTTGGACTTGCAGTTGGAGTTATCTTCAACTGCTTCTGAGTAGGTCTTGAATTTGCTATATTTGTACACTATCTGTCTGACTGCTGATTGTTGGAGTCCAAATTCTTTAGAGATAGTCTTGTAATCTTTTCCAGCTCCTCAGGCACCTCCTTCAAGCCATGATACACCTCCACAAATGTGTTGTATGTGTGATCAGGCTTTGCTGGATCCCCGGGTCTCTCGATCACACATTGTCATCCCATTGGCTGAAAACATTAGCCCATGATTTCAATTTCAAATTATACGCTAATCCTAAGAATTCACTTAATTTTGCCACATGCAGATATGTTATTGGATTTTTTTTTCAATACAGACATGATGTTTCATTTGTTTAACTAGGGTTTCTTCATCTACTTTTAGGACTTTTTAAAATCAGGTGAAATGCTACATCACATTCATATAAAATTATAGAAAATTTCAAGCACCACTGTATTTACATATGCGGTTACCACCTGTAATTAAAATGGAGTCATCTGGAATTTTTTTGTCACTGATCAACATGTAAAAGTCCATAATACCAAAGTGGAAAATCCCAAATTGTTTTCAACTTAATGAAAAACGTGTTTATGTAAGTATAAACACCCTTTGTGGCAGATATCAAAACTAAACATAGTGCACAGCGATAAGTAAAGCAAATAAGGATAGTACAGGTATGGGATCCCTTACCCAGAAAGCTCCAAATTACTGAAAGATCTGTTATCTGGAAAACCTTGCATCCCGAGCATTCTGAATAACAGGTCGCATACCTATACCTGGTGTGGTACCCTGTTATAAGAACAAAATTAAACTGTGTGAGGGAAGATGCACAGTAGAAAAAAAATATAAAAAATGAAGAAAGTATTTCAAATATGAATTACTTTACCACAAATATATGATCTACGCATCAAACCTCAAAAAAGCAATAATCTCACCCAACGTTCATATGGTCAAAATTATGCCCAATGTACATTTTGCTCAGAAATGGGCTTCCTTAGCAGTCAAATTATATAAATACTGTAAATATAGTTATAGATTAGAATAGCATTGTTATTTATATACAATTTACAGTATATACAATGATGTATCCTAATCTATTAAATTATAGATGGTACCTTTACTTTACAACAGTTTTTACAGTCTGTCCAGTTACTTGGCACAAATCTTTTTTTTTTTTCCCACTAGATCATTTCACCTCAATTTGTACATTTAATTCCCTGGTCTTGTTGCAACCACCAATCCCAGACGGACATGCACATACACACACCATATGTAGGCTTTTAAAAACTGCAAATTAGATTTTTCTCTGTATAGGAACTATTATCCAGAATTCTTGGGACCTGAAGTTTCCCAGATAAGGGATCTTTCATAATTTGCATCATCAGTACTTAAGTCTGTTAAAAACCATTTAAAGGAGAAGGAAAGTCACCCTGCACTTGGGGGTGCCAAAAAGCCCTAAAAAAGTGTACATGCTAATCCTACAGTGAAGAAAGAGGAGGACAAGTGAATTAAAGGAACTAGTAAGGCAAATAGAGGGTGAATGGGGTTTTGGTTTTCGCTTAAACATACAGGGCATGTTAGTGTGTGGGGTTCACTTGCCTTTAAAAAAAAAAAAAAAACTTTTAACCAATAATGGACAGGTATGGGATCCAGAAAGCTCCCAGTTACTGGAAGGCCATCTCCTATAGGCTCCATTTTATTCAAACAATTAATTGATTTCCTTTTTCTCTATAATAATAATAATAATAATAATAATAATAATAAACAGTTCCTTGTATTTGATCCCAACTAAGATCTCCTTATCTGAGGCAAAACAAGCCTGTTAGGTTTATTTAATGTTTAAATTAATTTTTTTGTAGACTTAAGATATGAAGATTAGGGATGTAGCGAACTGTTCGCCGGCGAACTAGTTCGCGCGAACTTCGACTGTTCGCGTCCGCCGAATGTTCGCGAACGTCGCGCGACGTTCGCCAATTGGTGTTCGCGTTCGATTCGAAGTAAAATTTCGTTCGACCATTCGACCATTCGATCGCTAAAATCGAACGATTTCCATTCGTTCGAACGATTATAAGCATTCGATTGAATTAAAATCATTCGATCGAATAGCTTCGATCGTTCGATTCGAACGAAAATCCTTCGATCGTACGAATAAAATCCGTCGATCGTTCGATCGAACGATTTTATCGAGCGTTCGAAGTTCGCGAACTGTTCGCTTTTTTGCCGGTGTTCGCGAACGGCGTTCGCGAACACATTAACGGCAGTTCGCTACATCCCTAATGAAGATCCAAATTATGGAAAACCCCAGGTCCCAAGTTATTCTAGATAACAGGTACTATATCTGTATATACAGGTATCCACATACAAAATGAGAGTAACCAGGCTGTGAATGTGGAAATGCCCCTAGTGGGGCAGCAATGATTCAGATACATGGCTGCAACACTTACTTCTTAGCAAGTTTAGCTACAAGGGAGATCAGTCCCACTCAGCACAAGCGCACACATTGATTCCAAAACCAACTTACTGTGTTAAAACGCCATCCAATCATAAGTAGTCTTTGCTTCTACCCCCTGCAAAGTGTCCACATTTGGGGGGGAGAGTAGGAAATCCACCACTGCCAAGTTATTGTAAAACCCTGACGTCCCCTGTCTGTAGATCATCCAGGTTAGGAAGCAGGTTTGTGTCTGGCTACTTTGTAACTTCTCCCCAAACTGCTCTGGCAGCCCCACCCACTAACACTGCAGTAGGAATGTAGATAGTGGGAAGTAGAAAGCTATAAGGCTTGGGGGGGATCTATTCTATTGGCTTTAAACTATATCTCAACAATGGGAGCAGATGGAGAAGAAGGTGGGGTGGCACCTTGTATGCTCTTGGTTTTAGAAAGCAATGTGAATGGACAGTGAGTATGTGTACTGCAAGGCAAGAGGAGGCTCAATTGTGTCATGTAAAGGATTCCTTGTATATTCTGCAATGAGCACTGTCACAATGATTATACTCATTACCCACATGTGTGTCATTATCATTAAAGGGCACTAGTTCAACTTTAAGTTAATTTTGAGTATGTTAAAGAATCGCAGATTCTTCACAACAAATGTACTTTTTATTATTACTTATAGTCTTTTAATTATCTGCCATTTTCTGGCTCTTTCCAGCTTTTAAAAGGAGGGTCACTGATCCCAGCAGCAGTTCTGGGGGGGTTTACAATTTTATTGTTATAACTACTTTTTATTACTTAAAGTATCTTACTATTCAGAACATCTCCTATTCATATGCTAGGCTCTCATTCAAATCACAGCCTGGTTGCTAGGGCAGTTTGGTCCATAGCAACCAGTTATCCTACTAAAATTTCAAACAGGAGAGCTGCAGAACAAAACATGCTAAATAATGCAAAAAACACAGAAATAAACTATTGACACATTTCCAGGTACAGAATCGTCATAAATATCAACATACAGTTATAAACATAAAGATTCAGAATATAATGTTATCCAGCTACTCTTCCTCAGGGTTGGTGTCAGTTCCATCTGACCTCCAGTAGGTGGGTTAGCTAAGCAGAACAGAATGATGGGTCATTAGGGCTCATTTACAAGGAATGTCAGCTAACCCCAATGACTGCTGTAAGTGCTGCATACAGTTAGGCCCACAAACTTTGGTCAGAGACAACTTTTTTTTTGTAACTTGAATTTTTATTGGATACATCATATTCACATCAATTGCATAGAAAATATTGCACATAATGGGTACACGCAGGGGCAGATTTACTAAGGGTCGAAGACAATTCGAAGTGAATATTTGAATTGAAAAACTTTGAATTTCGAAGTATTTTTTGGGTACTTCGACCATCGAATAGGCCAAATTTGACTTTGATTTGAAGTAAAAATGCTTAGACTATTCGACCATTCGATAATCAAAGTACTGTCTCTTTAAAAAAATGTCAACACTTCGCCACCTTAAACCTGCCCCTATGGGGACCTCCTAGAACATATAGCCAACATTTGGCTAAGTTTTTAGAAGTCGAAGTGAAATCGTTCGATTCGAAGTACAATAGTGGTACGATCGTAGTACGATCGTACTATGTTAAAAATCCTACAAATTCGACTTCGAATATCAAACTAGCCTATTCGTTGGTCGAATTTCGACGTTTTTTGCACTTCGAAATTCAACCCTTGATAAATCTGCCCCGCAGTGTCCCTTTCCAATTCTCAGTGATGTCATTGTCAGAATATTATATTATCCATTTTTAAGTAAAATCACATGATGTCAAATAAACATAGATTAAACAAAATTAACTGGTCTACCTTTGTTTATTCTGCCTGTGTGTTTATCCTTTCCAAACTGGAGATCCCACCATAGTGTTGACCCAATCATACCGACCTATCACTATATGAATCGTCACTTGTTGTACCATACAAAGCCAAAGAGGCAACCTTATCCTATTTATAAGTTTTTTTTTTCTCACATCTCAGCTGGTTTTCCCAGAAGCTCTTATGGAGCCCATATGGCTAAGAATTTGGGGGTCCTGTTTCTTATATGGGCAATAGAACTCTCAAAGTGCATATTAGTGATGAGCTTCCTGTGAAGTTCCATAATAGAGGGGATAACAGCTGATTTTCATTTAGCCGCTATTGTAATACGAGCCACAGTCAAAATATGGTTCAGTAATTTTTGTGAAGTGTTTCTTTTATAGGCTTTCCCAATAAGTGGGTAACTGGATTTTTTTCTAAATCCTTACAGGTGACCTTTGTTATCAGTCTGAACCTCCTCCCAATAGCCATTGATCATTGGACATGTCCATAATAAATAAAATAGTAACCCTGAATTGGGGCAACCTCTCCAGTACTGATCTGGAATATTTGGATTGATTTTGTTTAATCTTTTAGGAGTCATATACCATTGCATCATAACCTTATATACATTTTCTTTCTGTTTTACACAATTTAGCCGTTTTGGCATTCTGCCATATAGCTTCCCAGTCCTCAAATTCTAAGTGACCCAATTCTTGTTCCCAATATGTTATGTATTTATGATTTGGGAGTGTATTAGTTGGTAAAGAGATCAAAATCTTATATATGTTTGATAAAAGAGCCTTTTGTGGCCAGCCAACCCTCATAATATTCTCAAAGGGTGACAAAATTACGTTGCATATAGATGCAAGAAATGTTAAAATGAATTGTCGTATTTGGAGATACTCATGGAACCTTATTGGAATTTCAGGCATCTTAGCTTGTAGGTCTCTGAATTGGAGCATCTGCAAAGCATTAATAGTGAGAACATCATGTATTTTAAACAGGTCTTTCGCACCCCAATTTCTGTAGAGAGAGGCTTGTGTCCCTGTTTCAAACCTGGGGTTCTTAAGAAATGGGGTCATTATGGAGACGGATGAGATTAACTTCATCTTATGCTTTGCACAGTGCCAGACAGTGAGAATAGACTTAGTAGTTTCCAATATAGTTTTAGCGGGTGTTACATGGGGATCAAATTTCCAAAGTAGGGCTCCCATATGTATTGGGTCTATAAAGGAGTTTTCAATTTTTGCCCATAATGGCAGAGTGTTGAACTGAGACCAAGCTACCATCCATCGCATATGTGCTGCATCATGGTATCTGTGTATGGATTTGGCTCCAAGGCCTCCTTGCATTTTATCAGCCAGAAGTATGGTTTTGGAGAGTCTATGTCTTTTATTACCCCAGATGAATTTATTCAAAGTTTGTTATATATCTGACAATTTTGTGGAAGGTACCAGTACTGGGAGGGTTTCAAACAACTATACGTTTTTGGGTAAAATGCTCATCTTCAGTGCCGCTATGCGGCCAAACCATGAAATTGGGTAGTCCATCCACTTGTGTAATAACTGCTAAATTTGTTGAATAAGTGGTTGAAAGTTTCGTTTAAACAGGTCTCTAAATTGGGGTGTTATCCTTGACCCCAAATAGGTGAGAAAGTCAGTCTTCCAATTATAGCAGAAGTTCGATTTATATACATTTCATGAGACATCCTTGATGCATAATGGGAGAGCCTCTGATTTGAGCTTTTTGTTCCCTTAATTTGTTTGCTAGAAGGGTTAGAGGTTTGTCTCCTTGTTCATAATACGTTTGTCGTGATCACTTAATGGTCTTCTCTACTTGTTTAAGTCTAAAGTTATGTAATTCTTGCTTGGCTTGAGCAAGCTTTTGCCAAGTTACTGGATTGTTAGATATCGGATGCTGGCTTTGTGCAACCTCTAACGCTTCTGTTAATTTTGTTCGCATAGCTACGCTTTTTTTTTTTTTGGCCGAAGTTATAGCAATTAAAATCCCTCTTATTGTTGCCTTATGTGCTTCCCAAAGGACCGGGATTGATGGGGCTGTTGGAGCATTTAGGGAGAAGTAATCTTTAAGGACCGTTTTAATTTGTGTTAATACTTGAAAATCGGCTAATATAGATTCATTTAACCTCCAATGTGCTGGTCTACATGATGGAGGACTGAAAGTGATATTCAGTTGAACAGGGGCATGGTCTGACCAGGTAATTGGTAGAATCTTAGTTGAGAAATTGCTTGTGAGACAAGTATGGGAGAGAAAGAAATAGTCCAATTGTGCATAAACTTGATTGAGTTGGAATAAAAGGTGAATTGCCTGTCTCTAGGGTGGTTAATTCCCCAGGCATCTTCCAGAATATGTCTCTGCATTAGCTGTCTGAAGCTTTTGTAAAGTTGGATGGAGCTTTTATCAATGTGCCGGTTTGTTCCTTCATTCTACGTCTCCCTATCATGTAGAAGAATATACAATACCCAAAGTAAAGTTTAAGAGCTTTTGTATGCTTATTATCTGGTTGCTTAGGGCCCAGAGCGGAGCTGAAGCTGTGCACGTCCTGCCTAGATCATGGTCGGCCACGCCCCCTGAGAAAGCTTTTTTCTAATTTTGGTTCTGTACATTACCACAATGAATTTTAAATGAAAGACTCAGAGGCAGTTAAACTGCAGAACTTCAGCTTTAATTCAGTGGGAATCAAAAAGATTGCACATAATTTGTGAGGAACTAAAGCCTTTTTTTTAACACAATCATTTCATTTAAGGGGCTCAAAAGCATTTTGACAATTGTCTCAAAGGCTATTTCATGGGCAGCTGTGGGCAATTCCTTCATTATGGTATTATCAATGAAGCAGATAAAAGCCCTGGAGTTGATTTGAGGGGGGTGCTTGTATGTGGAAGATTTTCTGTGAACAGACAACATGTGGTCAAATTAGCTCTCTATGCAAGTGAAACAAGCCATCCTTAAGTTGCAAAAACAGAAAGAAAAACATCCGAGAAATTACTACAATATTAGGAGTGGCAAAATCTACAGTTTGTATAGTATATCCTGAGAAGAAAAAAAAGCACTAGTGAACTCAGCAACACAAAAAGACCTGGACGTCCAAGGAAGACAACAGTGATGGATGATTACAGAAATATTTCCATGGTGAAGAGAAACCCCTTCACAGCAGCCAAACAAGTGAACAACACTCTTCAGAAGGTAGGTATCTAAAAAAGCCAGCACAGTTCTGGAAAAACATTCTTTTGACAGATGAAACCAAGATCAACCTGTACCAGAATGATGGCAAGAAAAAAGTATGGAGAAGGCGTGGAACAGCTCATGATCCAAAGCATACCACATGCTCTATAAAACATGGTGTAGGTAGTGTGATGGCTTGGGTGTGCATGGCTGCCAGTGGCACTGGGACACTTGTGTTTATCGGTGATCTGACACAGGACAGAAGCAGCCAAATGTATTCTAACATTTTCAGAGACATACTGTCTGCTCAAATCCAGGTAAAGCAGTCAAATTGATTGGGAGGCGTTTCATACTGACCCAAAATATACAGCCAATATACAGCCAAACCCAGGAGTTTATTAAAGCAAAGAAGTGGAATATTGTTGAATGGCCAAGTCAATCACCTGATCTGAACCAAATTGAGCATGCATTTCACTTGTTGAAGACTAAACTTCAGACAGAAAGGCCCACAAACAAACAGCAACTGAAAGTAGTTGCAGTAAAGGCCTGGCAGAGCATTAAAAAGGAGGAAACCCAGAATCTGGTGATGTCCATGAGTTCAAGACTTCAGGCTGTCATTGCCAGCAAATGGGTTTCTACTAAGTATTAGAAATGAACATTTTATTTTCAGTTTTTTAATTTGTACAATTGCTTTTGAGCCCCTCACAAAGTGATTGTGTTAAAAAAAGGCTTTAGTTCCTCACATTTTTATGCAATCTTTTTGTTCAACCCACTGAATGAAAGCTGAAAGTCTGCAGTTCAACTGCATCTGAGTTGTTTCATTTAAAATTGATTGTGGTAATGTACAGAACCACAATTGGTTGTCTCTGCCCAAAGATTTATGGGCCTAACTGTACATAAGTAGTGCTATATAAATGCAACTAAGTATTAGAAATGAAAATTTTATCTTCAGTTTTTTAATTTGTACAATTGCTTTTGAGCCCCTCACAAAGTGATTGTGTTAAAAAAAGGCTTTAGTTCCTCACATTTTTATGCAATCTTTTTGTTCAACCCACTGAATGAAAGCTGAAAGTCTGCAGTTCAACTGCATCTGAGTTGTTTCATTTAAAATTGATTGTGGTAATGTACAGAACCACAATTGGTTGTCTCTGCCCAAAGATTTATGGGCCTAACTGTACATAAGTAGTGCTATATAAATGCAAATATACATACATGCCATGAAGGTGATGATGAGCCTAGATTTGTCAAAGACTAAATACCATTTCACACTTAATGATAGCTTGAAAAAATGTCAGAAAAATGAGGGTTGGATCCTCCTCTTGTGATGTGGCAAGTGCTGTACAAAGGAACACTAAGGAGCATTATTTTACACTTTAGTCCAGTGCTCTAGTAACTTACCCCTATTAAGTCCCAAATACAAACCATTGCTCAGAATGCAAAGTGCCATGTGTTTTGTATTTTGCACTCTGTCCTGCAGTTTGCGTTTCAATACAACATTACTTGTGTCCAGGGTTGGACTAGGCCGGCGGGACACCAGAAAAAACCCGGTGGGCTCCCCGGCCCAGACCCGCTGTTGGCATGGGCATGTCTTTTTTACAGTGGCGTTGCCTGGGGGTGTGTATGGGGGCCACAAAGTAGCGACCCTGGTGGGCCCTGGGACCCCAGTCTGACCTTGCATTTGTTTGGCAATCTTGTATTCATCAGGTGCAGGTAAGGGGGTGGCGCATGGGGGTCCCCTTGGATGTCTTCTAACTTGCATGTCATTCTGATGCCCAGTCAGAGAGTATTAATGTTTCCAGGGCTGCAATGCACTCACTGTGCTGTGCTTTATACATTGGTGTCCAATTCACATATAATATATAGCAAAGATGTCAACACTCCTGCTAACAGTAGCTGCAATTCAAATGTGGAAAACAGTGAAATAGTCGTTTATGAAGTCTTATGGAACTTCCCATTTAAATGACTCTCCTGGCTCGAGAACTTTAAAGCTGATGTAATACCAGTATTAAAAGCTGATTACAATCTCAACCTGGAAGTTATAGGCTTGTAAGCTTGACATTAGCGATGAGCAAATATGTCCCATGAAATGTGAAAAATTTGCGAAATGCATTGCAGTCAATAGGTGTCAAAATGTTTTTCAGCGCAACAATTTTTGTAGAAGGGCAACAATTTTTTCACACTCCAAAAGCATTAAAGTCAATGGGAGTTTTTTGTAATGTCGACTTTTTTGTCTTGGGGACAATTTTTTCTTTGTGACTTTTTTTGCAAAATATTTTGCGGCGGATTTTTGCCGCAGTTTCTGTTGCGGTAAGTTATTTCAGGATCATGAATTCCAGATTATGTTGGAGAATTGCATTATGAGTAGTAATCGTCATGGCATTAAGGACAAATCAGGTCAAACAAATGAATTGCTTTTTATGATGAATTAGGTAGGATGTTGGATAGTGAGGGAAGGGGGGCAATAGATATGATCTACTGCAGTGCTGTCCAATTTATGGTTCCAGTTTACAATCTTGAACTATCAAGCCTCTGTATTCTAATGCAGTGCTGTCCGATTTATATGGTACAGAGGGCCGGAATTTTTCTAATCTACATGGTGGAGGGCCGATAACGGAAGCCAGTGTTAGCCACTCCCTGTTTTTAGACCACACCCACTTTAAACCACACCCATGTTACCGCAAGACCATGTCCACATTAATAGCACACCAAAAAAACAGATGGTTGGTGCTCACTGCAGGGATCAGGGCCGGAAATAGCGGTAGACAGAGTAGGCGGCTGGCTATGGTTTTTTTTTTTTCTTTTTTTTCAAGCGTTTAATATAATATTTTGTTTCAGTAATCATGGTCACTCAGTCGGTAGGAATCCCCCTCCATCACCTTCTCCTCTTGCCAGCAAGTAATAGCTCCTATACGCTTCAATGACGTCACTGATGCAGTTGGGTGGCAGAGAGAGGCAGAGAGCTGGTGGCCTACTTGGTGTGGCTCGCACTTGCTGCTCTCAGCCTTGCACAATTGCATTCAACTGAAGATATTCTTTATATTACTGTGAAAGTGTGAACCTTCCTGCTGGTACAGCCAGGTACAGATTGGGTTGGGCGATGGCACAGGTACATAAATACTTGGGGGCAATATGATGTGATCAGATTTTTGGCTGCTGCTGGCACAGGTAAAGATTGGGGGCAATATGATGGCTGCTGGAGGGCTGTATGATGGATGGCTGCTGTGCTTGCTGGTACAGGTATGGGGGGCAGTATGATGGATGGCCACTGGTACAGGTAAGTAAGGTAGAAAAAAGACACACGTCCATCAAGTTCAACTTTTTTTTTTTTTTTTTAATTATATCTGCCTAACTGCCAGTTGATCCAGAGGAAGGCAAAAAAAAAACATCTGAAGCCTCGCCAATTTGCCTCAGAGGGGGAAAAAAATCCCTGACTCCAAAATGGCAATCGGACTAGTCCCTGGATCAACTTGTACTATGAGCTATCTCCCATAACCCTATATTCCCTCACTTGCTAAAAAGGCATCCAAACCATTCTTAAAGCTATCTTATGTATCAGCCTGTACAACTGATTCAGGGAGAGAATTCCACATCTTCACAGCTCTCGCTGTAAAAAACCCCTTCCAAATATTTAGGCGGAACCTCTTTTCTTCTAATTGAAATGGGTGACCTTGTGTCAGCTGGAAAAACCTACTGGTAAATAAAGCATTAGACAGATTATTATATGATCCCCTTATATATTTATACATAGTTGTCATATCATCCCTTAAGCGCCTCTTCTCCAGCGTGAACATCCCCAATTTGGCCAGTCTTTCCTCATTGCTAAGCTTTTCCATACCTTTCACCAGCTTAATTGCCCTTCTCTGTACCCTCTCTAATACAATAATGTCCTGTTTGAGTGATGGAGACCAAAACTGTACAGCATATTCTAGATGGGGCCTTACAAGTGCTCTATACAGTGAAAGAATGACCCCCTCCTCCTGTGACTCTATGCCCCTTTTAATACAGCTCAATACCTTATTTGCCCTTGATGCTGCTGACTGGCATTGCTTGGGGGGCAGTATAATGGATGGCAGCTGGGCTTACTGGTACAGGTACGGAGGGGCAGTATGATGGATGGCTGCTGGCACAGGTGCAGGGGGGCCTGTATCATGGATGTCTGCTGGACTTGCTGGTACAGATATTGGGGGCAGTAATATGAATGAAAAAGTGTTGTACATATTCTTGCTTTCTTTATTTAAAAATCATCATGGTAAGGAGGGAAATGGTAATGTAGGACAGGGGGGCGCTGATTGAAGTTCTTGCCTAGGGTGCCAAACTACCTTGGTCTGGCACTGCAGGGATGTCACTCATATGTGAAAAAAGTTGTCATATTAAGACATACCCTTAAATCCATATGCCTCCTCCTCCCCTGTGTATAATACAGGTACCCGGCATTAAACACCTTAGGGGCCCCTAACAATAATTTTCAAATGCTAACAACCCCCCAGAACAAATACCAGACTTACGTTCCATAGGGATCATAGGTCAGGCAGAGTATGGCAAACACAGGCAGAACAGAGCAGGAAACAGGAAAATCAGGACCCGTCTAATATGTACTACATACATTGACGCAGTGCTCGTGCACCATTAGCATTTTGAATAAGGTGTGAACAGGTGAACAATGTGAGCAGTTTCAGCATGGGTCTCAGGTGTAAACAGTACAGGCCTTTAGGATATAAACAATAGAGGTGTCACAAGTCTGAATTTGAGGTTTAAACAATGCAGGGGCCAGTTAATCTCTGTAGTGATACCTTTTAAAGTTTACATATGGTAAACAGACACAGCAGGCAGACTTTGATATGGAGGGCTATATAAAGGGGGTCACCAGTTGGACAGCCCTGATCTACTAGGATTTTGCCAATGTTTTTTCTACAGCGCAGCATATACATTTGCTTTCTCATCTAAGACCTGTTGGTTTTGGGAATATTTGCAGATGGATAGCAGCTGCTACATGTTTTGCCAAATAAAGAGAGTCAGTACAGTTTATGTCAGAGCGTTTCTGTTCTAGTTGAATTTTTTCGCTGTCTAGTTTTGTTAACGTTCAATAAAATGCTAAAAAGTGACAGATTTGTCTTCTCACAGATTTGTCTTCTAGCTCAGAAATTAACACTCTCCAACGAGCCACAACTTGTCCATTGAAATCTGAATGCCGGATGGGAGCCGCACGCAGCTTCGCTTGATAGGGCTGCTTGGAAGTTACAGATTTGTCAGATGGAATTGAGAATGCCTTTGAAATGCCTTTCAGTTCTACATCAGCAATGAGAGCTTTTCTGACAAATCCATTTATTTTTTATAACATATAAAGAGATTAGAAAATATTCCTAATGTTGTTATTTTACTAACAGAGAGCAAAATGACGATTCTAGAAAAAAGTACAAAAGCTGCTGTTATACAGATAAAAGTGATATATCTGCAAAATGAGGTTTTCCAAACATTTTCTGTCATTGGAAATAACAGTATATTACAAAGGAACTCTTTGTTTCGGGGTTTTTCTTGTCAGACTATTTTTAGAAGTACAAAAGAGGAGGGTTGTGGGTATACTCCAGGGCTAAGTAGAATGTGTTTAAATACAATGGAAGTGCTACTGATTTGGCCAATTGATCGATGCACATTCCTTGGTTCCCTGTCTCATAAAGAATTCAGTATCTATGCAAGTTTGTGTATTTACAAAAACAGGGGTTTTTAATTACAAAGTTATGGGACTTGGGCAGGAGGATGGGGATCGGAGTGCACCAAAGACACTCTGAAGATTTTTTTGCAGGGGTGCCCAGCATGCTCTAGTTATGCCACTGGTTAATAATACTAATTAAAAGATACAAATAATAAAAAATTAAGCTGTTTGCAAATTTTCTCAGAATACCATTCTCTACATCATTCTAAAAGTTAATTTACAGATAAATAACCCCCTTTAAACATATCTGCCCTGTTACCTACTAATATGCCACTGTATGTAGGTATAGTTATATAATGTGGGGGCATTTTCACTATTCATATGTAGACAGGATTGACCAGCTCACAACTAACTATGCCAAAACATTTGGTTTAGAAACAGAAAAATTAAGCCTTTCCTAAACCAAATATATTTAATGTGACCAACAGGTCCAGAGTCCCGGAGAAGAAGAGCAGCAGGGGAGTGGTCGGGGCAGAGCTTGTGAATTGATGGAGGAGATGCAATGGTTAGGGCCAGGAGAAATAGTGAGGGGCCAGGGCTAAGGGTGACACCTTATTATTTTACATGCAGAAAATGCACTTAAATTGTTTGCTATATGGAAAATAATAATACATTTTAAATTACCTTTTTATTAAAATTAGGCTTCTAGTATGAAAATTAGGAAAATAAATACTGCAAGAACTCCCTATTTTAGTTGGTACACTGTATAATAATATACTGTAAAAAGAACAGATACACTATCCCTTTCCACACCTGCCTTATCTTTGTTTCTTACAGCACCAGCAGTTTTTGTTCAGTCAAAATGTAAATAATACATATTAATGACTTGGCTCAGCAGTCTGCTTCAACTTTAATCCATTCCAGTCATTTTCCTCTGTCATCACAGTTACTAGCAGCAAGTAGCGTTAAAGGGGTTGTTCAACTTTGAGTTCAATTTTAGTATGATGTAGAGAGTGATATTCTGAGACAATTTGCAATTGGTATTAATTTTTGTTATTATTTGCAGTTTTTGAGTTATTTAGCAGCTCTCCAATTTGCAGTTTCCATTATCTGGTAGTTAGGGTCCAAATTACCCTAGCAACTATGCATTGTTTTGAATAAGAGACATGAATATGAAAAGGAGAGGGTCTGAATAAAAAGGTGAGTGATAAAAAATAGTAATAACAATACATTTGTAGCCTTAAAGAGCATTTGTGATTTAGATCGGGGCAGTGACCCCTTTTGAAAGCTGGAATTAGTCAGAAGAAGAAGGCAAATAATTCAAAAACTATAAAAAAATAAACAATGAAGACCAATTTTGCTCAGAGCTGGCCATTCTATAACATAGCAAAAGTTAACTTATAGGTGAACCACCCCTTTGACAGTCCCACTTTCCGAATGTAAATTAGATGTATGTATCTTGAAATAATAGAGCAGAATCCCCATGACCAAAATGATGTTACTAAGATGGAATTATAACTGATGACATAAGAAACAATGATTTCTAGTGATATATTTTAGATTATTCACAACCTTGCATGTATGTGTATACTGCATGTTCTTTGTCACTGAGAGGAAGGTGATTATTTAAAACTGAATTAAAGGTAATTAACTTCATTATAACTGCATTTTTTCCTACTATTTTCAGAAGGAAATACATGTTTTATGGTATGAGATAGTATAGTAAAATTTTCATTCTGCGCCAAGGCTGACATGTTCCATAAAATAAGGGGAATTTATAATGTGCCCATACAGTTATTTGATGAAACGAGTATCAAAAGCCGGCCAGTATAAACCAGATTCAAAGGAATATCCAAAGCCATAAGGTATTCTGTCATCTTTATCCTAGTTGAGAGGATCTGCCTTTAAATATAACATCTGGTATCCACGCTCGCTTATAGCTAAAGGTTCTACCTTGGTTCAAATATTTAGTATAGGTCTGCACTGCATTACACAGTAAGGTATATGCCATTGATATCTGAATACAGACAGCACATTCAATCAGAATACTTATAAATGGATTTCCATAATGTCAACTTTACTAGTAAAGAGTATTGATCCAAAGGGCAATATGTAATTTAGAATGCCTTGATCCATAATGATTTCAGATAAGTTCTTTTAGAGGACAAGGTAATTGTCCTGACTGGATGCTCCTTGTCTTTTTTTTTCAAATATATATCCATATTTATATCTGTCCCAGAGTGTAAGCCACCATTTATAAGAGGAGAACAGACTAGTCCTTGCAGTTCCATGCTGGCTGGGTTCTGCTGTACCACTAATTCACACACTTTTGCACCAAATAACTTATGAACAACAAGTATTGGTATGGGATCCATTATCTGGAAACCCCATTATAGAGAAAGCTTTGAATTACAGAAAGGCCATCTCCCATAGACGTCATTTTAAACAAATAATCCAAATTTTAAAAAAACAGTACCTTGGCTTGTACTTGATCCAGACTAAGATATAATTAATCCTTAGCAGAACTGGCCTATAGGGTTAATTTAACATTTACATGATTTTCTAGTAGACAAAGTATGAAGACCCAAATTACGGAAAGATCCATTATCCGGAAAGCCCCATGTCTCGGTCATTCTGGATAATAGGTCCCATACCTTTACATGTGCCATCGAATTTGGTACCTGAGACACAGTGACATTCATTTATTTATAACCCTGCCACAAGTAGTTAAATCAAGTGAATCGTCACATGAACTGAACTCATCCCTGAGTCCAGAGCTGTAGCCAGTCACATTTGTGCTCTAGATGGCAGTGTCAGTACCAGTTATCATGCAAATGCATCTACTCTATTCTAACATTCCATTTTTAGATATAGACTTTTTTTCTCTTTTTATCAGTTTTCATGCTCTGGATAAATAGGCTTTCATAAATGCTCTGTAGAGTTGCACCACAGCTTGCAGTGCCAGAATGCAAACTCGGCAATTCCATCATTGCTAGTCCCTTTCTGTACTTCATTATGGGTAATGGGTTGATTTTGACATTTATAGCCCTTGTCTTGCTAGCTGTGGGTGATGTACTAGTGCACACTTTTCTTAGTTATATTTTGTCTTTGGATTTACTTTTCAGGGGACATCAAGGCTTATTTACTAGGTACTAAATAGTACCCATGTGGTTACCCATAGCAATCGTTGGGTTTTGCTTTCAATTTGTAGCTATAATAAATTAAGTAAACTTCTTTCCTGATTGGTTGCTATGGGTAAGTAAATACTGTAGGTGACCTACAAACTACAACACTCAGCCCAAAAGCAGTCCAAAAGTTCCCCTTCGTAAATTTACTTTCACCTTGTTCCTTCAAGTACATGTATTCCAACTCCTTGTCTCTTTTTTGTACATTTATGGCTTACTCTTGTTAAGTACTCCACATAGCACCATATCTGAGTATATATCCATCCATCTTCTAACTCAGTACTCCTCCCCAACCAGTGGCTAGCGAGTAACGTGTTGCTCACCAACCCATTGGATGTTGCTCCCATTGTCCTCAAAGCAGGTGAATATTCTTGAATTCTTTGCTTGGAGCCTATCCGACTACCAAATAGGATTACCAAATAGCCAATCACAGCCTTTATTTGTCACCCCCAGGAACTTTTTTCATGCCTGTGTTGCTACCCAACTCTTTTTACATTTGAATTTGACTCATGTGTACAAAAAGGCCACACCCCTGTTCTAACTGTATGTATGCCACCCCCTTAGGCTTGTGGCACATTATTCAGCTGGTTATTTATCAGACATGTGATACAGGTATCTATTGTGAAGAATGCATGGGAGCTGGGGTTTTTCTGCATAAGGGGACTTCAGTAAACTGGATCTTCATACCACAAGTCTGCTAAAAACATTTAAATATCAAATAAAACCAAAAGGATTGTTTTCAGGTTCAGGAAAGCACTCCAAACATATTTTCTTTTAAAATTTCACCATCCTCCTGATTTGCCTTTAAAGCATTTTTATTTCAGCAGAAAAGTAACACAAGCTTTCGGGGAGAACCCCTTCCTTAGGTGTTACTTTTCCCCTGTAATAAAAATCATTTAAAGGCAAAGCCAGAGGATGGTGTGCTTCATATCCCGTTATTCAAGAAAGTATTTTGGTTGGCTTGGAGATGGCTTGGGAGTGGATGCACTCTAAAAAGAAATAAGTGGTGTGCTAAACAAAAAGTGGATTGGACTTTTAAAATCTTAGAAAGCAGCATTTCAGGCCCACAATTTCATTTTATCAAGCTATGTGGACCTAACATTTTGCTGTCTGGAATCTATGACAACATATGTGAAATAAAGGCATTGTTTTAAAAAAAAGTTTGGAGTGCTGTAGAGAAACTGTATGCAGATATAACCCATGCCAAATGAATAAGGAAGGACATGCACTCAATTAATCAAATCCCTTGTGGTGCTGACTACAAGTTGGATAAGTGCAACAGGATTGTTTTGCCACCAATTGTGCTTAAATGGGACTCTATGGGAGATAGCCTTCCTGTAATTCAGAGTTTCTAGATATTAGCTTTCCAGAGGATCCCATGCTTGTATGTGGCCAAAATTGTCTTTTGTCGTCTTGCCCCCATTGGGGAACAACTGATTACACTGGTAATGAGGATTGTCAGCTTGAATACACTGACCTGCAAAGGGTTGGGTAAAAAGCTCCATCCACCTTACCCTATATCTGTCCTCTTCCTCTTAGTTTATTGGTAGCACTATCCACCATATATACTGTAATATAAAGCACTAAGTTTGCCCATGAGCAGTAACCCATGGAAACCAATAAGATGCTTGTGTCAAGGATTAGGTAGGGGGCAATGTGGAGACTGAAGAGCGATGGGTGAGTCCTTGAGACAGGAGCTGTATGTGCCTAGGGAGCATGTAAAGGGAAGGCAGGGACAGGTTGAAGAGGGTGATGTGCCAGACTGGAACAGGTGCAGAGCAGAACAGGATGGAGAGAGCAAAGATCAGGACTGGAACAGACTGATTAGGACTGGACAGTGCGGGGTAGATCAGATCAGGAGACAGGAGCAGCTTGAAGTATAGGACAGGACAGTGCAGGCATAGATCAGGAGACAGGATAAAGTATACGACAGGATGGTGCGGGCATAGATTGGGAGTAGACAAGATTGGGAACAGGAGGGCTGGATAGTGGGAGGAGTCTGGAGCAGATAGCAGGAAAGGACAGGATAGCGAGACGACTGGATAGCGAGAGGAATGTTTAGCGAGAGGATGGGATAGCGAGAGGGCGGGATAGCGAGCAGACTGGAAAGCGAGAGGACTGGAGAAGGAAGAGCGAGACGAGGGAAGATATAGACAGGTTACAAGTCAGAACAGAACAGGAAGCAGAAACCAGAAAGCCAAGGTCAGGTCAAGGTAGAATAAGGTTAAGGCAAGGAAAGGTTTGGAGTGAGGAGCAGAGCAAGATTCAGAATAGCAAGGAAAGCTTGGCAGGGCAAGGTCAAAGCTAGGTTAAGCAAGGAAAGATCAAGGTTGAAAGCCGGACTTGAGCAGAACTGGAAGGGGAAGGAAAGGCAGATCAAGACAGGACAAGGTTCAGGACCAGGCAGGACAAGACAGGGAAGGGTTCAAACAAGGGAAGGCTGAATAGAAAGGAGGCTAGAACAGGAACCCGTCGCTAGGGACAATGCCACATTGCTAGGATGGGAACCAATGTTTAGGCAAGGTGTGGCCGGAGCAGAGGCAGCCCTGATTGGCTGACTGAAAACAAATCAGGCTGCTGCTGCTGGGCTGGAGCTGCTAAGGCCAGGTAATATATAGTGATCAACCTTGCAGGCTGCTCACCTGGCCCAGCGGTTAAGGCATCAAGCCAGAAACCAAAAAGCCCTTGGTTTGAATTCCAGCAGAGCCTGACAGTTTGCATTTAAACAGATGACTAATAAATTGCACCTGCTGATTGGTTGCTATGGGGTTCTGCCTTTTATTACTTAACCATATATACTTCTAACATCACATTATGTACCTTCTTGCCCTTACGATGTGACTTGCAAATGTGAGACTGTTTCACCTTGGCAAAGTACAGGACAATTAGACAGGTCTAAGTAGGCAGATTACAAGACAAACTGGACAGGGCACAATGGATGTAGAACAGTTCTTCTGTTCAGGGTAGGCTCCAAACAATTAAGATCAGATACAGGCTGAAGTCTGATACACAGGTTCGGGAATAAAGAAACCAGGTAGGGACAAAAGTCAGAGCTAAGCCTAGAGACTAGCCACAGTGCAGAGGCAAATGTTTTTTGCCAGTATTAGAGGATAAGGAAGTGTTTACTGTATATACTGTTGGCAGAGATCCACACTTACTGGATAATTCGGTTAGGCTGCTGAAAGTCAAACCCCCACATGGGGTAAAAAGCATAATTGTACCTAGCAACACAATAATAATGTTGTCAACCCAGAAATGCACTTAAAAAAAGTTAAAGAACAATATTTATACTCTGCTTTTGATATGAGCCAGATATTTACTTTGCAGCAGCAAAATGCTTTGTGTCTACCCCAGACCAAACAAAGAGAGTTTACTCATTTATATTCTCACTGTCCATAAAAAACATACACTCCTTAAACCTTAAAGGTAATTAACAACCACAAGGGTTAATATGAATGCAAATGCTTTGGATATTAATGCCATTCTTGTGTGGTGTCCAAGCATGCTCCTTAAATTTCAATTTAGTTGGGCTCTATGTGTCCATCCATTCTGCTCTGATGAATTGCAATTTGACCCTGGGAAAATCTGACCTACAGATGCAGCCACTTTGGTTTGTCTGTTTGACACAGAATAACTAAACACAGATATCCCATTTATCTCATTTAACACAGAAAACTGCGTCACAACATCCCACCTAATTAAAGCATTCACCATTGTGAACAATGGAGCTTTGGTATGCTAATGAAAAGGTTAAATGCATTAAATGAGTTAAGATGACTTTAGATAACACAGTTTATTCAATTAACCCTGAGTCATGACGCATTTAACTCACAAATCCAAGTGGCTTCATCTGTACTATGCCCTCATCCTGTAGTGGCAGCAATGGCAGGGTTCCAACAACAGGTTGGGCTCATAGCCACAACACACTTGCACCAAAAGAATCACATACTAATCTCATTTTAAAACCGCACACCAGAAGTAACGTACTTGGAATTCCATTTGTTTTGCACACTTCATGCATTCATAAAATGCCATTCTTATTTCCATGCAGGATTCATTAAGGTCAGGCATTTGGTACAAGGGCCCTATCTACCAATGGTGGGGGAGTACACGTGCCTCCTAAGAGGTGCAAAAGTCAATGGGATATTGCATCCATTCATTCTGCTTTGACCAGTCATACAGAAGTGCGCATATTGATGCTGGGGGGAGCTTTCCTCAACTTGAAGTGGAGGTAATTCCACGGTTCCAACAAAAGACTGAGTCAGTAGCTGCAACAGACTTGTGCTAAATGAATCACACGTTTTAACACAGCATGCAGAAGTGGACTGCGCAACCTGGATCCTGGGACAAAAATACTACACTATGCATACAAAATGGGAAAAGACTGCATTATGTGTAAAAAAAATGTGTCTGGAAATTTTGTGCACCCCTTGTGCACAAAATTGTGACCTAGCACATGTGCTTCTTTCACTGGTAAATGATCATTTTTAAATTTATGCAGTAATGGGCAAATTGGTCCCGTTCCGCTTCGTCGAAAAACTGTGAAAAATTTGTGATACTCGAAAATTGATGCAGGCGTTAGAGTCAATGGGCGTCTGAATAGTGTTGACGTGCCGTGATTTTGATGCAAGCGTCTTTTTTGACGCCAGTGAATTTTCACTGAAGTTTTGCGAATTTATTCAAAGTGGAATTTTAAAGCGGAAATTCGATGCGAATTCGCATCAGGCGAATTTATTCGCCCATCACTGCTCATACGAGGTCCATGATTCAGGTCCTTTGTCACATAGTAAGGTATATGAATGAATGTAGCAGTCAGCTTGCTAATGCTCCAACAATGCCCAAAAGCAACTGCAAACAAGCATTCAAGGCATGCAATCTGTTCTTTTAGAATAAGCATTTCATAAAGAACCATAAGTATGTAAATTCATCTTGCGATTACCAGACTTTGCAACCCATATGGGACCTGGAAAGGGAACTTCTGTGTCATGACCATTAAAAGTGTGAGAAGTCCTGTACTTAAAACAAGGTAAAGTTCTTATTTTAATGGAAATGTTAAAAAAAAGGTGCTAAATATGTTTTTTCTGTTTTGTTTGGCCAATGTGATGCTGCACAAGCTGTGAAACGCCCCAAGGAAACCGTTTTAAGTAAATAGGACAAGATGGGCTTGCTAATTTGCATGTAATTTCCCAGAATTCTCATCTATGTTGTACTGCTATATGAAAAGTGACAGGTGACGAGTTAATAAACCATAACCTCTGTCTGCTTCTTTATAAAGAAAAGGAACTATAAAACGCGAATGCCTGAATGTAAATTATTTTTGTGTATGCCTCAAAGCGACCGTTTCTTGTTGTATAAATAGCTTTACTGTTACGCAGATTAAAGGAAAATCGTTCTGTGTCAATAAGGAACACATGCAAATAACCATCCACAAGCGCAGAATGTTATGTGCTGCACATCTATCCTGCAATGGAATGACGGGAATTATTAGAAACAGAATGGAAAGCAAAATGACTAAATTCGTTTCCCTATTCCGAATAATAATTGTAAATTGCTAACACACCAGGAGCAGTTTGACATGGTTATACTTGGAAGTCTTGGAAAGCAAAATCTTTGAGAATTTTATTACATTTCCCCCTTGGGGGCACATTTACTATTGGTCGAATATTGAGGATTAATTAACCCTCGATAGTCGACCATCGAAGTAAAATCCTTCAACTTCAAATATCGAAGTTGAAGGATTTACCGCATTTCGTTTGATCGTTCGATAGAAGGAAAAATCGTTCGATCGAATGATTAAATCCTTCGAAGGATTTTAATCCATCGATTAAACGATTTTCCTTCAATCAGAAGTTACTTAGAAAGCCTATTGGGAAGGTCCTTCAAATCCTTTGAATCATTCAAACTAATTGCGGTGAGTCCTTCAACTTCGATATTCGAAGTCGAAGGATTTACCTTCGGCAGTAGAATATCGAGGGTTAATTAACCCTTGATATTCGACCCTATGTAAATCTGCCCCTAAGGGTTACAACCACTGTGAGGCTATAAACAGAACCCAATATAGGGCCAGATTCAGTTAGATCAGAAAAGTTTATCCTAATTCAATGCCAGATGCAATTCAACTGTTTATCACATGAAAACTTGATTGGAGGTCTACAGAAGGTCAGAATGTCAGTGACTGTCACTCTCTATCCATTTTCTATGCACTTCCTATAAAATAAGTTAACCTTAGGGTTGGTTGGCTTTTAAAGAGAGCTGCTGAACCAAAAGCCTGCTATTCTAAAACCGCTAATATTTCGGAAACCTCTAAAAGAAAGTCTAAACAGAAAATGAACGTATATACGCAGGATCAAGTAAGTTTACACTAAAATTAGATCCCCTTGTAGACTGCAAATCATGAAATGAGTTCCAATCCTACCTATGTCATCACCCTTCCTTATTATATTATTATGATTTCTAAAAGATAAAAACTATTATCTAAGAGCCCCCATTATTTTTCTTTTCTTGGGCAAGGTGTCCTTTATTAAAAACACCTAGTCCATTACTCATCAAATATATGCATTAATTAAAATAATCCCCACAGCTTTCTGTCTTGTGCCCAAAGAAGTGACTATGGGGGAGACTGTCATCCATTTATATACTCAGCTGAGAATAATTCCATGTAAACAGCTTTCAATTATTTTTCAGGAAGGAGCACTTCCTATTTGTTTGTTTGTTTTTTTAAATCAAAAGTTCTAGACAGACAAAAATGCAAAATCAAGAACTATTTCAGTTAGACATAGCTATTAGATTGCACATGTAAAATACATGTAAAATAACAGTGGTTACTGTTGCATAGACTGCACACTTACACAAACTATAATTAATATTGATTTGCCCAGAATGAAAACATGGGAATTATAATGTTTCTGGCTATGAACCTCTGCCTTTTGGTCCTGTTTATAAAACCATTGACCAGTTTTCTTTACTTTGCAAAGCACTGTGAGAGTGAGCCACAAATTCAGCAAGTTGTGACTCACAAAGGATATCTTGCTTCTATAGATTCTGAGTTAATTGTGAAATTATAGTGGTAAAGAGTTTTGAATAACATGCCCAGCTGCACAAAGGAGCCAGACAGAGCATTGTACTCCTACAGGATGGCATTGCATTAGGTAAAGGCTTTCATTGCGGCTGGGGTTTGAAGGACTTCAAGTGCAAAACTCTATCTCAATGTTACAGAGCAATGTTTGAACATACAGCCAAAATTGGACAGGCGATAATTGAATCCTTTCAATTGCAGGACAGAGATTTAATTTGCTATTCCCTCAATCCTTTACAAATAGAGTAATTCCAAAGACAAATGGCACTTACCATAGCAGCACAGTATATTAAAAGGGTTTTGTTTTCTTAGGTTCTCTATTCTATCAAATAAATCTGAAAGGATTGCAAAGTCTATTTTGCTAAAGGTTCAGTTGAAAATATGGTCTGCATTACTATAAATAACAATGTAACAGAAGCCCAATGATTAACAGAGCTGTATTAGTTGGAGGAGAGCTGAGTCCTGCCAAAGCGATGTAAGTCACAAGCAGGAAAGTAGAAAGGGACACATACAGAAAATACTGTTTTCAGTTGTAGTTAAAGAGAAAGAAAGGGACAGGTATGAGAGCTGTTATCCAGAATGCTCGGGACCTGGAGTTTTCTGGATAAGGGATCTTTATATTATTTGAATATCCATGCCTTAAGTTTACTAAAAATCATTAACTGAAACATTAAATAAATCCAATAGGATTTGTTTTGCCTCTGTTAAGGATTAATTATATCTTACTTTGGATCAAGTACAAGGTACTGTTTTATTATTACATAGAAAAAAATAAATCATTTATAAAGCTAAACCCTAAAAATGAATATGTCTAAAAATGTCACATTGTATATACTGAACTTATTGCACCAGCCTCAGTTTCAACTTCTCTATAGCAGCAATTATCCAGGACTTCAAACATGTCACAGGCGGTCACCATCTTGGAAAGTGTCTGTGACTCAGTGGGCTCTGAGCAGCTGTTGAGAAGCTAAACTTAGGGGTTTTCGCAAATGATCAAGCTGAAAATGAGGTGTGTCTGTAATATAAACTGATGCTACAAGGCTGATTAAATTCTGGTGCTAGTTGCACTGGTTTCTGAGTTGCCATGTAGTAATTATCTGTATTAATTACTAATCAGCCTTATATTATGAAATGTATATTCTATGTGTACTGTATATTGTAAATTGGTCCCTAAGCTCAGTAAGTGACAGCAGCACAACACATGTGCAGGGAATCAGCAGAAAAGAAGATGGGGAGCTACTGGGGCATCTTTGGAGGTACAGACCTTTACTGCTAAAGGGATGTGGTTACCTTGGGCTGGTACAGAAGCCCAAAACATAATGTACAAAATTTCTAGCCTACTTCTTTGGTTAAGATTTAATTCTCCTTTAAAGTTTGAATGATTTGATTTAAATGGGGTCTATGGGAGATGGCCATAATTTGGAGTTTTCTGGATAATGAGTTTCTGGATAACGGATTCCATACCCATATGATTTTTGTCACCCTCCAGTGATCAAACCTTTCATTCTCCTTTAAAGGAACAGTTCATTGTAACAATAAAAACTGGGTAAATGGATAGGCTGTGCAAAATAAAAAAAATTCTAATATAGTTAGTTAGCCAATAATGTAATGTATAAAGGCAGGAGTGACTGGATGTGTAACATAATAACCAGAACACTACACATGGGACATAACTGTTCAGTGAGTTTGCAATTGATTCTTAGCATGCAGGTCAGATTTAAAAGCAAACAGTTTTGACCTATGTGCCCCCCCCAAGTCACTGATTGGTTACTGCCTGGTAACTAATCATTGGAAACTATGGGGCATGTTTACTAACATTGGAGATAAATATCTGGAGAGATTTCTGGAGATGTTGCCCATAGCAACCAATCAGATCTTTGCTTTTCTTTTCTAACTTGGCTGTGGCTGTTTAAATCTAATTGCTGATTGGTTGCCATGGGCAACATCTCCAGAAATCTCTCCAGATATTTATCTCCAATGTTAATAAACATGCCCCTAAGAGAGCTGAAAATCAGGAAGTAGTGTTCTGACTATTATGTTAGACATCCAGTCACTCCAGCCTTTATACATTACATTTTTGGCTAACTAACTATATTACAAACATATTTTATTTTATATAGCCCATTTACCCAGTTTTTATTTTTACACTGAACAATTCCTTTAAAACCATTAACATTTATAATGAATGTACAGGTATGGCATCCATTATCTGGAAACCGGTTATCCAGAAAGCTACTAAATACGGGAAGGCCATCTCCCATAGACGCATACCTGTATATTGGATGAGAAAGATATTTTGCACATTGCACTTGTAGATGACTCTTATAATTTCTGAACAAGCTTTAACTCGGCCTTTCATTGTTTAGGGTTGAATGGCATTTGTCGATCTACTGTATAAAACTACTACAGGGGAATATAATAAAGGTCGCTGGTGGAAGGTTGCAGTGCAAACAAATTTTTCTTTTGTGTGTTCAACTGTCCCTTTGTGCATATTTAGCAACTCATTCTCCAGTGTAAAAAAGATATTCTATTTGCGCAAATGATATGTCATATTCAAGCGCTATGCATATTCAAAATCTACAATGTATTGTGTGTCTAATGAAGAAAGAATTTTCCATTTATTGAACTCCCCCACATGTATCTATGTTATACAGGTATTGGATCTGTTATCCGAAACCCATTACCCAGAAATTTCTGAATTCTTTTAGATTCCCATATAATCAATTTTAAGCCAATACTTCACATTTTTATGAATGATTTCCTTTTCTCTGTAATATAAAACAGTAACTTGTTTTTGATCCCAGCTAAGATATCATTAATCCTTCCTTAAGGCTAAACATTCCTATTGGGTTTAATTTAATTGTGTTTTTTTTTTTCGATTTAAGGTATGGTGATCCAAATTATGGAAAGATCTCTTACCCAGAAAACCCCAGGTCCCAAGCATTCTGGATAATAGGTGCCATACCTGTACCTAAAGGCCCTTTACCACCATTTTTATTCCATTCATGCTTTCTAATCCCTGTACCTAATGATGCTATGGATCTATCCATACTGACACTATTGTATGATTACTAGGCATCTCTCATAGTTTCCTTTTTGGCCACAAGGGAGACAATTGGCTGTTAATGAATCATAAGCAGTTATTATTAATGATAACAAGCACGCAAAGATTTGTAAGCTGTTAGATTTTAGTGATCTGGAAAACTACATTAACGAAATTAATAGACAACTCTCAGATATAGGGACTTACCAAAATTTATTAAATAACCCAACTATGTGTAGGGATGTGTAGAATAGCCACCCCTAGTATTTTTGTGCAGGCAGTCCCTCCATGTTATGGACACCTAAATGGGTCCTAAAATACAGTTGGGAGGGGTACTGTTGACTCTTGCTGTTGCCCCTAGTGACCAGCAAAGGGCTGGGCTAGAGTATAAAAGGCTCTGAAGGCAGATTTCAGTGTCCATCTTGTGCTGGCTCTAGCCTGTGCAGGAGGCAGAGTTCGAGTTGGAACCTAGACAGGTCAGGTCTAGTAAGAATAGGCTACTCACATTTATAGATCACTCTAGGAGTGATAGTCAGTCAGTTTATTTAGCTGAGCAGTCTGAGGCTCCTACGAGGATTGTAGTGGGATTAAGATCCCAGGGTACTCATTGCCCAGAAGTAGGGACTAAGTGTACAGACCTAGGGTAGATAGATTCCCCTCAGGTTCCACTTAGGGAAAAGGCTGAAAACTGGGTGTACCTCCTCAAAGCTGCATGTATTATTCCTATCTCTGAGGAGAATTATACTGACCAAAGGTGTTGTGAGTACTGCCTATTCAATGTACTGCTATGAACCTGCATTGCTCTGATTTATGTACACTCCACTGAGGATTGTATACTGTGCTCAATAAATCTGTTATTTGGTTAAGTTATAAGAACCACTGGCGCCCAATTCTTTGCACCTTGATTACAGTTACAGTTGCACTACACCCTGCTTCCACCTCGATGCGAAGGCTCACTCCCTAAGGTTTAAGGTCTCATCCGGAGCATATGTAATAGGAGTGAAGCCCATAGTAGAGTTAGGTGCACTCAATTTACTATAGCGCTACATTTTGGCGCCCAACGTGGGGCTCGAGAAGAGTTAAACTGTAACACTGCACTGCAGCCTAGTGTGACAGGCGCTGCAGGTGCGGACTCAATAGGAAAAAGGCCAGGAAAGAGACGGGAGACTTCTGTGGTTCTTCTCTCCCGCTCAAATATTCTGGCGCAGTCACAGTATAGTATTTTGCCATAGTGAAAATGCCTACTATACTGCCCAAAGAAATGAAGGGTCATTTCCCCTCAGTTATCCCAGGCTTGATAACTTCTGACGCAGTGTATGCCTGGGCTATTGATGAAGGTGTAAACCCTCGGCGAGCGGTGGTGATAGATGGAGTTCACCCACTCGCTCCTGTTTACTTAGCTGCATGGCCTTTAAGTATGTTCCCAAGATTTGTGGGGTACCGATTCATAGCCCGTGCTCCTTCAGAGATTCAGGACACTGTGCGGCTATTGTGGCAAGTAGAAAATGAGCTCCCTAATGATGGTGAGGGGCCCTCTATGATTTTCCCTCATGGATTGCCGGATGGTTGTCCCTGTGTTTATGCAAGCCTGCCAGCACAGTCCCACAAAAATGAGAAAACGGTGATAACCCCTTCTGCTGTTTATTTGTGGGCTTTCTTAGAGAAAATGGAGCCATGTCAGGCCGTTGTGGTTGATGGCATACCTGAGTGTTGCCCTCCAGATAGTGTGCATCAAGCTCTTATGGATAATCCGTTATTCGACGGGTTTGAATATGTTACTAAAGGGCCTTCCATGGAAAAAGGAAAGGTCCGGTTCTTATACTGGGTCCCTGATGAGCCTTACCAGGAAACTTGGCCCTCCAGAGTGTATCCCATAGGCGCCCCTGCAGAGGGTTGCCCGTGTGTTTATCAGGACTATTTTGCACCGCACATCCTTAGTGGGGCCCGTGCTTATGCCCTTTGTAACCCGCCTTCTGAAGACGAAGAGAGTGTCAGGGTTACTGAGTCCCTTGACAGAGTAGATTACCCGGAGGAGTCTGGGGTCCCCACTGATGTACTACCGCCTGAGCCGGAGGGCCTGGTAGAATCAAGGGAGTGTACGGGACTAATTGAATCTACTCATAGAGGGGACTGTTCAACTGAGGAGGCCTTTGCTACTGAGCGACCGTGTGAGCCGGAGAGCCCAGTAGTGTTGTTGTTAGAAGAAAGCCCTCCAATAATTGCAATTTCCCTCGCTCTCAGTGACAAGGGAGATGCGAGTGATGTAGTGGCCGTGTCCCAGGAAGAGTCTGGGCCCAGTGCTAACGTGTCCCCAATTTTGGAAGTGGATTCAAATATTACTTTATTAACGATGGAGTTGTGTGCAGTGAATTTGGACAACTCTCCTGCCATAGAAGTGGCCTGTGTTAATGTGATGCCTGAATGTGCCCCTGCTGAGAGTGATCCACCAGGGGGAGCTTCCGATGAAGTTACTGTTATGTAAATTTATACTGCGTCACATTCCCCTTCGATACCCTGCTCAGTGAGGGTTAAGTTGAGGAGCGCGCGAAAGAGACAAAGGAGGCGTGTCGGACCCAACAGAGGAAGTGCCTCTAGGGTCATGGCGTGGTTTCTCAGTACAGAAGACAGTACCGCAGCCATTTTGTATCTTGCTCAAACCCTGCTGGAGTTGGCGGATGCGAAAAAACAGATGGCGGAGCCTGTTGCTGAACCAGAGGTTCGAGTGCTTGAAAAGCCAGTGCCGTGCGCTCCTACTCTTGCGGAGCATGAGCGGCAGTATGTGTACCAGGGTACCTTTACCCAGAGTGAAAAGGGAATGATGATTCCGGCCTGTGGCGTGTGTGATATGGAAGCGCCCAACGCCCTGGAGGACCCGGATGGCGTACGTTCGCAATGCGGGACCCGCTTATGGATGGGACCATTTAACCGGGCTGATCAACCTCCATTGGTGGAGAAGACACAGGACAAGGTGAGCGGTAAAACTACTCTTGTCTATGAAGAAATAGAGGGGGCCCCGGGGGTGTCAGCGGCTGCGACCCCCGCACCAGAACCTGTCCCAGAGAAGTTCCCAGAACCTGCGCTAGGGTCGGCCGTTGTACCCGCCCCAGAGAGTGTATTAGATGAGTCACCTAGTGAGTCTTCACTCAATTCCGAGTGTGCCTCCCCAACCGAAGTGGTTCCGCTTAAGGGAGATGTGGCCGTGACCGCGGCTGCGGTCAGTGAAACAACCCCGTCTGGTTGGACGGCAGATGTGTGCTCCACTACCCCTTCGTTGAAGCCTGAGGGCTTGTGTGATGTTTTGGCGGCCGTGATGCCTACACCATTGGTTGTATCTACAGCAGTGTCGGATGCACCAGGGGGAGAAGTGTGTACCCCTTCTGCTATAGGGGCCCCCGTTTGTTGTGTTCCTGCTACAGAACCGCTACCAGAGGACTGTCTGGAAAGGGCGTGGCACGCGCCTGAAGTTGATGTGGCCTGCAGGCCTGATGCTGTTCCTACTCCAATATTGGAGGATGATGAGGATCTGCTGGATAAGTTGATGTCCTCCAGTGTGAACAGTGCTGATGAATCTATACTGGAAGTTCCTGCACAGATTCGGTGCCAAAGTAAAAGGTCTGTGGTGAGTGAGCAAATCAAATTCGTTTGCCCCAAAGTGATGGTGCCTCAAACTCCTAGTGAGCCAGGAGGGAGCACTCGAGTGGCTGAATTGTACCACTACGAGTGGGGAAAGATATCCCTAGAGAGGGAAAAGAACCTACTTGCTGCTCTTCCCAAGCTTAAGGAGGACAATCCCTTAGGACCAGCTCCAGGATGGGAAGAATATGAGGGGGCTCCAGTAGCTGAGCATGGCCCAGGTCCTCCTACAGAAGTGCCTTGTAGCTTCATTGCTCCTCCCATTATAGGCCCAGAGGAAGAGAAAGATTTCTGGGTTCTGCCTGGGCGAGCCGACCCCAATGTCTTTAGGTCTGTTTCCCGAGTGCAACGAGTGATAAACTTTAAAGTTTACCGAAAATGGGGATTTTATGCCTTATGCTCCTATGTGGGTGTATGAGAAAGTGGCTGCTTCCTATGAGGATTGGCTCATCAACGAGATCCTGAGGAAAGTGAAAATGCACCACAGTTGTCTCACCAACCCAGATGAAGTGCGGCGAAAGCAGGATTGGGAGTACCTGCGTTCTATTGAGAGAGAGTGGTGGTACGGCCGTACCATTTTGAAAAATGCTGTGAAGAGTTGTGGGAAATACAACCCCACCAAATATTTCTCCTTGGAGGTCTATGAGGGAGATGGCCAATGGGTGGACAAACCCCATCCCAAATATTACATTCCTTATGAAGACACCAAGGCCAGGTTTCTTCACATGATTTGAATCTACTGGTGGGTGGTGGTTTGTTTTCCACTGATAATACTCCACTGGGAGTGATTTGCAGTTTGATTGAACTGTCCACACCTGTCCCTTTAAAGTGACTTGACTTTCTCAGGGAAGGATTTTTCTTCTTTTGCTCCTCTTGGAGTTAGGTCTAAGGACTGTTTTAGTTAACACCTACACGTTTGTAGGTTCATCCAATTTTCCCCTTTACCCTCCTAAGTGCATATACAAAAGGACTATGGGTTCAGGGTCTTTTATGGACTGGAATGCTAAAGTATTTGAGGAAAAACAGTATGTTTAACTTGTGCCTTTCTTTCTAGGGAGTTATTAACCCAGAGTACCTGGACAGTACTCAAGAGTGGTTATATGATAAGTTGAATGCTATGGTGTTGCCACAATGATATGAAATGTGACACTAATAAAGGCACAGTTCAGTGACAGTCAAATGTTTTTCTATGCTGCTGTTCTCTTTCAGGTAGGCCATTGTTACCTGGGTACACTCAGGAGAGTGACCCCGAAGAGGTTATAAGGTAATGGCTAAATGTCACTTTTTGGTAAAGTGTTGCATATGAATGTACTAAGTCTCCAGTAGTGAGAAGACTTAGTTCACTGTCCTATGATAGAGATATATTTCTCAAAATGGTTTCTAGCAAGATGTGCCTTAACTGCTTATTTTTCGTAATGGGTTTCTAGCATGATATGCCTAAACTGCTTTCTTTTCAGGTTGACCATGGTTCCCCAGTAGGCCTATGGAGAGGCTACTATGGAAATGTTAACCTTACAGTAAATGCAATACATGTGTTATTGTTGTAATGTATTCTTGCCTTGTGATTGAATATGTTCCTTGCCGGGACGTAAGGAATTCACCAGGGGGAGAATGTAGGGATGTGTAGAATAGCCACCCCTAGTATTTTTGTGCAGGCAGTCCCTCCATGTTATGGACACCTAAATGGGTCCTAAAATACAGTTGGGAGGGGTACTGTTGACTCTTGCTGTTGCCCCTAGTGACCAGCAAAGGGCTGGGCTAGAGTATAAAAGGCTCTGAAGGCAGATTTCAGTGTCCATCTTGTGCTGGCTCTAGCCTGTGCAGGAGGCAGAGTTCGAGTTGGAACCTAGACAGGTCAGGTCTAGTAAGAATAGGCTACTCACATTTATAGATCACTCTAGGAGTGATAGTCAGTCAGTTTATTTAGCTGAGCAGTCTGAGGCTCCTACGAGGATTGTAGTGGGATTAAGATCCCAGGGTACTCATTGCCCAGAAGTAGGGACTAAGTGTACAGACCTAGGGTAGATAGATTCCCCTCAGGTTCCACTTAGGGAAAAGGCTGAAAACTGGGTGTACCTCCTCAAAGCTGCATGTATTGTTCCTATCTCTGAGGAGAATTATACTGACCAAAGGTGTTGTGAGTACTGCCTATTCAATGTACTGCTATGAACCTGCATTGCTCTGATTTATGTACACTCCACTGAGGATTGTATACTGTGCTCAATAAATCTGTTATTTGGTTAAGTTATAAGAACCACTGGCGCCCAATTCTTTGCACCTTGATTACAGTTACAGTTGCACTACACCCTGCTTCCACCTCGATGCGAAGGCTCACTCCCTAAGGTTTAAGGTCTCATCCGGAGCATATGTAATAGGAGTGAAGCCCATAGTAGAGTTAGGTGCACTCAATTTACTATAGCGCTACATATGGAATACAAGAATGAACTGTTCTTATTGTTAAATAAAGCTAAAGATGAAGGAATCCTCAATACGAATGAATACAATTATCTTAAGGTAAATCATCCAAAAATTCCTATAATATACATTTTACCAAAAATTCACAAAGATTTAAAGAATCCACCAGGACGCCCTATCATATCGGGGTGTGGGTCCCTGACTTCTAATCTCTCTGAATATATAGATACATTTTTACAAAAATATGTTATAAACTTACCCTCCTATTTGAAAGATACTATTGAGACAATAAAATTCATTAATGATACACCTTGGAAAAGAGGTTATATATTGGGAACATGTGACGTTACATCTTTGTATACAATTATCGATCATGAACTGGGAATTTCAGCCATAAGAACATATTTAGAAACGGACTCATCACTTACCGACCTTCAAAAAAAATTTTTGATCGACAGTATAAAATTTATTCTTACAAAAAATTATTTTTGGTTTGAGAATAATTATTTTTTACAAATCAAAGGAACAGCTATGGGAACACGTTTCGCACCCAGTTATGCAAATTTGTTTATGGGAAACTGGGAGGACCAACACATACAACCACTACTAAATAAAGAAAATAATAATGAAGAAAATAAAGGCTTGATCTTTTGGAAACGCTATATAGACGATTGCCTATTCATATGGGATGGACCAGAAAATGAATTAAAAGATTTTTTAAACAATCTGAACCTTAATAACTATAATATCCATCTCACCAGTAACTACAGTACAAAAAACGTGAATTTTTTGGACCTTACAATTTTTGTGGAGGATGGACATTTTGAGACCAGTATCTATAGGAAACCAACTGACTGCAATGGATTTATTCTAAACAGTAGTTGCCACCATACTAAATGGCTAAATAATATACCTTATGGACAATTTAACCGTATCAAACGAAACTGTAGTAAACCAAGTGATTATGAAAAAGAATGCAAAATTCTGAGTACTCACTTACAAGAAAGAGGATATAAGGACGATACGATTAGGGAAGCCAAACTTAGATGTGACAAAAAAGAGAGAATTGGATTAATAAATAACACTGAAAGAAAAACGAAATCAAATAATCCTATCTCATTTATCACGACTTATAATAACTCAAACAAAAAATTAGAAGCCATTATAAAAAAACATTGGCACATCTTGAAAAAAGACAAAGATTTAAAAGACATTTTACCTGACAAACCATATATTTTATATAAAAAACCTCAAATAATCAAACAAATACTAGCACCAAGCTGTCTACCATCTGTCGATCAAAAAACAATAAGTAATCATTTTTCTAAAGAAAAAATAAATGGATTCTTTACATGTAGAACTTGTAAAGGCTGTAAAACAAGCACAATTAATGATAGAAATTATAAGAAATTCAACTCAAAAGTAACACAAGAGGAATTTATTATTAAATCACTGATAACATGTAATAGTAATAATGTAATTTATTTGTTACAGTGTCCCTGCCATCTACAGTATATAGGACGAACTAATAGAACTCTGAAAATTAGAATAAGGGAGCATATGAATAATATAAAAAAGGGAGTACTGACACACAGCGTCTCAGCCCATTTTAAAACTCATCATAATTCAGACCCTTCACTTTTAAAATTTATGGGAATAGTACAGAAGAAAAATCATTGGCGAGGAAGCGATATTGTACAAATAGTATCACGTGAAGAAACATACTGGATACACAAACTCAAAACACTCGCTCCAAAAGGTTTAAATATAGAAATTGATTTGAAATGTTTTTTAACCTGATATTGATATCGTTTTATGTGTATTTAAGCGTGTTTAAATAATTCTTTTATTGTAATTTATTATAATGGATGCACTTTTAAACGAAATTGTAAACTTTGGAAACGAAATCCTGTTGCCAATTACTAATTAGGCTAATGAATTAATGACTTGCTCTATATAATCTCTGACGTGATGTTACACGTGTGATGCCCCTGAGGAAGTATCGTAGGATATGAAACGCGTTGGGCCTTATGTATTACTGAAATAAAAGTTTGGTAAAGATTTAAAAAAAAAAAAAAAAAAAAAAAGGGCCTTATGTATTACTGAAATAAAAGTTTGTTAAAGATTTATTCCCCCTTGGATCACTTATTCAAACCTTACACGGCACCGGAGGCGAGCTGACTTTCTGCGAGGGAAGAAAAGTATAAGGTATCGTTTGAGGGCGTGTATCGCATCAGCGGAGCTGCTTGTACTTAAGGATCAGTGTCTAACAGCGTCTAAGAAACTCGCTAATATTGAGCGGTCTCTTTGCGATCCATTCAACGCTTCCTTTTGCTGCTGTCTGGTAAGTCTTTAGGACCCGCAGGGTCTGTACCAGATTTCCGACGATTCTTCACCATCTGTAGCCTTTTTTCCTTTTAGAAGCATCATATCGTTTCACACTGCATACATCTCGCTAGAAGAAATTATTCTACACGCTCCTGTTTGTCGATCTACATTGTGTCTGTGTATAAGGCGAAATAAGGATATTAGCGCACCTTCTTGCTGACTATCATTACTGACAGTGGAAGTGTGGATCCACTATTTTTGGTGCTGCTCCCCCTGCATAAATCACTTGTAACAGCGCAGTCTTCACCCAATTTTTTAATTTTGGTGTGTACAGTTGTATTATTTCATGTGCTCCTCTGTGTACTCTTAGAAAAATATTGTGACAATTTTATTTGCTTACATTCTTGCAGAGATGTAAATGTATTGCTATGAGAGCACTAGAAAAATAATAAAAGCAATTATGTAAGCCTTTCTATATCTCATAAACAAGAAATTCCCATGATGGTAACAATTATAGTTAATATCAGCTTACAGATAACAAATACTCAATACGCTGCAGATTTGGTTTGAAGGCCACTGGTTTAGGATTTATGGTTCAGTACTTAAATACAAGCACAACCAGAATGAGATTTTTTTGACCCAGGGAAAAAGTGCAAAAGGACTAAAAAGGTTCAAGACATGGTTGGAACTAGGGGTAGGCAGAAGAGGCAGCTGTCTAGGGTTCTTGAACACTGGGGGCACAGTCAGCAATGCCTCTTCTTGTTTACCCCTCCAGCCCGTAATTTTTATTTAACTTTGCTCAGCAGTGTGCTCCACATACTGTAGGAATCCTCGGTAAAATACTGCCACAGAAATTAGGAGCAGAACGCAGCTGGACTGGTGCAATCTCTATTGTATGGTATAAGAAAGAAGTGCTTCGGACTAAAGGAAAGGGGATGCAGCAGTTAAGGGAGGTTTGGGAAGCTGAAGGGTGAGGGTGGTGGGGCTTGCCTTGAGTGTCATTATGCTGTGGCTGGGGTCTGTTGCAAGAGTGCACAGAGCACTTCCACCTGGTGGGGTCTGACTTTGGTGACCCTTTTTCTTTTATGAAAAGCATGAACTCTATTCTACCTTTTCAATGATCTGGTAGTGTTAAATGTATTACCAGCAATACAGTGCGTGAATTGGAGTAAAACAAATGGATGGATGCTATATGCACCAAGCAAAGAGTGGCATGCTAAAATAAGCCTCTCCCACAACTAGAAGCCTCACCCACTACCACTTTCTGGTTTCACCCATATTAAAGCAAAGTCATTTTTCTATTTTTCGATTTTGGTATTTCCTTCTAATGAACAGTTTGATGCCCAGTATGCATAGGCTTACCTAAGTATGTTTTTCTTGACTGCCAATTCTGCTTCTGTAAACACAGCACCCTGCCTATGTATTGTATATCATAATACAGCCTACCCCAGCATATTCTATATTACTCCACCTTATTTCATATATATCATTCTTTCACCATTCCTCAATCTGCAACTGTTCTCTATCTTAATTTTCTTGTTCTTCTCTACTTATCTCTACAGCTTTCTCTGGTGCCTCCACCTTCTTGTATGTCCCATAGACTTAAGAGAATTGGCATCTAGTGGGCAAAAAACCATGTGTTTTAGACTATATTAATCAGTATCATTAGAACAATGAACCTCTCAAACATGGGCTATTGGTTTGTTGTAGAAATCACCCATTGTGAAGAGAGGTCCAGGTGCACCACCCTGAACCCTCAGCTTAGGGAGCGGACCACCATATAAAGCAAAAGGGCAGGCACTAACTGAGACCAATCTTCCAGACAGGCTTGTCAAATCATCAAGTAGTTTATTTAAGTACACAAAGATACAACCTTACGCATTTCATATCACTCAGATACTTAATCATAGCCTAGATGTTTACACTTCCAATAGCATATTTAAATCAATAATTCATATTTCAACCAATTGGAGTTATGTATAATACAGCTAAGTAAACAAGGTAACATAGAGCATTACAATTGGTATCTCTTGATATGACATCATTCAATAAAGAATACTGGGCAGGTTAAGTGCCATCTTGGTACTCTATTTCGAGGTCAATTCAAATCAACAAAAACTTTATGAAGACAGATATAATAATAAATTTATAAACAAAGATATTCAAAAAGTTAGGAATATGGTGACAGGGATTAGTAAATCTATAATAGAATGTAATAGTTAAATAGTCTAGACTCTGTTCACTCCATATGATAAACTATTTGTAAACCAGGTTTACTTGATAATAATAATATCATAAGAACTATTTCCGTTTTAGAGAGGTTTCATTTAAAGAAGGAAAGGCTGTTTGCACCTGGGTGCCAAATGTTAAGAGGATGTGCCTAACATTTGTCACCCCCAAGTACAAATAGCCTTTCCTTCTCCTTTTAGGTAGCATTGCAACATCCAAGTAGAGATAGAGGACAGGCAGATGGAGTCCTGAGCTAGGAGTTCTGGGTTGAGATCAGGAGAGGTGAGATAGATCTGAGTATCATCAGCATAAGGGTGGTATTGGAAGCCATATGAGTTGATTAGTTTGTGGAGGGAGGAATTATAGAGGGAGAGTGGCACAGGACAGAGCCTTGAGGAACCCCAACAGAAAGAGGTAAGAGAGAAGATGCTACTCCATTGTAGGAGACACTGAAAGACTGATTAGTGAGGTAAGAAGTGAACCAGGACAAGGCCAAGCGAATGGAGGGACTGGAAGAGGAGAGAGTGCTCCATAGTGTCAAATGCAGCAGAGAGATCAAGCAGTATTAGTAGTGAGAAATGGTTGTTGGCTTTAGCTATTAAAAGTTCATTAGGTTAGGGCAGTTTATATTAAATTTTCCTGTTTGAGATAGTTCCCCTTTAAGAACAACCCCAGAAAGCTCATTGCTAGTATGCCAGTAGTTTAGAAAGCAATTGACCTCATGGCCTTCTACCGTGAAGGCAAAGGACTCGCTACAGTATCTTCAACTGTATGTTTTTGTTCCAGAAGGAGACCATCAATCACAAACATCTTTGCTGATTCTCACATGTATGGCTGGATCCATACATTAGGAACTATCCCTGGAAAGACTGTTACACAATTTAAAATCATAACAGTGCTAAACCATCTTATTTTGATTATTTTATCCCTTTATAAAATAAGTCTGAAAGCATTTAAAATGTGTAAGAATGTGGAAAAGTTATAATTGAGTGACTCCTTAGAAATCTCCTTCAGCTGATAACTTGGGAAAGTTAACAGATGCCAAGAAAGGTGGCTGACATCCTGCATAGTAAAGCGCATAAATCATTTACATAGCTTACAATATTTGCAAGGAATAAATATGCAAGGAAAAATCTCTTTCTAACTTAATTCAAGTTAAATGAACAAAGTCAAATGTAGCACATAGAAAGGATCAAAGGACGATAAGCTCAAGAAGTAATCTTAGACTTTCACTCTGTTCTGCATACTGTGACCTGAGACTATAGAAAATAGGTGTGTTTGTATCTGTTAGTTGCCAGCTCCTACACAATTTATGTGCTGCTCCCAGGAATGTATGACTTGAACCAAGAGTGCTGGGAGTAGTAAGCATTACCCTTTCTCAAACAGATGAACCACAAAGGATTAGAGCTGAAGGTCCTCTGCACTCAACCCATTATCAATATATTTGAGACAGAGACATTTTGTGCATACTGCTACTGAAAAATGCCTTACCCATATGTGTATATATATATATATATATATATATATATATATAGTTATATATCTTCAGTATCCGCACTCCAATCAAGCAATCTCAGGGGTGCACGGCCAATTCTCAATCATATAATCAAAATTTGGAATAAAGCATTCCTGGCCCAGGAATGCTTTATTGCAAATTTTGTTTGATTATATATATATATATATATATATATATATATATATATATATATATATATATATATATATATATATACGCTCAATTTTCATCTGATTCTACTGGTGTCTAATAAAAGGGCAGCCAAATTTGGGAGTTTTACTTTGAAAGCAGCTAGTTAATTACAGGTAAAGCTTAGTCCCTTTGTAAAATGTATAATGAAGCAATAGAATTCTTAATGAATCAGATGAAAATTGAGCGTAGGACTGGCCAGATATGGGATGACTTTGATGTAGTTGGTCAGCTTAAATATATTGCAATATATGGACAAACAATCCCTGTTTTATTTAACCCTTTAACCGCCAAGCACGTACGGCGTACGTGCTGGCGGTTCAGGGCTCAGGCTGCCAAGAACGTACCTCGTACGTTCTTTTGCAGCTGAGCCCTTCTCTCTGCATCGGCGGCTTTTGCCGCCTCTGCAGAGAGTCAGGAGGGTAGACAGCCCCCTGGGCAACGTGGCTGGGGGGCTGTCAAGTCGGATCTGCGACGCGATTGTCGCAGATCCGACTTCAAAGTAGCAGAAGCGCAATGTAAGCGCTGCTGCTGCTGGCTTACCTCCTCCTCGTCGCACCACGCGCCCAGTCACTTCCTGCTGCGCAGTAACTCTGCAGACACGCTGCCAGGAGTCGTCCTTCGGTTCCAGCGATCCTCCTGCTACAAAAACGGTAAGTGCACTTTTTTTTACACACTTACCTGCACTTACACATACCTACAGTACATTTATACACTTACATGAACATTTTAGTAAAAATTTGTATTTTTTTATTTTTTATTTTTTTATTTTAGCACACTTAGTCGATTTTGTACACTTATTTACACTTAATTACATGTATTTGCACACTCAGACAACTTTTATTAGTGCACAAATATGTATACACAAAAACTCACAAACAGGGGTTTTTTTTTTTTTTTTACTTATTCATTGTACTGTTTGTTTTGCCTAAAAGCATGTTATTTTGACAGCGTGACTATTGGATAATCGATTTCGGCCACTAGTTACGCTGCCAGATCAATTATTTTGTTATTTCATTGATTTACGCTATTTTTGTGGTTTTATTGCAATTTTATCCATGCATTATTGTTCCTTATGTATCTTTAGTATAGTTTTGCTGTTTGGTGCTTTGGTATAGAAAGATTTATTTTACTTAGTTTGATTCGCCAGAATATATGCTTTCCAAAAATATATGGGTTTCTGGGGGTCTTATTACAGTTTTGGGGTCTTATGGCACATAACGCACAGTTGGGGCTCTCTTTTCTGCAGCTTAGTTGGCTAGCGTGAAAATTCATAGGCATGTTTTTCATTTGGGGTCCGTACACGCCACATACTTTGGTAAATCTATGCATATTGGGCATCAAACTATTTAGTAGACCTCTGACGTCCATATTTAGGGTGATTTTTCTTTATACGTAAAACATTGTGTGTGATAAATGCGGCAAACTGCAACAATTTTAGGCGATTTTCAGAAATGTAAAAACCTCTGCGTTTAGAAAAGCTTTGCAGTTTGGTGTAGAAAGACGTCTTTATCTTTTTTGGATTCGTCAGAATGTGTACTTTCCAAAAATATATGGTTTTGGGGGGGTCTTTGCTGTTAGGAGGGTCTTGAGGCATATAATATGAAGTCAAGGGTCTATGTTCACAGAAGGCGAATCGGCAGCGGAGAAAAATCATATGCACTATTTTCATTTTGGGTCCGCACATGCCAGCTGCCTTGGTATATCAATGCATATTGGGCATCAAACGGTTCAATTGACCCTTGGCATCAGTATTTATGGTGTTTTAGAATTGTATGTAAGAAATTGGGTGAGATAAATGCGGCCAATTGCAATATTTTTAGGCAATTTTCAAAAATGTAAAAACTGTTGCTTTTATCGCCAAATTTAGGAAAGGCTTGCGGCTTGGTACTTTGGAGTACAAGGACATGCATACCCAATTTGGATTCGTGGGAATGTGTACTTTCCGAAAATATATGGTTTTCTGGGGTGAATGCACAATTTTTTTACCTTTGCTCCCCCCAAAACTATGTATATGTGTTGATTTTGCAGTACCTGAAATGACAGACCATATGGGGGTCTTCCTTTTGGGGCCCCTATATGCCACGTGCTTGGGTACATCTATACATATTGGGCATCAACCTGTTCAGAGGACCCTAGGCTTTCATATTTGGGGTGATTTGTCTTGATACCTAAAAGTATGTGGGTAATACGATGCTGCAGGGTAGATATTTTGAGGTGATTTTTGGAAATGTCACCTAAATCACCAAATTTAGGAATGATTTGTGGCTTGGTACTTTGGCGTAGAAAGACATGCATACCCAATTTGGATTCGTTGGAATGTGTACTTTCCGAAAATATATGGTTTTCTGGGGTGAACTTACTGTTTTCTACTTTTGCCCCCCCCAAAACGATGTAAATGTGTTGATTTTGCAGTACCTGAAATGACAGACCATATGGGGGTCTTCCTTTTGGGGCCCCTATATGCCACGTGCTTGGGTACATCTATACATATTGGGCATCAAACTGTTCAGAGGACCCTAGGCTTTCATATTTGGGGTGATTTGTCTTGATACCTAAAAGTATGTGGGTAATACGATGCTGCAGGGTAGATATTTTGAGGTGATTTTTGGAAATGTCACCTAAATCACCAAATTTAGGAATGATTTGCGGCTTGGTACTTTGGCGTAGAAAGACATGCATACCCAATTTGGATTCGTTGGAATGTGTACTTTCCGAAAATGTATGGTTTTCTGGGGTGAACTTACTGTTTTCTACTTTTGCCCACCCCAAAATGATGTAAATGTGTTGATTTTGCAGTACCTGAAATGACAGACTATATGGGGTCTTCCTTTTGGGGCCCCTGTATGCCACGTGCTTGGGTACAACTATACATATCGGGCATCAAACTGTTCAGAGGACCCTAGGCTTTCATATTTGGGGTGATTTGTCTTGATACCTAAAAGTATGTGGGTAATACGATGCTGCAGGGTTGATATTTTGAGGTGATTTTTGGAAATGTCACCTAAATCACCAAATTTAGGAATGATTTGCGGCTTGGTACTTTGGCGTAGAAAGACATGCATACCTAATTTGGATTCGTTGGAATGTGTACTTTCCGAAAATATATGGTTTTCTGGGGTGAACTTACTGTTTTCTACTTTTGCCCCCCCCAAAACGATGTAAATGTGTTGATTTTGCAGTACCTGAAATGACAGACTATATGGGGTCTTCCTTTTGGGGCCCCTGTATGCCACGTGCTTGGGTACACCTATACATATCGGGCATCAAACTGTTCAGAGGACCCTAGGCTTTCATATTTGGGGTGATTTGTCTTGATACCTAAAAGTATGTGGGTAATACGATGCTGCAGGTTAGATATTTTGAGGTGATTTTTGGAAATGTCACCTAAATCACCAAATTTAGGAATGATTTGCGGCTTGGTACTTTGGCGTAGAAAGACATGCATACCCAATTTGGATTCGTTGGAATGTGTACTTTCCGAAAATATATGGTTTTCTGGGGTGAACTTACTGTTTTCTACTTTTGCCCCCCCCCAAAACGATGTAAATGTGTTGATTTTGCAGTATCTGAAATGACAGACTATATGGGGGTCTTCCTTTTGGGGCCCCTGTATGCCACGTGCTTGGGTACACCTATACATATCGGGCATCAAACTGTTCAGAGGACCCTAGGCTTTCATATTTGGGGTGATTTGTCTTGATACCTAAAAGTATGTGGGTAATACGATGCTGCAGGGTAGATATTTTGAGGTGATTTTTGGAAATGTCACCAAAATCACCAAATTTAGGAATGATTTGCGGCTTGGTACTTTGGCGTAGAAAGACATGCATACCCAATTTGAATTCGTGGGAATGTGTACTTTCCGAAAATATATGGTTTTCTGGGGTGAACTTACTGTTTTCTACTTTTGCCCCCCCCCCAAAACGATGTAAATGTGTTGATTTTGCAGTACCTGAAATGTCAGATTATATGGGGGTCTTCCTTTTAAGGCCCCTATATGCCACATGCTTTGGTACACCTATGCATATTGGGCATCAAACTGTTCAGAGGACCCTAGGCTTTCATATTTGGGGTGATTTGTCTTGATACCTAAAAGTATGTGGGTAATACGATGCTGCAGGGTAGATATTTTGAGGTGATTTTTGGAAATGTCACCAAAATCACCAAATTTAGGAATGATTTGCAGCTTGGTACTTTGGCGTAGAAAGACATGCATACCCAATTTGAATTAGTGGGAATGTGTACTTTCCGAAAATATATGGTTTTCTGGGGTGAACTTACTGTTTTCTACTTTTGCCCCCCCAAAACAATGTAAATGTGTTGATTTTGCAGTACCTGAAATGTCAGATTATATGGGGGTCTTCCTTTTAGGGCCCCTATATGCCACATGCTTCGGTACACCTATGCATATTGGGCATCAAACTGTTCAGAGGACCCTAGGCTTTCATATTTGGGGTGATTTGTCTTGATACCTAAAAGTATGTGGGTAATACGATGCTGCAGGGTAGATATTTTGAGGTGATTTTTGGAAATGTCACCAAAATCACCAAATTTAGGAATGATTTGCGGCTTGGTACTTTGGCGTAGAAAGACATGCATACCCAATTTGAATTCGTGGGAATGTGTACTTTCCGAAAATATATGGTTTTCTGGGGTGAACTTACTGTTTTCTACTTTTGCCCCCCCAAAACAATGTAAATGTGTTGATTTTGCAGTACCTGAAATGTCAGATTATATGGGGGTCTTCCTTTTAGGGCCCCTATTTGCCACATGCTTTGGTACACCTATGCATATTGGGCATCAAACTGTTCAGAGGACCCTAGGCTTTCATATTTGGGGTGATTTGTTTTGATACCTAAAAGTATGTGGGTAATACGATGCTGCAGGGTAGATATTTTGAGGTGATTTTTGGAAATGTCACCTAAATCACCAAATTTAGGAATGATTTGCGGCTTGGTACTTTGGCGTAGAAAGACATGCATACCCAATTTGAATTCGTGGGAATGTGTACTTTCCGAAAATATATGGTTTTCTGGGGTGAACTTACTGTTTTCTACTTTTGCCCCCCCCAAAACAATGTAAATGTGTTGATTTTGCAGTACCTGAAATGTCAGACTATATGGGGGTCTTCCTTTTAGGGCCCCTATATGCCACATGCTTCGGTACACCTATACATATTGGGCATCAAACTGTTCAGAGGACCCTAGGCTTTCATATTTGGGGTGATTTGTCTTGATACCTAAAAGTATGTGGGTAATACGATGCTGCAGGGTAGATATTTTGAGGTGATTTTTGGAAATGTCACCTAAATCACCAAATTTAGGAATGATTTGCGGCTTGGTACTTTGGCGTAGAAAGACATGCATACCCAATTTGGATTCGTTGGAATGTGTACTTTCCGAAAATGTATGGTTTTCTGGGGTGAACTTACTGTTTTCTACTTTTGCCCCCCCCAAAATGATGTAAATGTGTTGATTTTGCAGTACCTGAAATGACAGACTATATGGGGTCTTCCTTTTGGGGCCCCTGTATGCCACGTGCTTGGGTACAACTATACATATCGGGCATCAAACTGTTCAGAGGACCCTAGGCTTTCATATTTGGGGTGATTTGTCTTGATACCTAAAAGTATGTGGGTAATACGATGCTGCAGGGTTGATATTTTGAGGTGATTTTTGGAAATGTCACCTAAATCACCAAATTTAGAAATGATTTGCGGCTTGGTACTTTGGCGTAGAAAGACATGCATACCCAATTTGGATTCGTTGGAATGTGTACTTTCCGAAAATATATGGTTTTCTGGGGTGAACTTACTGTTTTCTACTTTTGCCCCCCCCAAAACGATGTAAATGTGTTGATTTTGCAGTACCTGAAATGACAGACTATATGGGGTCTTCCTTTTGGGGCCCCTGTATGCCACGTGCTTGGGTACACCTATACATATCGGGCATCAAACTGTTCAGAGGACCCTAGGCTTTCATATTTGGGGTGATTTGTCTTGATACCTAAAAGTATGTGGGTAATACGATGCTGCAGGTTAGATATTTTGAGGTGATTTTTGGAAATGTCACCTAAATCACCAAATTTAGGAATGATTTGCGGCTTGGTACTTTGGCGTAGAAAGACATGCATACCCAATTTGGATTCGTTGGAATGTGTACTTTCCGAAAATGTATGGTTTTCTGGGGTGAACTTACTGTTTTCTACTTTTGCCCCCCCCCAAAATGATGTAAATGTGTTGATTTTGCAGTACCTGAAATGACAGACTATATGGGGTCTTCCTTTTGGGGCCCCTGTATGCCACGTGCTTGGGTACAACTATACATATCGGGCATCAAACTGTTCAGAGGACCCTAGGCTTTCATATTTGGGGTGATTTGTCTTGATACCTAAAAGTATGTGGGTAATACGATGCTGCAGGGTTGATATTTTGAGGTGATTTTTGGAAATGTCACCTAAATCACCAAATTTAGGAATGATTTGCGGCTTGGTACTTTGGCGTAGAAAGACATGCATACCCAATTTGGATTCGTTGGAATGTGTACTTTCCGAAAATATATGGTTTTCTGGGGTGAACTTACTGTTTTCTACTTTTGCCCCCCCCCAAAACGATGTAAATGTGTTGATTTTGCAGTACCTGAAATGACAGACTATATGGGGTCTTCCTTTTGGGGCCCCTGTATGCCACGTGCTTGGGTACACCTATACATATCGGGCATCAAACTGTTCAGAGGACCCTAGGCTTTCATATTTGGGGTGATTTGTCTTGATACCTAAAAGTATGTGGGTAATACGATGCTGCAGGTTAGATATTTTGAGGTGATTTTTGGAAATGTCACCTAAATCACCAAATTTAGGAATGATTTGCGGCTTGGTACTTTGGCGTAGAAAGACATGCATACCCAATTTGGATTCGTTGGAATGTGTACTTTCCGAAAATATATGGTTTTCTGGGGTGAACTTACTGTTTTCTACTTTTGCCCCCCCCCAAAACGATGTAAATGTGTTGATTTTGCAGTATCTGAAATGACAGACTATATGGGGGTCTTCCTTTTGGGGCCCCTGTATGCCACGTGCTTGGGTACACCTATACATATCGGGCATCAAACTGTTCAGAGGACCCTAGGCTTTCATATTTGGGGTTTTTTGTCTTGATACCTAAAAGTATGTGGGTAATACGATGCTGCAGGGTAGATATTTTGAGGTGATTTTTGGAAATGTCACCAAAATCACCAAATTTAGGAATGATTTGCGGCTTGGTACTTTGGCGTAGAAAGACATGCATACCCAATTTGAATTCGTGGGAATGTGTACTTTCCGAAAATATATGGTTTTCTGGGGTGAACTTACTGTTTTCTACTTTTGCCCCCCCAAAACAATGTAAATGTGTTGATTTTGCAGTACCTGAAATGTCAGATTATATGGGGGTCTTCCTTTTAGGGCCCCTATATGCCACATGCTTCGGTACACCTATGCATATTGGGCATCAAACTGTTCAGAGGACCCTAGGCTTTCATATTTGGGGTGATTTGTCTTGATACCTAAAAGTATGTGGGTAATACGATGCTGCAGGGTAGATATTTTGAGGTGATTTTTGGAAATGTCACCAAAATCACCAAATTTAGGAATGATTTGCGGCTTGGTACTTTGGCGTAGAAAGACATGCATACCCAATTTGAATTCGTGGGAATGTGTACTTTCCGAAAATATATGGTTTTCTGGGGTGAACTTACTGTTTTCTACTTTTGCCCCCCCAAAACAATGTAAATGTGTTGATTTTGCAGTACCTGAAATGTCAGATTATATGGGGGTCTTCCTTTTAGGGCCCCTATATGCCACATGCTTTGGTACACCTATGCATATTGGGCATCAAACTGTTCAGAGGACCCTAGGCTTTCATATTTGGGGTGATTTGTTTTGATACCTAAAAGTATGTGGGTAATACGATGCTGCAGGGTAGATATTTTGAGGTGATTTTTGGAAATGTCACCTAAATCACCAAATTTAGGAATGATTTGCGGCTTGGTACTTTGGCGTAGAAAGACATGCATACCCAATTTGAATTCGTGGGAATGTGTACTTTCCGAAAATATATGGTTTTCTGGGGTGAACTTACTGTTTTCTACTTTTGCCCCCCCCCAAAACAATGTAAATGTGTTGATTTTGCAGTACCTGAAATGTCAGACTATATGGGGGTCTTCGTTTTAGGGCCCCTATATGCACATGCTTCGGTACACCTATACATATTGGGCATCAAACTGTTCAGAGGACCCTAGGCTTTCATATTTGGGGTGATTTGTCTTGATACCTAAAAGTATGTGGGTAATACGATGCTGCAGGGTAGATATTTTGAGGTGATTTTTGGAAATGTCACCTAAATCACCAAATTTAGGAATGATTTGCGGCTTGGTACTTTGGCGTAGAAAGACATGCATACCCAATTTGGATTCGTTGGAATGTGTACTTTCCGAAAATATATGGTTTTCTGGGGTGAACTTACTGTTTTCTACTTTTGCCCCCCCCAAAACGATGTAAATGTGTTGATTTTGCAGTACCTCAAATGACAGACCATATGGGAGTCTTCCTTTTGGGGCCCCTATATGCCACGTGCTTGGGTACACCTATATATATTGGGCATCAAACTGTTCAGAGGACCCTAGGCTTTCATATTTGGGGTGATTTCTCTTGATACCTAAAAGTATGTGGGAAATACGATGCTGCAGGGTAGACATTTTTAAGTGATTTTTGGAAATGTCACCAAAATCACCAAATTTAGGAATGATTTGCGGCTTGGTACTTTGGAGTACAAAGACATGCATACCCAATTTAGATTCGTGGCAATGTGTACTTTCCGAAAATATATGGTTTTCTGGGGTGAACTTACTTTTTTCTACATTTGCCCCCCTCAAAACGATGTAAATGTGTTGATTTTGAAGTATCTGAAATGACAGACCATATGGGGGTCTTCCTTTTCAGGCCTCTATATGCCACTTGCTTGGGTACACCTATACATATTGGGCATCAAACTGTTCAGAGGACCCTAGGCTTTCATATTTGGGGTGATTTCTCTTGATACCTAAAAGTATGTGGGTAATACGATGCTGCAGGGTAGAAATTTTTAAGTGATTTTTGGAAATGTCGCCAAAATCACCAACTTTAGGAATGGTTTGCCGCTTGGTACTTTGGTGTAGAAAGACATGCATACCCAATTTGGATTCAGGGGAATGTGTACTTTCCGAAAATATATGGTTTTCTGGGGTGAACATACTTTTTTCTACCTTTGCCGCCCCAAAACAATGTAAATGTGTTGATTTTGCAGTACCTGAAATGTCAGACTATATGGGGGTCTTCCTTTTAGGGCCCCTATATGCCACATGCTTTGGTACACCTATACATATTGGGCATCAAACTGTTCAGAGGACCCTAGGCTTTCATATTTGGGGTGATTTGTCTTGATACCTAAAAGTATGTGGGTAATACGATGCTGCAGGGTAGATATTTTGAGGTGATTTTTGGAAATGTCACCAAAATCACCAAATTTAGGAATGATTTGCGGCTTGGTACTTTGGCGTAGAAAGACATGCATACCCAATTTGAATTCGTGGGAATGTGTACTTTCCGAAAATATATGGTTTTCTGGGGTGAACTTACTGTTTTCTACTTTTGCCCCCCCCCCAAAACGATGTAAATGTGTTGATTTTGCAGTACCTGAAATGTCAGATTATATGGGGGTCTTCCTTTTAGGGCCCCTATATGCCACATGCTTCGGTACACCTATGCATATTGGGCATCAAACTGTTCAGAGGACCCTAGGCTTTCATATTTGGGGTGATTTGTTTTGATACCTAAAAGTATGTGGGTAATACGATGCTGCAGGGTAGATATTTTGAGGTGATTTTTGGAAATGTCACCTAAATCACCAAATTTAGGAATGATTTGCGGCTTGGTACTTTGGCGTAGAAAGACATGCATACCCAATTTGGATTCGTTGGAATGTGTACTTTCCGAAAATATATGGTTTTCTGGGGTGAACTTACTGTTTTCTACTTTTGCCCCCCCCCCCAAAACGATGTAAATGTGTTGATTTTGCAGTACCTCAAATGACAGACCATATGGGAGTCTTCCTTTTGGGGCCCCTATATGCCACGTGCTTGGGTACACCTATATATATTGGGCATCAAACTGTTCAGAGGACCCTAGGCTTTCATTTTTGGGGTGATTTCTCTTGATACCTAAAAGTATGTGGGAAATACGATGCTGCAGGGTAGACATTTTTAAGTGATTTTTGGAAATGTCACCAAAATCACCAAATTTAGGAATGATTTGCGGCTTGGTACTTTGGAGTACAAAGACATGCATACCCAATTTAGATTCGTGGCAATGTGTACTTTCCGAAAATATATGGTTTTCTGGGGTGAACTTACTTTTTTCTACATTTGCCCCCCTCAAAACGATGTAAATGTGTTGATTTTGAAGTATCTGAAATGACAGACCATATGGGGGTCTTCCTTTTCAGGCCTCTATATGCCACTTGCTTGGGTACACCTATACATATTGGGCATCAAACTGTTCAGAGGACCCTAGGCTTTCATATTTGGGGTGATTTCTCTTGATACCTAAAAGTATGTGGGTAATACGATGCTGCAGGGTAGAAATTTTTAAGTGATTTTTGGAAATGTCGCCAAAATCACCAACTTTAGGAATGGTTTGCCGCTTGGTACTTTGGTGTAGAAAGACATGCATACCCAATTTGGATTCAGGGGAATGTGTACTTTCCGAAAATATATGGTTTTCTGGGGTGAACATACTTTTTTCTACCTTTGCCGCCCCCCAAAACGATGTAAATGTGTTGATTTTGCAGTATCTGAACTGACAGAACAAACGGGGGGTCTTCCTTTTGGGGCCTCCTATGCCACGTGCTTGGGTACATCTATTCATATTGGGCATCAAACTGTTCAGTGGACCCAGGATTTTATATTTGGGGTGTTTTACATTGATACCTAATGATGTGTGGGAGATATGTTGCTGTAGAGTGGAAGCTTTGAGGTCATTTTTCAAAAAATTCACCAATTTCTATAAAACATTATAACTTTAGGAAACAATTGCAACTTGGTGGTTTGGAGTACAAAGATATTTCTACCCATTTTTGATTCACCAGAATCTGTTCTTTCTAGTAATGGGTAGTTTTCTAGGGTAAACCTACTGTTAGCGGAATGTTTGGCCTTGAAATCAAAAGTATGCCGTTTGGGAAGTGTTGCTTTGGAAATTTGGTTGTGTACTGCTTGTAGATTTTGAGCTATACAAGTGAGAAATCTCCATAAAACTATATATATTTGGTATTGTCGCGTTCAGGAGACATAGACCTTTCTAAATCGGCTGTGTTCTCGTACATAAAATGAATGATGTTTCTGATATATGTGATTGTTCTTCGTGCAACATGATTTTTTTCATTTTATTTGACACTTAGAATCCAATATTTTATTAGAGAAGTAGAAATTAAAGAAGTAGAAAGTAGAAATTCTTGCATATTCTGAAAGTTCAGGTTGTCCTGAAAAAAACAATATATTGTTTTCCTGGGTTAACTAAAAGACCACCCCAGGAAAGGCCCTTAAAGTGAAAGAGTGCAAAATATCTAAAAACTGCTTGGCAGTAGATGTTCGCATCTAGGACAAAACGGCTGGCAGGGAAAGGGTTAAAGGGTAAGGCATTTTTCAGTAGCAGTATGCACAAAACGTCTCTGTCTCAAATATATTGATAATGGGTTGAGTGCAGAGGACCTCTTGTATTTGTCTATAGGCAGCAATCAATAAACAGGGCAAAGGCAGGAGGGAACAGAGCTTAAATTGAAAGCCAAAGTTGATTCATGCGTTAAAAATGCTGTTGACTCCAATATAAATTCTGTTGAATAAAATAAATATTTTCTTCTACGTCCCTCTGTGTCAGTACACATGGGGCATTGCCCCTCCCAGACCTGGAGGTAGGACCTATAACATAGCCAATCAAAATGAATCATGACCTATAAGACCACATGACTTCCTACTCACCACAGTTATTTTTTGTCCTACTGGACAGGGAGGTAGGATCTCCCTCCTCACACTTATTTTTTGTTGAATTTTGAGAGAAATCAAACACAGTTTTTGTTTTTTTTCTTTTGTATTTTCTTTTTGTTTATTTATTTATTTTTTACCTCTGTGTAGACACAGAGGGATGATTCTCAGGTAATGGAGAAGATTTTACCTGATGCCTCAAGAGTAAGCATAAGCTGTAAATTATCGCTTATTGGTAAGAAATGCAGGTGTGGGCATATCCATGGTCCTAGCCCTGTGCTAAAATAGCCCCCCTGCTATATGCCCAGCGAGGCAAAAGATTCAATCTAGTGCTTTTTGGGAAGAGACACAGTTGTGGGCTTCCCACATTATTACCTGTGAGCCTTTTGTTTTTTTTCTTCTGTATTTTTTATTTATTTATTTATTTTTGCTTATTTTTTACCTCGGTGTGGACACACAGGGATGATTCCCAGGTAATGGAGAAGAATTTAACTGATGCCTCAAGACACATATTCTGTAAATTATCGCTTATTGGGAAGAAGTGCAGGTTTTGAGTTATGTGAGACTTTACAGAACTCTATAGAACTTCTGCAAAAGGGCCATGGGTATGCATATGGGCTAGTTATAACAGCCTGAAGCTGGTGAGTATGATTCTTCATTATCTACTGTGTGTATTGCACTGGGAAGTCTGCATGCTAATTAGCTAATTATGTCCCTCAGCTGAGAGCTATTGGGGCTTTGGCTGGAGTTTCCATCCAGCTAATTAGTCACTATCTGATAAGGTGCAGGTGTGCCTTCGCCCCGTTGCTATTGCTGTTTAATATTTTAAGCCTTGTATGGGTGAACCTGCATCCTCTGTGCAGACACAGAAGTTATATTGGCTCATGTTACTAAGGCACCTCCAGGAAGGGCTAGAGGTTGCACTGCTCAAGCAGTATGGCACCTCCTTCCTTCTTATGAGTCTGCGCTTAACAAGCAGTATTCCACCTGGATATTCCTGCTGACAAGCCTGAGCTATCTGGTAAGGTGCCTGTGTTCCCTGACTTCTTGTATTATCTGAAGTCTTATGTTGTGAGCTGGCGTCCTCTGTGCAAAATGCAGTATTGGCTACAGTATTGGCTCTTGCTACACTTTAAGTACTGGCTGGTGAATCCCTCAGCAGTGTTGTACCTGAATCCGGTGATTTTGATATCTCAGTATCCATTGTGTATTTGAAACATTAATTTCACTGGGAAGTCTGCATGTTAATATGCTTAATATGTCCCTCAGCTGAAAGCTATCAGGGCTTTGGCTGGAGTTTCCATCAAGCTAACTAGTCACTATCTGGTAAGGTGCAGGTGTTCCTTTGTCCCCTTTGCTATTGCTGTTTAATATTTTAAGTTTTGTATGGGTGAACCTGCATCCTCTTGGCTGACACAGTGGTTATATTGGCTCATGTGCTCAAGCAGTATGGCACCTCCTTCCTTTCTTATGAGTCTGCTCTTAACAAGCAGTGTTCCACTGGACTGGATATTCCTGCTGACAAGTCTGAGCTATCTGGTAAGCTGCCTGTGTTCCTTCTTATATTATATGAAGTCGTTTGTTGTGAGCTGGAGTCCTCTGTGCAAAATGCAGTTACACAAGGTACTAAGTCTGCATGTTAATAAGCTAATTATGTCCCTCCGCTGAAACCTATCCGGGTTCTAGCTGAAGTTTCCAACCTGTGGACTTTTCATTGCCATCAAGTAAGTTTGCTACTGTTGTTTCTATTGTCCTCTGTGCAGACACAGAGGTTATATTTGCCTTTTATTACACTGGGTGCTTGCAGGGTTGGCTGGAGGCTTTCACTGCTGAAGCAGTATGGTAGCCCCTTCCTTCCTTACATTGAGTCTGCTCAGTGCTGTAACCTGATGTCATTGGGCCCCACATCAGATTCATTTTAGGGCCCCTAACATATCCAGAGGTTGTGCTTTTTTACCAATACTTATTGAAATTGCTCTTTATTTGGGCCTCATGGGTCCCTATACCTTTTGGGCCCACCTGCAGCCGCAGGGTCTGCTTCCTCTTTAGTTACGCCCCTGAGTCTGCTCCTTAGAAGTCTGCCACAAAGGATCTGACTGGATTATTCCTACTGTCTAGCGCATATTATCTGGTTAGGTGCCTGTGTTCCTCTGACTTCTTGTATTGATGTCATCTGAGGTCTTAGGTTTGTGAGCCAGAGTTCTCTGTGCAGACACAGTAGACATGAGTGCTCTTATTACACCTGGTATTTCCAGGACCGGCTAGGGGTTTGTTCTGCTGTAGCAGCATTGTGCCCCATTTTTTCCTATGATGTTTCCACACTTAACAGGCAGTGTTCCGAGTTGTATGGTGTCTTTTTGTGTGATGTAGGCCTTCTCTTAGACATTCTATTCCCATCTGGTGGCTTTTGTTGGGAGCTCAGTTGTAGTTATACTACATCTACTGAGTTTTTGTGACCTGTAGGTTTCCTTTCTTTAATTGTTGGTAGTTTAAGGGACACTTACTGTTATGTCTATTGGCACCTTAACATGCTTGAAGCCAGCTTGTAGTCTATGGCCCTTTGTGTGGCCTCGGGCATCTCGTCAGGGAGCTGGGTTTGTGTGGCCTCTGGCTTTCATTATGGCCCTTGGCTTGGGTTAGAGCCCTTGTTTTGGTCCATGGCTTTTTACCATGGTCCTTGGCTCCTGGGTCTGGTGGCCTTTTACAAGGGCCCTTGTTCTGCTGGCCTGTTGCATGCGCCTTTGGCTCATGTGGTCTTTTACCCTTGGCACATTTGTTTGGTTGTCCTTTTACCTGGGTTATTATGGCTGCAGGCCCGTTTTCATAGCCTTAACTTAGGTGCTTGCTTGCCTTTTACCAGGGTTCTTGGGCTGTTGGCCTTTTCTGTGGCCCCTGGCTAAGGTGGCCGCTAGTTTTTATTATAGTCCTCGGGGGCTTGTGGCTGCCAGTCTTGGCTGTGACCTATGGTGCATAGGTCACCAGCCAGGCTGTGGCGGCTGATAGGCATGGTTACTATTCTTGCTGTGGACATGTCTGTTTGCCTTGCGGCAATCCTTGGCAGGACAACAGCCATTGGTTTTGTCTTGTCTGCAATCCTTGCGGGCATGGTTCTGGTTACACCAGCAGTAGGCATGATTGACTATTTGGTTGGATCTAGCATGGGTTGTACCATCAGCTGGTGTTTGCTCTGAGTTTCACAGCCCATAGCTAATTTTGTTGCTGATTGGTATTCAGCAGCTGATGTTGGTCATATGTTGTCAGCTTACAGCTAACCTTTTCTTCTGCCTTACATGCATCGTTTTTGGTCTTGTATGCCACTGCTTATTATCAATAAGGCTGGCTTGTGGACCAGGGTTTTGCAAGTTCAACAACTGGCTTGTGCTCCGTTGTTGCATATATGGAAATTGACTTTTGTGTCAGGTGCCAATGCAGTTGGTGACCTTGTCCCCAAGGGTGGCATTCACAATAGCTAGCTTATGTACTATTGCTTATGTATTAGAATTCCACTCTGGTTTTTTGCAAACACTTCAGCTGATGGGCATCTTGGCCTGCTAGTGTGACAATGGCCTTGCACATCTATGTTGGAATACATAATAGCTGGCTGGTCCACCACTGGTTGCATGTATGGTGGCTGGCTCTCTGCCAGTGGATTGTGCATCATTGCTGGTTGGTACCAGTTTTTGTAGGCTATAAGCTTCTGGCATGCCTGATTTTGGATTGTGATCCCAGCTTTTGGCTGGTTCAGTAGCTTCTATGTATGGTCACAGGTTTGGTTCAGTTTTTGTATAAACTGTAGCATTGTGCAGCTTGAGCTGTAGTGGCCTCGGCTTTTGTGGGTGTTTTCTAGAACTGTAATTGGCTTGGGTCCCATTGCTTGCTTGTGTAGCAGTTGGCTGGGGCAACAGCATAGCTTACTGGTAGATGGCTTTAAGTCACATTGGTTGGTTCAGCAGCTTATCCTTGTGCTTTTGTATACCCAGTTTAGATTTGGTGGTTGGTGGAGCTACTGGGCTGTACCAGCATGGCTCTACAATGGTTACAATGATATGCTGATTTGGTGTTCATTTAGTTAAGTCTTCATTAGGTATTATTAGCATGGAGTTGGTGGATCTTGGACTGATCTCTGGTGTGGAGTTGACTCCGGTCAGCACTGGTTTGAGCTGCTTCCATTAAGCTGCAGGACTAGGCTAATGTGGGCCAAGTCTTTTTAGGGCCACTTGCTATTACTGAAGATCGTGTATTTCTCCAGCACTGGTGATATATGCATTCAAGTTGTGTTTAGTTTCTGATCTGATTGATTTCCTGATGGTTTCTAGGGTGTTTTAGTTCTGAGATGGCTATTGCCACCATTCTGGTTTTGTCCTAGGGCACCTTTTTGTTTTAACAGGATTTTTGTTCTTCCCCAGGTGGGGTTTTGTCAGATAAACATATTGCAGGTATCCCTCTAGTCACTGAGGGAAACTTTTTAAGCAGAATATGTTTATTCTTAATCTGCAATGCTTGATCCTCAAGTACCGGTCTCTGTAATTTAGTGGTTGGTTTTGTAGCTCTTGTTGTCAATCATTTACCATGTCCTAGGACATGTTGTTCTTGTGCATTTTATCGACCCTTTTCAGGAGATATACATTTTATCAGCTCCCCTGTTGGATTGCTGTGATGCTGGCCTTTTCTCAGGGCTTCCTTAGCATCAGTTTGGTTTTTGCATTATGTTGGTTATTCCCACCCCTTGTTTTTGGTGCATGGCTTGGTAGATCCCATGTGTACTGACATGGAGGGACGTAGAAGAAATAGAGAATTTTACTTACCTACTTGACGTAAATTCCTTTTCTTGTCATCCCGACATGTCAGTACAGGGTTTCCCATCCCAGTTATTTATTTTGGTTACTGTACTGCTATGGCAAAAGTATAACTGTGGTGAGGAGGAAGTCATGTGGTCTTATAGGTCATGATTTATTTTGATTGGCTATGTTATAGGTCCTACCTCCAGGTCTGGGAGGGGCAATGCCCCATGTGTACTGACATGTCGGGATGACAAGAAAAGGAATTTACGTCAAGTAGGTAAGTAAAATTCTCTATTTCTTTTAGTAAAATATATTTTATACTGTTGGAAAATAAATTATTTGAGAGAGACCAGAAAATGTAGTGGAATAAATATCCAAATGGAATTGGCTAATAAAGTAGACAAATGAATACAATTTTTACTGGTAAACTCAGCCAGTGATGAAGTGAAGAAAAGAAAACTGGAAAAACACCTTAAATACTGTTCAAGTGTCTGATTAAGTGTTTTAGGCTGGCTATTGGTTGACTTTATGAAATATTTTAAAAGCCAAACAGGACAATCCTGTATACAGTAACATACTGTATACTGAGTGACCCTTGCCAACATTGAATTGATGGTTATGTCCAAAGACTGCTTTGCAGACACTTACAGAGGGTGCTCTGATATTGTGATAGAATTTGACACTTTTACTGTATATTCTGGAAGACCATACAGACAAACCACTTCCTTAATGAATACATAAGCCGTTTTAGAAGCACAGAGCAGACCTGACTATGATCCAGTTTGGTTTAACGGTCACACAGTATAATGGTGACACTTTCCGATGAATCACTAATAGATGACTAAGGATGACTAAACATGCCAAAGGATGGGGTTTAGCACGATGTGCTAAGGGTCTTTCCTGGGACCATACCTCACTGTGAGGTATAACAGGTCCAGGTCTGCAGGTGGTAAATCTAGATAGAGTTATTTAGTGTTAGTAAGATTTTGTCATAGTTTCTCTAGGAGCAATAGAGAGGCTCAGTTATGTAGTGAGCAGTTTCCGCTCCAATAAGAAGTAGTGGGGTATGGACCCCATGTGAGAAAACCACTAGCTCAGGGACTCAGTGGTGAGGCGAGGACCAGTGAGGGTGCCAAGACCCAAGATCCCAAGCTGATTATTCCTGGGTAGGAAACTTTCACTTGAAAATAAAGGACTCTTACTATTATTCTGTGGACATCTGCTTTTCTTTAAAAATACTTCATTGTAACTGTTCATTGTGAATAAGAAAGTTATTTTGCTGCAATCACCTCTCTGAATGGATCCTTTGCTGCACTGAACTACACCAGGTACCGGGAGTTGCCCAGGTACTTGTGGGTCTTTGGCACAAGACAAGCAGTTTTAGCCTGGTCACACACAGCTAAAACACACTCAAGGGTTGGCTACAGGAAGTAGAATGAAGAAAATGTATTTGTCCATGTCTCTGAGACAGTATATGTACCCTGAGAATAAAGAAAGGGTTGTGTTAGGTCAAGATGGACAAGGACAGGAGGGAGTAGCAAAGGATCTTTTAAATTTGTCAAAGGCTTCTTGAGCTTGTGAAGTCCAAACAAACCTTGACCATTCTTGGTCAGCTCAGTGATAGGCCTGGCAAGTTGCATTCAATATGGAAAGCAAGGGAACAAAACCAAAATCAGAACCAAAAGAAGTGGGTAAAAGCACAGTTGGGACGACAGTTAGAATAGATAGAACTTCTCGAAATGGCTAAAGATGCTTGAAACACGTTGAAGTCAAAGGGCATCAAAATAATTTTCACATGCGACAAATATTACACACACAAAGTGTGTCAATGGGTGCCACATTTATTTTAACGCTCATCCATTTTTACAGGCATTACTTTTTTGTCACAGAGAATTTTTTCGCTGGTTAATTTTTGCAGCAGTTTCATGAAAAAATTTGCAGAAATTTGCCATGACTTCATCACTTCTTGGCATCCTAAAATAGCAGTTTGTTTATATTGGTTGAAGGCAGAGTAATACAAGCATATAGTAACTTAGTGAACAGGGACAAAGATTTCTTTTTTTCTACTACAAATATTATTTTAGTGCAAAATATGAAGGGTTTTTTTTTAAAAAAAATGTATGTTTCAGTTATACCTGCATTAAATGTAGCCTATTACACAGAGATGGAGTCGATTTGTACTTTAGGAGCCAATAGAGCCTGCTAATGTTTCTAGACTGTACACATTCACCATATTTCTAAAGTTAACTTTTACAAAACCCTGACATTTGCAGGCATGGTATCATCTAAATGATAGCTCTGAAAAAAACACTCAGATGTTCAAAAATCACTTTTAAGGATTCATTTTTGATGGGTAGTGCACAGCTTTCAGTTTTAAAAGTATGTGTTAAGAGGATAAAATCAGAGTTCTTATGACAAACTTCTAATGGGTACACTTCACAATAAATATTCCTTACTATTTATTAGCAAAAAAAGTCTGAAATAGCACTTAATTTAAATTACATTTCAAGGAACACGAATTATAGGGTGGAAAGTTGGTTACAAATCACCTAGTACACCATAAGAACTGCTGCTACTTTAAAGAAAAGGCAAGGCATATTTACTTGGGGGTGCCAAAAGTTAGGACCCACAAATCATTGTATATACTTACCTGAAACCCCAGACCGGTGGTACTATCAGCAAAAAACTGCTTCGTCCATGAGTTCTTCCAGCGAGCACCCTGAAGTGACAAGTTTCCACCTTTTTCTTTCTTTGTGCGGATGCACATGCGCAGTAGCTTGAAAAGTCGAAGGAAGAAGTCAAAGCAAGCCGATCACTCCATTGTGCTCGCTGGAAGAACCCCCAGATGGTGCTGTTTCCTGCTGATAGGAGCACCGGCCTGGGGTTTCAGGTAAGTATATACAATCACTTGGGGGTACCTTTACTTCTGCTTTAAGTAAAAGATATTGCTTATTCATTGGGGAAGTTGCTGTACTTTAACATCTAACACTGTTACAGAACAATCCTTTTGAAATAAAAAATAACAAAAGTGTTATAAAGGTGATTGGCTAACTAATATAATCAAAGCAAGTTTTCAGATCAGTTTAGTTCATTTTTCAAGCTGATTACAATGAAGCTGTGGTGTTCTCTGGTATGTATACAACATTCAGCTCACAGGTCAAATGACCAACAAAAAGGAATGTTGGAGTGTAGAATCAAAATCATTCCATTTGATCTGTTAGTCCATATCCACACATGTTGGTATTTCTGACCTGGTGCAGGCATTTCTTTTCCTGCAATTACATCTAACACTGAAACAGCCCTTTACTGAGGTGGGGTCCTGAAGTGGGTCTTCTGACTCACTAAAAAAGTGGGAACTGCAGGTCAGGCTGTGGGTCTTATCTAGATTATATTTATTATCTATATTTATTTTTATATATATATATATATATATATATTATCTATATTTTACTAATTTTTTAAAGTTTTTCTGCCCCAGCGCAATTCTGGTGATGTTACTTCTAATTTGTAGTGACAGCACTTCCTGTTTGGGTCATGGATAGGGGGTCACGCATAGGGTTACGGATAAGACTCCACCTTTATACTTTACGGGTATAACTATGACAGCATATAAAAGGGGTAATTTATCATATGCAGTGCAAGGTGCCAAGTGCAAAAAAGTGGCTGCAATTTACCATGTTTTCTGCATTTTGCAATTTACACTGCACTTTGAAAAGACACCTCTTTTTAGCTAGCATATACAGCACTGTCTGCATTTTAGCAGCACTGTATTCATGAGGAGCAGTTAAGTATAAGCATGTATGGATATCTCATCCTATAAACAGCCATCCACTAACATGTGTGACTGGCAAATTAGTATGTGCCAGCAAAGGCCACAATAGAATTCTGTACTTATGGCCTTATTTTTTTTTTTACTTATTTTCTGCCATTAAGGACAGGAATGCTTTGTACCAAGTGGCCCTGCACTCAACACCTTGTGCCAGATTTTTTTTATCCACAGCTAGACCCTGAATGCAAGTGCTGTCTTAATGAGTCGTTGTTTTTACACCTCTTCGTGCTCTTGCACTTGCATGTAGGGTCTCTGTAAATGACCCCCAATGTCTTCTCAAGAGTCAACAAGAGTCACAAATTATGCATACCAGTGGCTTAGGAGATTCCATGTTTGGTTTTGGGTACTGTTGGGTACTGTTGCATCCTATGTCCAGAATATCACTGGTCAGAGAATACAGACCAATGCCCTATATCCCTAGTGGACTGAAATAAGGTTGTGGTCTTCATTTAAAAGAAGGCTAATATTAGACATTGAAAGTGTTTTAAAATGTAATGTACTACTGCACTGGTAAAAGTGGTGTGTTTGCTTCAGAAAAACTACTATAGTTTATGTAGCGCTATAGTAAATTGAGTGCACCTTACTCTACTATGGGCTTCACTCCTAGTACATATGCTCCGGATGAGACCTTAAATCTTAGGGAGTGAGCCTTCGCATCGAGGTGGAAGCAGGGTGTAGTGCAACTGTAACTGTAATCAGGGTGCAAAGAATTGGGCGCCAGTGGTTCTTATAACTTAACCAAATAACAGATTTATTGAGCACAGTATACAATCCTCAGTGGAGTGTACATAGATCAGAACATTGCAGGTTCATACAGTACATTGAATAGGCAGTACTCACAACACCTTTGGTTAGTATGATTCTCCTCAGAGATAGGAACAATATATGCAGCTTTGAGGAGGTACACCCAGCTTTCAGCCTTTTCCCTAAGTGGAACCTGAGGGGAATCTATCTACCCTAGGTCTGTACACTTAGTCCCTACTTCTGGACAATGAGTACCCTGGGATCTTAATCCCACTACAATCCTCGTAGGAGCCTCAGACTGCTCAACCAAATAATCTAACTGTCTGTCACTCCTAGAGCGATCTATTAAGGATATAAACTATACTGACTAGACTCTACTTAAGTTTAGGTTCCACAGGGGTCCTGTCTGCTTACTCAGACCAGAGCTAACACAAAATGGACGACTGAAAGCATGGCTTCAGAGCCTTTTATACTCTAGCACAGTGCCACCTGCTGGTCATTGTGGGAAAACAACAAGAGTCAACAGTACCCCTCCCAATTGTATTTTAGGACCCAATTAGGTGTCCATAACATGGAGGGACTGCCTGCAGAAAATACTAAGGGTGGCTATTTACACATCCCTACATTTATATAAACATGCTGATGTGTAGCTATGGGGGCAGCCATGCAAGCAAAGGATACACAGTAGTTCTGAAGAATTCCATTGTATACTGCATAGCTTATATGTAATCTGTTGTGTATCCAGTGCCTTTATTCCTTTTTCAACTTTGAATAGCTGCCCCCATGACTACACAGCAGCTTGTTTATATAAACTATAGTAGTATCTCGGAAGCAAACACACCACTTTTACCAGTACAGTGCAACAGTAATTTTTGTTGTAATAACTTTAAAATGCTTTCATTCTTTGGTGGTACTGTCCTTTTAAGAAAGACAGATAGCAAAGATGGTGTATTTGTATGGATTAGGTCAAGCAGAACACTTTATTGAGACTTCTAGAAGTGATACTGTATGTCTAAAGTCTGCTTTTTGAATAAACGTGAAATTTTTTTTATGTTTAATCAGCAAGTCAGGTTGCTTTTAATGTCTTCTTAGAGTCAAAAATACTGCATGCCATTGCCCAGTGGCTGAGGATATGGGTTCTCAAAGTGAATGTTTGGGTTCTGGAGCTTTGTTACATCTTCTGTCCAGAGTATCATTAGTTGCAGACTAGAAACAAATATCCTATATCACTGATGGACTGAATATCTTTCAAACTAGTGGTGTAACTATAGGGGAAGCATACCCCACAGTCACAGGGGGGCCCAGGGGAACAGGGGGTCATGGGTTGTGGGGTCTGCTAATAGAAAACCCCCCTCCTCTCCAGCCGCTCTTACCTGCGGTGAGAAAGGGGAACACAAGCAAGTGGTGGATTCGGGGTGAGAAGTAGGTAGGGTAGAGGCAAGAAGGGAAGTTGGTGGGAGGATGGGGATCGGAGTGAGCTGAGCCCCTCTGAAGATTATTTTGCAGAGGGGCCCAGTGCACTTTAGTTATGTCACTGTTCCAAACTAAGATAATAGTGTTTTTATGTTTCCATGGTTATCCAGCAAGTCTGGTTGCTTTAAACTTGTTATTGCCAGATACTGTATATCATGACCTAGATGAATGAAAACCGTATACTATTTCATAAATTTACTAAATGCTGTTGCCACACAAATAGTCCAGCCGATAATATGCTTATTGTATTTTATTGATTATTATTTATGCATCTTTGGAGCATGCTACTGAAGCAGTTTTTATTAAACCACTCGATCATGTTATGAGCTAAATATTTCTGTCTGTTATGTAACATATTGGCAACCTAACAAGCAAATGTTTGCAGTTGTCAACTTAACAGAGTGGCAATGAAACAGTTAAAAAAACGTGCTAGAGAAATTTCTAGCACATTTCCAATTATGACTCAAACAGGGCTGTATTCATTATGTGCTGTGTGTCATAGCACATCTATTTTTAGCTTTGCCATCTGCTTTCTACCATATATTTTTATTTATAATCTTAACACCTTGGCAGCAAGGAGAATGGACCACAATGCTTTGCAAGTTGGCTTGACAGTTCTTAACATGGAAATGGCCAGGTGGACAGAGTTACAATTAAATTTGCCATTTTACTCAGCAACATAGGCCATGTGATGTAAATGGTGAAAAATGTAACAATCTTTGTGGTTTGTTTTTGTTTCTTTAATCCATTTTAATGCTACTGTTTTTAATACTTTTGGGAATCACCGAGTACTTTTATAACTCTTTATAACTTTATAAAATTGTTTTCATGTAACAGGTTAAGTACTGTATACAGTCTTCTTCTTCTTATGAATATCCACATCCTGTTTCTGATTGGACACATTGTAGCGGCCTCTTGGGCTGGGTGGAAGGAGTTTTTATGGAGGATTAGTCCATCAGACGAGGACCAACATTGAACACACGGGTACAGAATAGGGATGACAAAGGTCAGAGAACAAGAACAGGGTGGAGAGGGCGAAGAATCATGGTCTGGCAGGATAGTGATGGAGTGTGCAATAAACCAGTGTCAAGGAGAAGAGTCGGTGTAGAGACTAGGACGTAGAAGCTAAATAACTGGTGACAGAATGGAGCAGGATGGAGAGGGCAAATAGTCATAAACAGGTTAACGATGCAGGCGAAGAGTGGGTGACAGGAACAGGAGCAGAACTAGACTACAAACAAGAGCCAGAACAAGAACAGGTTCAGGGTGCAGGACTAGAGCAGGTTAGTAACTACATGGTGGAGAAATGAGCCAGAGCAGGGAAACCAAAGGCCAGGGATATGCCTCAGTGCTTATGTGCATAAGCCAATGCTTAGGCACATGCTTAGGCACAAGCTGTGAGGAGGGTTGGGCTTTAATAGGCAGGGTCAGCCCTGATTGGCTTACTCTATCCAACCAATAAGGCTGATTGGGTATTGTAATACAGTACAGGGAAAAAGGTGGAAGGGAGATGAGCACGTGCTGGCTGTTCTCCCAGGCCATTGGGTAATGAGAGCAACCAACAACCAGAAGTTCCTGGGTTCAAGCCCCAGCAGAGCTTTACAGACTGCACTGCCCTGGAATAAATATATTCATGTACTTTTCATGATATGTCAAAGAAACATTCAAGAAAATTAAAAAAGCAGCTGAAACATGATTTGCCAAAGGTAATGTTGCAGTTTCTGTTGATCAATGTTAACAGGAATTTTAATTGTTACCTGAATGCAAATAGCTGACTGGTTGCTATGGGTTACTAAATCTGAGTAAATGTCTCACATTTTATTACATTCCTCCAAATAAGTGCCATTGGATTATCCCAAAATAAAATGCTTCTGTTAAGTCCCACCTTTGGGATATACAAACCAAGGGCAAATGTACAAAGCAATGGCATATAAACTAAAGGAATGCATACTTGCTAGGTTGCACCAAGATCACATTTCTTCCTATTACAGTTAGAACTTGCACCACATTTTCAGCCTACTTACCTGCCTTAAAGGCATACTGTCATCGGTTAATAGCTTAATAGTGCTGCTCCAGCAGAATTATGCACTGAAATCCATGTTTAAAAAGAGCAAACAGATTTTTTTTATATTCAATTTTGAAATCTGACATGGGGCTAGACATATTGTCAGTTTCCCAGCTGCCCCCAGTCATGTGACTTGTGCTCTGATAAACTATAGTCACTCTTTACTGCTGTACTGCAAGCTGGACTGATATCACCTCCTCCCTTTCACCCCCCCCAGCAGCCTAACAAATGAACAATGGGAAGGTAACCAGATAACAGCTCCCAGTGGCGTAACTAGATATTACTGGGCCCCACAGCAAATTATTTTTCAGGCCCACAAAATGTTTAGAGCTTGACTTGTTGCTCCAATATTTATTGAAATTGTATATGAATTAGGGCCTCATGGGGCCCCTATACCTCCTGGGCCCCCCTGCAGCCGCAGGGTCTGCTTCCTCTATAGTTACGCCCCTGACAGCTCCCAAATACAAGATAACAGCTCCCTGGTAGATCTAAAAACTACACTCAATAGTAAAAGTCCCACTAGGACTGATTCAGTTACATTAAGTTACATTAAGTAGGAGAAATAACGGCCTGCCAGAAAGTAGTTCCTAAAGTAGATCCTAAAGTGCAGGCACATGACTGGGCAGCTGGGAAACTGACAGTAGGTCTAGCTCCATGTAAGATTTCAAAATTGAATATAAAAAAATCTGTTTGCTCTTTTGAGAATTGGATTTCAGTGCAGAAGTCTGCTGGAGTAGCATTTTTAACTGATGCATTTTGAAAAAAACACGTTTTCACATGACAGTATCCCTTTTAAGGACTAATTATGTCATCTCCTGCCTCAGTTTTTATCAGAATGTACTTTATCAGAATGTACTTGATTCATTGAATTAATTCTCTAACAGAAAAATAAAAGGAAATAATCTCCTCTTGAGTGGGATCTTGCAGCTAAACCACATCAACAGGTGCAGGTGCTTAAATGTGTGCCATCCATTTGAATACACTTTTAAATATAATCAACTTTTGAATACTTGTATCTTGTATGATGTTAATTAACATTATTACAAATGTTCATTTTTCCTCCATTTAATAGTAGCTCATTTGTAGTCATTATAGAGTAGCTTCAGGCTGCCTTGTCAAATAAAATTTTGCATTAGAAAATGCAGTTGAAATGGTAAAATATGAGAAGAAAGGTGAAAGTCTTTAAATTATAACTTTGAAAAATATATACTGTATCTATCACTCACAATAATATGGGAGGCTTTATTTATCAAAATTTTTTGGAGTATTTAATAAAAATAAACTCTGATCAAACTAGAATCCACAATATGACCTTATTTTTTAATAAAAAAGCATGATTTAATCGGTTAGGGGACAAACTCAATAAAATGGTCCGAATATCCGAATCATTATGGAGGTTTTTTTCGCGAATCGCTGGATTTTTTTTCCGATTTTTGCCTGAAAAGGCTGAAATAGTCCGATTTTTGGGGCTAATTTCAGCGCACACCGCAGAAACTTTAAAATAGGATAGGGACCTCTCCCATTGACTTATATACAACCTCGGCAGGTCTGACATGACGGATTTCCAGATTCAGACTTTGTCTATCCTCGGGGTATAATAAATCTTGAAAAATTTTAGGTGTTTTTCCTCACTAAAAATTTGGATTTCATAGTAAAAAAAAATTTGAATTTTCGAGTGTTTCGCATTCAGACTTTAATAAATAACCCTCTAAATTTTATTCTTATATAAAATGTGGCTCAAGACTCATCATAAACCTTTCTTATCTAAACAATACAAATAGTTTATCTTGGTAAATGTAAAATGTGCAAATGAAATCAGGGAGTGCACTAGGCTGTTTTAATTGAATGTTATAAATGCTACACTTGTGTCTCTAACATGTTTAGTTTAACAACCAAAGCTAAAGACAGACCACATGGCTGCCCAGGAGGCATATTCAGGACAGGTATGGTGCTTTGCGTTTTGCATAATTATTCACCATCTCCAAGAAACCTTCATCTGCTCATATAAGTATTTATGCCAGCTCTTTGCTTATAGAAGTGAAACACAAATCTATCCCAGTCCGCATACCAGGTAGAGCCTGAAAGTTCAGCCAACCATTAAGATTAAATAATACAAAGCTTCAGAAACAGTTATGTGCATGAGGAAGATTGTTCCCTTTCAATATTATTTAGAAATTATTGGATTATATTTATATATTTTATTGACTCCATTCTGATGACCACTTCTTGATGCCATTGAACGATTTGCCTAGAGGGGTTGTTCACCTTCCAAACACTTTTTTCAGTTGTTTTCAGATCATTCACCATAAACAAAGACTTTAATCTATCTTTAATTTTTTTACCATTCTCCCAAAAATTTAAGTTTAAATTTTAATTCTCCTGTCTCTGGTGTCTCAGTCTGGCAGCTCAGTGAACCAGGAGCATCTGAACTGTTACTATTTGATACATTCAGTTGATACAATTAGTTGATGCATTTTTCAGCATTGTCGGTGGAATATTAGTAACTATTGTATCAATTCTAACAGCTGCCTTTAATGAGGGTTTCTGCTCAGCAGGGACAAACATAACAAATGTATCAACTAAATGTATCAATTTAGATCAGTAAAAGGGTCAGTGCCCCCCCCAGCTGCTTTAGAAGGTGAAAAATGAAACTTAGTGTTTGAAGGTGAACAACCTCTTTAATAAAGTTAACATAGTATTTTTTTATTTTTTTTTACCTTTCTGTGCATACTCATTTTTTACCTTTCTGTGCTCTGCAGTAGACAACACATGCCAGAGGGGATTGGGGCAGGTGTTTTATTAAAGCTAAATGCTAATAAAGGCCATGTAAAGCATAGTATGTTCCTGTAATATCCCCCATCTGTAAGTGTAAGTTGTATGTCAGGTGTATATAACTCAAGGACTCCCTGTACACCATTTAAAGGGATAAACCTGTTAAACAGTACAGTAATATTATTTTTGTCCTTCAAATTCCTACAATTATTGAAATTAAAAAAAATACAAAAAAGGTTATGGCACATGACCAGCCCAGCCACACTGAGAAAAGAAACAGAATGTGGGATGACCTTGTCATTTTGTTTTTGGCACATCCGCATTGTAACACATTTCCTCTCAGTGGTAGGTAGGGATGTAGCGAACTGTTCGCCGGCGAACTAGTTCGCGCGAACTTCGACTGTTCGCGTCCGCCGAATGTTCGCGAACGTCGCGCGACGTTCGCCAATACGAGTTCGCGTTCGATTCGAACAAAAATCGTTCGACCATTCGACCATTCGATTCCTTCGACCGCTAAAATCGAAGGATTTTCGTTCGAATCGAACGATCGAAGCCATTCGATCGAATGAAATCATTCGATCGAATGGCTTTGATCGTTCGATTCGAACGAAAATCCTTCGATCGAACGATTAAAATCCTTCGATCGTTCGAATCGAACGATTTTGCGGATGTTCGAAGTTCGCGAACTGTTCGCAAACTGTTCGCATTTTTGCCGGTGTTCGCGAACGGCGTTCGCGAACACATAAACGGCAGTTCGCTACATCCCTAGTGGTAGGGTCAGCTGCCTCTATTTGCATTAGTAGGACAAGGGCATATACACTAAGATCCCCATGGTAGTTGACCTGCTGTTGTGTTTTTTGGCTGAGGATTAGGTAAAAAGAACCAACAAAGAGAGAAAGCAAGAGAACATGAAATAAAACTTGACTTCCAAAACTTGGACTTTGTACTGTACAAAGTCAGAATCCAGAAGAGAGGTAAATAACAAGCAAGGGTCGGTTCAGGCAATGATACAGCAAAGGTCATAACAGACCAGGGTCAGGAACAGAAAATCAGATACAAATCACAACCATGAAATAGACCTACGCAATGAGCAGTGCAGTGTAGGGGGTTTTATAGGCAAACTAATGATTGACAACAGGTGAAACAAGCCAACCAGGTACAGAAAGCAATAGGAGTGAACCAGGGACTTAGCTGTCTGCTCACATAGCACAGTGGAAATGAAGACAGCCTAGAAACACCAGGTGCAGGATATTACAAGAATTTTCCAGGCCCAGATGCAGCAAAACAGGCCCAAACCAGAACCCCCACCACCATGTTTCACATATGGGATAAGGTACTTAAAGAGCATGTAAAGTCTAAAATAGAATAAGGCTAGAAATGCCTTTATTTTGTATACTAAATATAAACATGAACTTACTGCACCACAAGCCTAATCAAACAAATAATTTATACTTTCAAAGTTGGCTACAGGGGGTCACCATCTTGTAACTTTGTTAAACATCTTTGCAAGACTAAGATTGTGCACATGCTCAGTGTGGTCTGGGCTGCTTAGGGGTTGTCATAAACAAAGCTGCTTGAGTTCTGCATGGCTGGGAAGTAAGGCAGCCCCCCTGCTATTCATAAGTATGATTGTTTCCCTGCTCAGCAATTAGGGACCATCTGACAATTCCTATCCACAGCAATAAATGAAGGGAGAATTTCACTGCATACAGTCAGGGTTCTTATAAAAATGGTACACATTTTTTAATTAAAGTATATTGAAGATGGGTTTCTTTTTCATTAAAGAAAGTAAGAATGGGATTTTATTTTTTTGCCTTTACATGCCCTTTAAGCCAAAAGATATATTTTGGCTTCATCCATGATCCACAAAACATTCTTCCAGTATGCTTCTGGTTTGTCCACATGATCTTTAGCAAACTGTAGACAGTCAGTAATATTTTTGGGTGAGAACAGTGACTTTATTCTTGCTACCCTGCCATATACACCCTTGTTGTTCAGTGTTCTTCTGATGACTCATAAACATCAACATTTGCCAATGTAAGACTGACCTTCAGTTATTTAGAAGTTACCCTGGGTTCCAAACTCTTTAGAGATAGTCTTCTAACCTTTTCCAGCTTTAAGGGGATCAACAATTCTTTTTCTGAGGTCCTCGGACACCTCCTCCATGCCAGGGATTCTGATTTCATCTTCAAATTATATGATCATCCTAAGGATTATGTGCCACACACACAGATATGTTATTGGATCTTGTTAGAAATTTGATCCGTCTAACAACAATTCAGTCCAATTTAGGCTTAGCAATGGAAGGATTTATTCAAGCAATGCAAGACAGAAAGTATGACTTGTATAAATCCTTCCATTGCTAAGCCTAAATTGGACTGAATTGTTGTTAGACGGATCAAATTTCTAACAGATTTGGCAACCCAGCCAGTTTTTGCTATTTTCCCAATCTTGGGAGCAAACCCCATATTTTTTCCTGTTCAGCAGGAGGTTTAAGATTAAAACTTTCAGGTTTAAATCTTAAAAAAGGGGGGGAGCTCGATAACCACAGAGAGTTATCTAAATAACCACAGAGAGTTATTCAAGAGAAGAGGATTTTTTGCAAAGTAAAAGAACCTAGAGTCAGCAGTCCATTGGGCAAGGAAAGGAAAGGGAGAAGAAAAACAGTGGCCACTGTGTAAAGCGGGAAGACGCGTTGTATCTTCATATTTATTCTTGGATCCACGGAGAGATTCAAGAGGCGTAGTATCCTACCTTGAAAGAGTGCACATTTTAAAGGCAAAGGGACTACGAAACTTCATATCAGGTGAGTATGGAGTTAATTACTAAGCATGCAAAAAACAGTGATGTAATGTTTGAATTTAATGGTTGTACTAGAGCAGATGCTGATTTATGGCATAGTTTATATGAACAATGTGATCATGCAAACCAACTACTGGATAAGAAATTATTATGCATAAACCGAGATAAGAAAAAGTTAACAAATATTCTTAAAATGATACACATTTTTAATACCATGATTTGTAAAAAAGAATCCACACAAGTTGTTTGCATGGCCACAAAAACAGAAGTCATAAATAATAAATCAGATGTTGTCAACACAGATATGGGAGGAAGTCCTGGAGTTCAGGATAATGTATCTGATTGCCCTAACTGTGACATATTAATGCAACACGTACAAGAGTTAGAAGATCAGATACAAGTAAGGACTGAGATGGTATGCCAGCTCAGGAAAAACACAAGAGAGATATGTGCAGGGAAAAAAGTCAAAGGACCCTTAGATATCCCAGAAATAGAAGAAGAGGAGGAGGAGGATGAAGCAGTAGGGGGGGGCTGAGGAAGAAAGAGGCAAACAGAAAAGGAAGAAAGAATTGTTAACAAGAGCAGCCAAAATTAAAATTAAAATACATGAACAGTTGATGAAGATAGTTAAGGATTTACCTTCATACAATGTTGCTAAGGATGCATTTTTTAACCATGATGTGTTTCAAGCACATGTATCCAGATATGATTTGTCTGATGAACAAATCAATAAAATTTTTAAATTTTGGATTCCTACTCATATGGCTAGAAGACTTGTAATTCCTATTAATGCCCCAGAAATTGATCAAAATGGCCAGGAAGTACATGGCACAAGTAGGGATAGACTTAAACAGTTAATACAAATCACCACAGGGGAGAGTGTACCAACTAATGAGGTTCTTGATAATTTGAAAACTTCTATAAATGAAGACCCCTTTGCATTTTTAGTAATGTTTGAACCAGCTTATAGACTGGTTATGGGAATTGAAGATGATCAAGTTCCTCAACAGATGATACATGCCTTTGTTAAAAAATTTAAATATCTAGATACAGGTGCCATAGTATTTGCATGTGCCCTTGATAATCTTGAAGATGCTGCTGCATATATTGACAAATTTAGAAGACATTTAAAGGCAAACACTCCAAAAGCTAAAATAGCAGAAATTATAAAACCAGTAAATAGATCCTCCTACAATAACACATATAAGAATAGGAAGGGGGAGAACAGACCATTCTCAGGCCTACAGAACCTCAAGTGTTTCAGATGTCATAAAAGGGGACATTTGAAAAGGAACTGTAGGACTCCTGAGAATGAGATAAATCACAAAGATTTAGGAAAGGAAAATGGATTTGTGAGGCAGGCCACAGCACCTCCTGCAGAAGCACAAAATCCAACACATGAGTCACCATATGCACCTCTGTTGAGACAAATTAGGGAATTAGTAACTGAAACAGGTTATAATTCTGTTAAAACATCTACTGAACATCACAAAATGCCAAATAATCAATGACTAGAAACGCCTAAATCTCGTCCCCTTGAATACCTAGCACCAGTATATCTTGATGATTGCGGTAGGCCTTTTGTTAAAGCTGTATTAGGGGAATTTGAAACTGAATTTTTGATTGACACAGGAGCACAATTAAGTGTTACTAGCGAGAAAATTCCTTTACAGACAGGTGCACCTTCTTGTATTATTGTAGGTTTCAATGGTGGGGGAAGGTCCATTGCAACCATGGTGTCTGATATTCCATTAACAATACCAGGATGGCTTAAAACTAAGATTGACATCTGGTATTGTAAGGGAGTGGACAGCATACTTGGAACCGACATTATGGAAAAACGTGGTTGGATTGTGGATCTAGGAAATAAAGCCATTTGGAAAGATGCAAAAGGTAAAAATCCTGTTGTAATAGATCCTACTGATTTTGAACATGTGAAAGCAATTTGTACAATGAATGTTTCCCCAGAGGAATTCATGTGGCCCGACACTGGAGAAAATCCTAAACTTAAAGAATTGGTGAGAAAATTTCCAAACTTGTGGGCCCAGGGCAAAAATGATTGTGGCAATTTGAAAGGGGTTCTGGTTGATATTAAAGGCCCAGACCCTCCACCACAGAGGCAGTACAGACTCCCTCCTGAATCATTTGATTCCATTGCCAAGGTCATTTCTGATCTGGAAGCAGCAGGTGTCATAAGAAAAGGAAATTCAAAATGCAATAATCCTTTATGGCCTGTGAAAAAACAAGATGGGTCATGGAGACTAACAATTGATCTGAGGATGCTGAATAAATATACACCTCCCTCAGCTCAAATTGTTGCTGATATTCCTGATGTTATGTCTAGATTGATGGCAAATGCACGTTTCTTTTCAAAAATAGACATAGCGAATGGATATTTTAGCATTAGTCTAACTGAGTCCTGTCAATACAAATTTGCTTTTACATTTCAAAATCAGCAATTCATATTTAAAAAATTACCACAGGGTATGAGTTCATCTGGGAGTTTTTTTCATCAAGGTTTGGCAAATGTTTTATCCATATTTTCAAAACCAGAATGTTTGTTACAATATGTGGATGACATATTGCTCCAAACAGTCTCAGAGGAGGAACACTTAGAATTGTTAGAGGAACTATTTGAGCTGATATGTAACTCAGGACTCAAAATGAACACAAAAAAGGTAGTGTTTTTGCAACCAGAGATTGAATACCTTGGTATTCAAATTGGTCCTGGTTACAAAAAGCCACTACAAGAAAGAATTAAGGCTATTTCCAAACTTCCAGTTCCAACAACTATAAAAGCCTTAAGACAATTCCTAGGATTAGTCAATTTTTCCAGAGACTTCATCGAATCATTTGCAGAAAAAGCAAAACCTTTATATGATATTCTTAAGGGTAATGATTCTGCATTTGGTCCTTGGACTCAGGAACAACAAATTGCTTTTGAGACACTTAAGAGGGAACTGCAAATGGCTCCAACATTAGCTACAGTAGATTCCTCTGCTCCTTTTGCATTACAGGTGCACACTTCTGAAACGGCTGTTTCAGCAGTGCTCCTGCAATTGCAAGGTAGTGTATGGAGACCAGTAGGATATTTTTCAAAAGTGCTGTCACCTGTTGAAAAAGGTTTTGATATCTGTACAAGACATTTGTTGGGGGTCCATTTTGCTGTGATTGCTTCAGAACATATAGTGGGTTTTAAAGATATATGCTTACAAACACCACATACACCTCTCAAGTTATTGCTAGAAAAAGGAATTTCTGGAGTCTCACCACAAAGGTTTTCACATTGGTTAGTGACTGTCACGAACACGGTACTTCCAACCGCACATGACTTTAGGTGTTGCTATCAGGGGTCACTCACTCAGTCTCTCACCCACCTTGCACACAGGTTAGACTAACACAAAAGCACCCCAAACACCAACCAACACCCACAAAACTCATTCGCTGCCACCATCTATCATTCACAGGCGATAGAAACCTAATGTGAATATTCCCCTGTTCTCTTTTACAGGTAATAATTCACAATACACCAATTCATTAATACTCTCTCACTATAGTCAGTTAGTTCCTACTGACTCCACAAGTACTTCAATATGCAGAGGGTTAAGGCTCACAGTTACACTCTTTCAGGCTAGGTTCGTTTAGAGCACCAAAGACAATCTTATTAAATTCACTTTAATATTATAAAAGGTATAACAGTGCAATATACAAAAAGATGTTACAAAAAGAGACATACATTCAATAATACATTTACAAACAGTTGTAAAATAAAAAGGGAAAACATGGAAAACCTATACTTAACTCCAAAGATATAGAATTCCTGGTCCTGGAGGCAAGGGAAAACAAACGGGATAACTTCCAATCGCAATTGGTCCTCCAAAGTAAATCCCAAGTTTAGTCAGAAGAGCTGACTATTTATCAGTGATTTCAGGGCATCAGGTAACTGCACACTCCCCCTCCCTCAGGAATGTAAGGGGGCGTGGCCTAGCAGGACACAGATTGAGTTTTTATGACCTCCTGTGAGTAGGAACTGGACCAAGAATATAATGACCATAACTCTCCATTGGAACATAGGAGAAGAGATGATATTATATTCATTCGTTATTAGTTCTCTCAGGGATTCCATAAATACTAAACATCAATACTGTGTGACCTGCCCCTGCCCAGATATCCATATCTAATACACAGAGTACCAAACCTAGTCATGTTTGGATTCGTTGGAAAGATGAAGTTCCCTTGAACCCATGATCAGTTTTTTATACTGTTGGTACAACAGGTGTGGGTTCTGTAAGGATAAATATATTGGAGTATACATTATATGTAACCTTTACTTCACCTTTGAGGGTCTTGCTGGGAACTTTAAGTTCTCCCTCCTTGGGCTTCCCCCCTCCCCATGGAATGGCTCTTATCAGCCAGGGCATGGAGGAGGGCATTAGAGCTCTGACCCCTCTGACCATAGTGAAAAGAGGCCTGTTATGTGTCTGATACCTTGGCCTGTTTTATTAACTATTACAGGCCTGTATCATGACAGTGACTTTGTCAACCAAGCCTATTGGATCAGAAAGCAAAATATGTGCTTCCACAATTAATGCAATATGAAGGCCAATGTCATGAATGTGAAGCAAATGTGGAAGATACTTATTCTATTCTGTTTCGCAGAGAAGCAAGTGAGATAGATGAGCCTGTATTTGTAGATGGATCCAGATTTTTCTCAGAAGGAAAATACTATACAGGTTATTCCATTTGGTATCCAAACAGGAATGTTTCCGTTAAGCATAAACTTCCAGGGCATTATTCAGCTCAAAGGGCAGAAGTAGAAGCTGTTAAAACTGTTCTCATGCTCGACAAGGATAAGGAAAAACATCCACTAGTAATAAATAGTGACAGTTCTTATGTAGTAAGATCTTTAACTGAATATTTAGTGGTGTGGCAGCGTAGAGGATTTGTAGATGCCTCTAATAAAACCCTCATGCAAAAAGAAACATTAGAGGGAATATTTGACTTGGCAGCACAAAATCCAGGTTTACATGCTATAGTCAAGGTGCCTGCACACAGGAAAGGTGAGGACTCACTCAGTGCAGGAAATATCATGGCTGATGCATTAGCTAAGGAAGCAGCCTTAACTGGAGATACTGTAATCCCTTTGGAATCCAAATTAGTATTACCGGTCAGGAAGACAGACACACAGCTTCTGTCATTTTCTGAGGAACAAGCCAAAGATCAAAATTTGGTTGATCTTCGGGTTAATTTAACATTTCCCTTTGTTCAGGAGAACGGAATGTTATGTTATGACCAAGATGGGAAGTTGCGTCCTGTGGTTCCACAACACTTACAAATCCCATTCACAAAATACAATCATGAGAGTTTAGGACACATAGGGCAACAACGACTTTATGAAGTCCTACAAGACAAATTTTACTGGGACAAAATGAAAGACACAATAGAGCAGGTAGTGAATACTTGTCTAATATGTGCCCAGGTGAATCCACGCCCCAAAGGCCAGAAAATACCTATACAACATATTGCACCTGCGGATGGTCCATGGGCTACTCTCCAAATAGATTACATTGGACCACTGCAATCTGGAAGGTATGGGTTAAAATATGCATTGGTGGTGGTGGACATATTTTCTAAATGGGTGGAGGTTATTCCTGTAAAAAGAGATGATGCATTGTCAACTGCAAAAGTTCTGTGGGAACATATTTTTTCCAGATGGGGGTTTCCTCAGATCTTAGAATCTGATAGAGGCACACATTTTACAGGACAAGTGATGCAAGCAACATGTGCAATCCTGGGAATTCAACAAAGGTTTCATGTCCCATATCATCCACAATCAGCTGGAATTGTGGAGAGAATGAACAGAACCATAAAATCCAGGATTACAAAAATGTTGCTTGACAGGGGGAATACTTGGGTGGAAGCACTCCCAGCAGTGTTAATGAGTATTCGAGGCACAACCTCCTCAGCTACCCAATATACACCTTTTGAGTTAATGACGGGTAGGAAAATGTCTTTAACATTCCCAGGTGAACCAAAATTAACCACTCCACAAAAGGATGCAATTGCAAAATCCCATTGGCTACAATTATTGCAAAATAATCTTGATTCTGTATTATCATATGCTGCATCTAAAATGCAAAAAACCACTCCTCCTGAATTTTCAAAATTTAAAAAAGGAGGTATGGTTATGATAAAATCCTTTAGGAAAACAGGACCATGGGAAGCCAATTGGGAAGGCCCATATAATGTATTGAACACAATGGGTCAAGCTATGATTCAGGTACAAAGACCACCTGATTCAAAGCAAAACAGACGTAGACAGCAAATGTTCTGGGTTCATGCAGATCAATGCAAACTTTATATGCCAACTCAGTGATACTGCATATTTATGTTTTCAGGATAAAGAATTCATTAAATGGAATTCCAAGGAAACAGGAAAATGAAAGAACACCAAAGATGGGACAACCATGAAAGATCTTGCATCAAATCCATAATAATGATGACTTTTCTGACGATGGGATACCTAATGCCTTGTGGTCAAGCCATTATTCAACAACAAAAGAAATCTCTGTACTTATCACAGGATCAGTTAACAAACTTTAATCTAACAGATGGCATAAAGGGCCAAATATGTATGGGAAGTCAAACTGGAGTAATATTAACATGTTGCATCAAAATTAAATTCAAAGAAGGTGACAATGTATATATTAATGCATCTATAGGACCCAAAAAAGGATACAAGTGGTTAAAGGGTTTATATATACAAAATAATCATACAGAGTCTTGGGAATGTAACCTTGGTGATCCCATTTATTGGATTTTAATGGTTAAAGGGGAAAGCCTCTTACAAGTAACCAGCAATCCTGAAATAGGTGAACCAGGTGAAACCAGAATGGGTACAGTTATACCATTGGATATATATTTTGCCAGGGTATGGTACCAATATATCTTACCAGAGAATTCATCCAAACATGACTCTGAGGAGAACCGTAAACAAGAGTGGCAAATTAAAATAAATAGGGAAAGATCTATTCCAGTAAATATTGAAGTGATATTGATTGATACAGATGTTGTAATTCCTAAGGTCAAGGTATGGCCTAAAAATGTAAAAGTACAAGAAGGCCAAGATTTACAATTGACTTGTGGTACGGAAATAAGGTTACCTCTGGGTTCGATCATATCATGGTTCAAGGAAGATGATTTTCGAGGAAGTATGAATTATGGTTCTGAGATAATTTTACATAAAAGTCCCATTGGGAAGATACAATGGTATAACCAAACCCTTACCTATAAGATGGAAAATCTAAGAATAGAAGACCAGGGAGATTATCAATGTTGCCTATCTTTATCAAATAATATAACTTGTATAAAGATTTTATTGTGAATCCAACAACAACGAAGCCTGAGCAGGTAGATTTATCCACATGTTTACATTTTAATTCCAAGATTTTATGTTTACCACACCAGATAAGACCAATTTATCATTCTTGTTTCCATAACCATTCAATGTGTGTTGTAAGAGTTGAAAATGTTAAATCTACACTGGAATTAATGACCCCTCTTGACAACGGAAAAATATGTTTTCAAATAATGAAAAAAATTGAATCAGTAAAGGTTTTATATCCTACTTGTATGGCAAAGCCCAATTTGGATAGAGGATTATATTGCATCAATAATAATCCAACAGCATTGACTTTACAAGGAACTTATATAAATATTCCACAATTCCATGTTAAAGATATAAATGTGGTACCGATTCAGTTTAATCTTACTGTAGTAAATGAATTCCCTTGGTTTGAATGGGTCAAACAAATTCAAGAAGATAAAGGCTTATTATATAATTTACAAAAACAGTTACAAGAGGCACAAATTATTTTCCAACATGAAGAAGGAAAGTTAAAATCTATAGAGCATGAATATTCAGAAATGTCAGGGTCTACCTGGTGGAGGAAAATGGTGAAATCTGTTAACATGTGGGCTAAAACCTCTACAGGCACCGTTGTTAGTAATATTCTTTTTCATCCTTTAATTATTGTATTTATATTAGCCATAGGATGTATTATCATACAATTATTTTTAGTTTGTAGAGTAAGATGTATGTATAAACGTATGAAGAAATCTATTAATCAAGGGGAAGTTATTCTCAGAGAAATGGTAAATCGGAAATGAATTGTATTATGTTTCTCCGGGATACAATAGTCTGTCAAGAATGACTGTGATACGAATGAAGTGTGAAGTGATTATAAATATTACTACATCAGACCATAAAAAGGGGGGCTTGAAGAAAATTGGGTATATTAGTTATAAACTGGGAACAGGCCTGAGGTTATTTAAGGATCTGATGTAAGATCTTTCATGGTTGTCCCATCTTTGGTGTTCTTTCATTTTCCTGTTTCCTTGGAATTCCATTTAATGAATTCTTTATCCTGAAAACATAAATATGCAGCATCACTGAGTTGGCATATAAAGTTTGCATTGATCTGCATGAACCCAGAACATTTGCTGTCTACGTCTGTTTTGCTTTGAATCAGGTGGTCTTTGTACCTGAATCATAGCTTGACCCATTGTGTTCAATACATTATATGGGCCTTCCCAATTGGCTTCCCATGGTCCTGTTTTCCTAAAGGATTTTATCATAACCATACCTCCTGGCTGGCTCGCCAAATCTGTTAGAAATTTGATCCGTCTAACAACAATTCAGTCCAATTTAGGCTTAGCAATGGAAGGATTTATTCAAGCAATGCAAGACAGAAAGTATGACTTGTATATAACAGTTCTTAAAACCTATAAACAAAAATGCTTTAAAAAACAATCTATTTCTTTCCCCAGTAGTGGTAATTTAATACCTTTCCTTTTCCTCTGGTGGATAGTTGTTTTCCCGGCGTTTATATGTGAGCTCTGGATATTCAGGTTCTTGATGGTATCAGAAGTCAAGATGAGCTGAACTGCTGTTTGAGAGCAGTCCATTTATACAAATTTCCCTGAAGAATTCCTTTGATGAACTTTGAACCAATGAGAAAAGAGTTCTTTGTCTTTAAGGCAAAAGTCCTTTTGTGTAACCACCAGAAGATGGCACTGTTGTATTACTTATGCTACAAAGTCCACATTTCCCTAACTTGCAAGTCCTTTCAAGGATCCCGAAATCTTACTATTATAACAGGAAACCATTTAAAGAAAAACATATACACATCAAACTAACTAGTATTAATATTAAGAACCTAAAATACATACAAAATACAAAACATACAATGAATATGTAATAAAAACCTAGAGATAGATGTATGTATAAATATACTTCCTTCTTAAAAAGGATTGGAATCTTGACCAGTTGTCTTTGAATTCACAGTTGTTTGACCCCTTTGACCCCAGGCATCAGATATATCTTTTAGTATAGGTTCTCATACCCTTAAATGTCAACTAAATATACCTTTGTTTTTACATCTGTTTCCCCAAGACACAATTTCTGTCATTCTCAGACACTCAGTCTACATCAGATCCTTAAATAACCTCAGGCCTGTTCCCAGTTTATAACTAATATACCCAATTTTCTTCAGATCTTTTTTCTTTTTCTCAATAAATACAGATGTTTCATTTGTTTAAGTAGGTTTCCTTCATCTACTTTTAGGACTTGTTTGAAAATCAGATGATATTTTAGGTCACATTCTTATAAAATAATAGAATTTTTTAAAGGGTTCTGTTGGTAATTTTATTACTCAGACCTCGTTTATAAAAGCAAAACTCAGAGAAAAGGCTATTCAAATAAGTGAGGTTATTTATTAGACAAAGACAAACATGACAAGAGTTTTGCCTAGGAAGTTGTCACAACCACACCACAGCATAGTACTTAAGTGTGACAGGAGAACTTCCCAAAGACACTCCTCTTACAACAAGCTTTTATACCTTTTTACTGAGCATTTACCATAAGAGCAAAGGGTACACGGAAATACCATACATGGTCAAAAGCCCTCCTTCTATATTAGAAGGCATGTAAGCTTACTATAGTAAATATTGCAATAACTGTTACATCATTTTATGTTTCCCTGATTCCAATATACACAAACCATAAACTCTATGCCTTCTAGTTTGAGACAGGATGGGTGTGTGCAGTTCTGAAGCAACACTTCTGTATCTCACTGTTGTTTGACTTCTGTCTGCAGAGTCTTGACCTTTGGTCAGCATGTCATTGTATGATTACCTGAGACCACTATTATCAGCCTTCCCTTCCCCCTTATCTGCCTTAGGTCTGGCCTTTGTATGTACCAGGACAAGGGGTCTTGATCTTTAATTTATATTAATAGTCCTAAATACCAGCCATTACCCATCATGGAATAGGGTGTTCTCATTATTATATTGTTAATATCATTATTTTATTGTCAGTTCAGAAACATTCAAGCACCATTTCATCTACATATATTTGTTTTAGTGCTATTTATTATGCCATTACAGGCATTTGAATTAAACCAAAAATCCTTTAAAAAAAGAATACCTATTCATAAGGTGATATCTTTGGGGTTTTAATCATTGTAGGAGTCATGCTCAGGAAGATGCCCTGCAAATACTTACCATTCCTCTCAATTACAGATGTGCTCAGAATAATAGTGTGTTTAAAAAAGTAGCATTTATTTCCAGACACGCAAATGCATTGGGAACACTGCACATTCTATTCTAAATCAAAACATGAAGAAAAATGTATCAAATTTGTGTTATTCCTTTACAGAAAGTGAAGAAAAGGAAATATTAGACTGTTGAAAAAATAGCAGGGTCTGCACAAATTCAAATATTCACTGAAAAATGTGTCAAGATTTTGCTTTCCTTTGATTTACTGAACTAATATTTAGTTGTATAAGCACTGTTTCTGAGAACTGCTGTACATCCATGTTGCATGGAGTCTTCTGGCCCATTTGAACAGGTATTCCAATCTGGGATGAATGGACTATATTCCTTAATTTTTATGCATTTCTAGGTTTTGCCTCAGAAACAGCATTTTTTAAGTCACTCCACAAATTTACTATTGGATTATAATATAATTTCTACCAAAAACAGTGATTGATCAGGTTAGTGATCTGCTATTATTCTGAACACAAATGTATATGGTTGTGCTTTACTTTGGAGGGATAAAGGTGCATCACTGAGCCCAACTCATATATCAGCATAACCTCTGACTTCTGGTATTTGTTTTTATCAATGATCTGACAGCTGCACAATATTGGCAATAAGGTACATAAAAAAAGAATGATGTCCCTTATTAGAAATTGTGATCCTTGCTAGGGAATGAACCCTTGTACCTTTGATCCTGCAGTGATCAATGACTATTGCAGGAGGTTTTGGGACACAAAAACATAAATTACTTCTGTTGTTTTAGACTTACCACTGCTAAATACTGTAAATGGGCCTGGATGTATTGAATCAGACAGCCTTTTCACTGTATTTATACCTGGTAAATTATACTGTAAATCACTTTATGCATATTATTTTACCACTGTCAAATAATGTAAATCACTTTATGCATACTATTTTTCAAGGAACTTTTTATCCCCTTTAATATGTACTTCTTTGTCTGTTGTGCTCAGCAAACTTTATTCTTCTGTCTCTTCCCTGTCATTGATCCATCAGCTTCCCATACTGGGTTTAATAAACTTCTCCTTAAAAATTGAGGGTGAAGGTTTTACAATAAGGCATATCAATTTTAGCTTCAGCACATTCTTTATGTGCCTTTGTACTATTCATTAATTTTGTACTATTTTGAGGCCTACTATTATTTACTATTTTCCCAAACACATGTAAGCTCATAGTTCTGTCTATAAAAGGCAATGAAAGAACTGTGATAATCTTCTGAAAGTTTTCAAAGCACAGGTAGAAGTCTTTAGAACATTGATATAGCATGGTTTAAAATCTGGGATAAAGTAAAGATCAGTGGCCATTTGAGACCAATGTGAATAGAGTTCTGCAACTGAAGTTTTGTCTTTAAGGGGCAGATTTGTGAAAATTCGAATTTAAAAAATTCTAATTTTGAGCTAATTTTTGTGTACTTCGACTACGGAATAGTCCAAATTGAAAATTTGAATTTATTATATACTGTCTCTTTAAAAATTCGACTTTTTTTTTTTCGATTTTATTAACTATATACAAATAAAAACTTATTTTAGTTGATTAAAAACTTGCCATACCTTATATAAAATTCATAAACTACAGTGTTAAATTCATAAAACATATTATATAAAGCAGATGGGGACATTTTTCTCCTTTGGAGGCCACTGCAGGCGATGCTGTATTTGTATTAGCTGGATTAAGTAACAGCACTGAAACTCCCTCTAGATAGAAATAATTTCTCCCTTGTAATATGATTGGTCCGGTGGGTGAAGGGAAATGATTCGGTTTAGGATCGTCCTCCGAATTAACCTCT